>CM053623.1:51334668-51349906 GCA_028646595.1 Phalanger gymnotis | reverse complement strand
AAAAAAAAATTTAATTCACATAAAAGCAGACCTGACATGACTAAACAAGAAGTAGGCACTGGATTGATTTAGGATATGGTATTTCTACTCCCTTTGAGCCCTATAATTATAGGGAGCTATAAACCATAGTGTATCATATTTGCTGTAAGCCTTGTAAGATGTCGAATGTTGTAGATGGAAAGAGATCTTCCCTCATCAGGTTACAGGCCTAGCACAAGCTAGTTAGTAGTAGGACCCAGACTAGTAACCAAATGCTTAAATCCAGCATTCTTTCCACTACACAACAGAGTTTTTCAAAAATATCTATATCACACTTTGGACTTGCTATGACTCACTGAGAAAGAAGCATTGTTATGAACACATTTTAAAAAGTCATATCGCATCTGCTACCTTCTCTAAAAGCTACTGTGTTGTAGCTCTATAGTTTGCGGGCATCACCTAGAATTGGGTTCCAGAAAAAATGGCTGGAAAACTGACTCCTGTTGTGTGATTTCTCTTTTCCTATTGATAGTCATTAAGTAATTGAAGATGTGGTCTCATGGAAAAGTCCTACCAACAGACTGAATAGATGGGGTCTCCTCAACTGACAATAAGTTCTCTTGAGCACAGGAAACATGTCACTTGTGGATTTGAAGGTTCCTATAACATCTATCATTCTGTTACGTGCATAAAAAATATGTAATCAATACTTGTTGAGTTTAATTAAAGACACTATAGAACATGAGCAGACCGCTTCCTTTTGTGAGTGATAATCTCTACCTTGCGGTTAATTTTTTTTTCTTTGAAAAGTAAGTCTTTTTGCAAACTTACCCTCCGCTTTTGACCCTTTCCTCTTTCCTCAAGTGATTGGAAACCACTAGGATTAGTTCCAAAGCTGGGGATCCCCTTATTTCATGCTTGCATTTGGAATGTTTGCTATTGCTTTATTATGCTTTGGAGTTTGTAATACTTTTAAGATTTGCATTCCAGAAGTTGTTTATTTTCTCCTGGGTACTTGACTTATAATTAGGGCAGGGTGCCACCAGGTGAACAATGGTGCCTTAGTTATGTCCTTATGATCCAAATGGCTAGATTTCCCCTGGGTGTGGTTAACTGGGTGAAAAATTATAGCACACTTTTACACTTAATGAAAATTCCAGCATTTGCTACTTCTAATTGCATCTAAAAACATGGCATCAGGTACAGAATGCTAGAGATGTGAATTCCCGGACTGGCTCTTACCTATGGAGGCATTGTCGAAGTAGCATATAAATGGACAAAGTCCAAAGGATATTTTTCTTGCTCTAAAGTGCTTCTCCCATCTCCATCCTTTTTTTAAGATTAAAAAGATTACTTCCCTATTTCATTAAATACATATGTCTACAAACCACTCTCTGGACATCCCATGTGGAAGCCATCAGTCTTAAGTCAAGGGAAGCCATAAATTCCACATTCTACTTTTCAGTAATCAATTATAAAGTTCAAATTCAGCTCCCTGAGTAATGATAGAAGGGGGCCCATCCTCAGGACAGAACTGAATGAGGATCCCAACAGATATTCACCCATCCTTAAATTTGCTTCTTGGCCATGATCAGAGGTAGCGTGTGCAGTGCAAAGAGCCTTGAGAGTCTGAGCTCTATTATGGCTTTGTCATGAGCTGCCCAAAGATTTCTGACTAAGAAAGTAAAACAAAAATTGCAGGAAGGTTCCTTTTGCCTGCCTCTGACATGCGCTTAGTGGTGTGACAGTGAGAAAGTCACTTAAACTCGCTTAACCCTCCAGCTTCCTCATCTGTAAAATGGGAACAATAGCACTGGTGTCAACTGCACGATGTTGTTGTAAGAGATGTACTTTTATAACCTGAAACCACTAACATAATTGAGGGTTAATAGCATTATTAACCTCCCCCCCACAAGCCATTAGCATGTGGTGAGCTCTGACTCCCTTCCATAAGAATGTCCACAAGAGCGGAGGTAATACTTTTATTAGCTAGCCCATGACTACGAGCTAGACTTCATCAATTTAGCATCAATTGAGGAAGGGAGTTGGAGCCAGATTGAGCCTTCAGTTAGACACAGGAAACATTTCTCTCTCTGTCCCTATTATTGCCCAACTCCTAGAGCAAGGGTAACACCCATGGACTCCTTCTCACAATAAAGTCTGAAATGCATAAAATAAAATATTTAGGATGACAAGGAGACTATATTGAAATGCAATTAAAAAAATTTAAGTCCATGGACTCCAGGCTAAGAACCCCAGGGGTTTTTTAATCACTTTAGAAACAATGATCTCACTGAAGGCAGAAATTTGGAAAGCACTTAGCTCACATAGCTGTCATATCTCAGATGAGTTTGGGCTCAGACAAGGTTGGATGAGCTCCATGAAATAAGCCAGGGAAATTTTTCTGATGCCAGACACTGAGGCAGAGCTTCTAGGGACTTTGGACCTCTAAGCTTACATGTTCCCTTCCATCTAACCCAAAAGGAAAAAAAAATACAGGTTCCCTTAGAGCAGGAACTATTAACCTTTTTTGAGTGTATCATGGACTGTATTTTGCAATCTGGATTCCAAATAATATTTTAAATGCATAAAATTAAATGATTATCAAGGAAACCAATGGGTATTATTGGTCGACAAGCATTTATTAAGTGCCTACCATATGTGTGGTGTTGTTCTAGATGCTGGAAAGACAAAGAAAGGCCAAAATAATGGTCTTTGCCTATGAGGAACTCAAATTCTAATAACACAGAAAACAAGCATGTTTTCTATGTATGTACAAGATATATACAGTGTACATGGGAGATAATCTCAGAGGAAAGGCATGCATGAACAATGAGAGGTGAGGGGAGAAAAATTGGGGGAAAAAAGCTCTTAAAGAAACTGAGATTTAAGCTGAGTCTTGAAGGGAAGCCAGATGCAAAGGCAAGAGGGAGAGCATTCCAGACATGGGGGACAGAGAGAAGTAAAAAGGCCAGTGTTGCTGGGTCATAAAATACATGGAAGAGAGAAAAACATAAGAAGACCAAACAAGGTAGGAAGAGGCCAAGTCATGAAGGACTTTAAAAGCTAAATAAGATTTAATTGGATCCCGGGTGTAACAGGGAACTATTGTAGTTTATTGAGAGAGGTAACAACATGGTCAGACTCAGGAAGCTTTGGGAAGATCGCTTTGGTAGCTGAGTAGAGCCTGGACTAGAGGTACAGGGAGACCAACCAGGAAGCTATTGCTTTAGTTTAGACATCACATGATGAGGGCCAGGAAAGAGATGGCAGCTGTCAGAGGAGAAGGCTATGTATAGGAAGAACATGAAGGTAAGAACAGCAGGACTTAACAATGGGCTGGATTTGTGCAGTGAGTCCAAGTGAGAATTAGAGGTGAGCTTGAGTAACTGGGACCCTCGACAGAAACATGGAAGGCTAGAAGAGGGAAAGGTTTCTAATGAGTTCTATTAAGGACTCACAATTTGAGTTATCAAAGAAGCAGGTGATGATGCAAACTGGAGGTCAGGAAAGAGGGTCGGGTTGGGTAAATAGATCTGAGCATTATCTGTGTAGAGGTGATAATTGAATTCATGGGCATTGATAAATATATATATATATATATAAGGGGAAAAGAAGAGGGTCAAGGACTGACCCACAGATATTGGGTATGATCTGAAGGAAGCTGGTACAAAAGAGACTGAGGAGGGGTCAACTAGATAAGAGGAGAAACAGGAAAGAAGAGTGTCACCAAAAGGAAGGAAAGGAGAGGGGAGGGAAAGGAAGGGGACAGGGTAAAGCAGAGTCAGAGACAACACAGAAGAGGAGATGAAAGAGAGGATGAAAACAGAGGATGTGGTGAGGGCAGGATGTAGTGAGGGCAAATTGAAGAAACCTCAGACATTTGGGATAAGTACAGATAAGCTTTGAAACAAGCTTCCAGACTTCCTTGGGTTCTTCCAGAATGAACCCCTGAACTTTCAGCTTCCCCACTGATGATGTCATTAAAGAGTATACCACTTCACACTGGACGACCTTGTAAATCCTCCCTCTGATTTAAGGAGGATGCCTCGTACAACTGTTACCGCATTCCCAGTCCTGGCCAGAACAGAATTCACAAAACTAAAGGAAAATTCTCACACCGAAATCAATGCCCAAGAGGGAAGGCTCTTTGGCTCCAAAGCAATCAGAAGTGAGCAGGCTTCATTTTGCTACAGATTTCTGGCTCCTCATTCCCTTTCAAGTCATCAAGCTCCGTGTCCTGTGTGACTTTCTTACTTCCATATGCTGAGCCAGGCAAATTATCCTTTTCTCTGGTTTGGAGGCTGACAACACACACTTCCTGGTATGAAGAAAAGAAAATTGATTTCATTTCTTTTGCTCTTAGGAACCTCTGAGGGGGTTAATAAAAAATTTTAAAAACAGATTAATTTGTCCATCATTCTCTCTCCACCCCAAATCATTTCTTGTCAAGTAAGAAAATAGAGGCTTCGTTATCTACATGGGTGGATGGGGATAATTGAGGCAACCTGGTATGGTGGAAAGAATACAGGATGAAGAAGCAGTGGGACCGCCTCTTCTAGCCCAATTCAAATGAACCCACGGCAAGTCATCAAGAATTTAGTAAATACTTACGCTGACCAAAACATAGTACTTAGACAGAGACAGTATGGTACTGGTATGTTAGACAGTCAGGAAGATTGTCATCATGGAGCTTGGTAAGCACTACTTAAATGCTCAGCAACTTGAAGACCTGCCTCAGTAACAAACAGTGGCTGTATGACCCTAAGCAAGTAATGACCTCTCAGTACTCCTAAGCAACTCCCTGTGAGTAGTGGTAGATTGGCAAATGTTTAGCAATTGGCTTTCTGGGTAGGGATGGGGGAAGAGGAACCATACCCAAGACAGATTTTTAAGTTGAATCTGCACTATTACCAGCTTCTCCATCATTTTGTTGTCTAGTCAATCCATAAAACAATAAATCAAGCTCTTATTTGTAGCACTTGCTAATTTCTGAGGTGTAAATATTTGTGCTGAAAATTTAACAGTCAGCTCTCAGGAGCTGGTACAAGCTGGCTCCAGCATACCCCTGCCTATGACTGTAAGTTACAGAAGAGTTATTGATTTCCATTGTAGATGGAGTGTCTTCACCAGGAGTTTCCTGTATAGAGGAAATCACAGGTCTGAATAACAGCAACAAAATAAGTAAAGCACTGAACTAGAAAAGAAAAAAAAGATTGTTTCATCTTTGCTTTTGAGAAGTTTCCATTCTACTAGGTATGTACAATATGTGAACAGATGAGAATATACTCGACAACTTGAGGAAAGAGAAAATACTAATAACCAAGAATGTTAGGAAAGGCTCCCAAAAGGAAGAGTATGTGAGCTCAATGAGGAAAGAAGCTACGTATTCTAAAATGGTACCGGTCATGATGACCTTGGGCGGTTCATTACGCTACTGACCAAAACTGTCATTCATGTGTTTAGAATCAGAGAATGTTAGGCCTGGGAAGGACCTAAGAGATTATACCATTTTACAAAGGAGGAAAGAGAAGCCCACAAATAATGGCCGTAGGCTCCAGGGACACATTTCCAGCTGCTAACAGAACGTGGCCACTAGAATGTTCTGCCATCCCCTCAAACTTAATACGCGCAAAGTGGACTCATCTTTCCCCACTCCAAATCTACTTTTCCTCCTAACTCCCTAATTTCTGTTGTGATGGCACACACAGTGATCTTCCAGACACTAGGGTTCAAAACTTTGGAATCATCACTGACTCTTCTTCCTCACTCCCCACTTCCCATCAGTTGCCATATCCAGCTGTTTATATCTCCGAACTACAGTTTTGATTCCTAATGTGACCATCTTATTTTGAGACCTGGTTACTTCTTGCCTAAACTATTGTAATAGCTTCCTATAACAGCTTCTGTGCCTCTGATCCCTCCCTTCTCCAATCTGTCCTTTGCACTGATACCAGAGTAGTCTGTATAATGGATAACACCCACTGAATCACTTTCCTTATTCAAAAACCTTCATGGCTCCATGTTGCTGTTGTTTTTCTTAAACTAAAAATAACCCAAACTCCTCAACCCTGCCTGTCCCTACCTTTGAAGCCTTAGCTCAAGCTTCTTTGCTTTCAGCCACTCCACATTCCAGCCCAAATGAACTCTTGACATTTCCCGATATCATCCTGTCCTTTCTTAACTCTGTGCTTATAATTGTTTCCTCAACATTTCCATTTTTAGACATTCTTCCCTTCCTTCAAGGACAGGTGTCTTGGAAGCTTTCTTCCATCCTCTAACACCTTCATACATCATGCATATTATTTTATAATTGTGTATTAGTCATATCCCCTACTGGATTAAAAGCTCTATGAGAGCAGGGACTATGTCTTATCTAAAAACTGTTTTCCCTAGTATCTAGTATGGTGCTGTACAAACAGTAGGTGCTTAATGTTTGTCTAATTGAAAGGAATTGTTTAATATCTTCTGCCCCCATAAATTTTCAAATTCTAACAAAGTTTATTGGAGACAGAATTCAGTAACTTGTAGGAAGGCATCCTAGCTTATTCTTGCCAAGAATGGCCCAGAAAACAATGACAAGTTTGCTTTAAAATATTCTGTTTGAAGTTGCTGGAGAATAAGAGAAGTGAGGATAATTGAAATCCCAAATCCTCATTTTAACCCCTCGTCTCAAACTCCTTCCCCAACAAACCAGAGTTTGGCACCAGAGCTGCCAAGTCATGTGGTGGGAGGAGGGAGGTGGGAAGTGGGGGGATAGACTGGTTTGACTTTGATCTCTGTATTTCTCCTACCAAATCCAGGCTGGAGGGAGAGCCTGAGGAAAGAGATTGAAAAGCAAACAAACAAACAAAGAATTCAGATAATGAAGTGGCACAAGTATCTTTCCCTTCACATGGCAACCCCTTTTAAGGAAAGGAAACAATTTAAAACTAAAGCATAATAAAAAAAAATGAGGCTGACCTCTTAAGACATTCCTCCTCCATTAGCAGGGTCCTCCACCCCCCCCCCAAATAAAGTTATCCAGAAATAGACCACAAATCACAAAAAAAAAGAAAAAAATCCAGGAAGATGTGGGAAACAAAATGAGACAAAATGATGGCAAATGCCTAGCCCTAGAAGAACAGAGAAACAACATTGTCATCTTCTAACCCGTCAACAGCTGGTCATCATTTGTAAGAAAAATGAGTTTTTCCAACTTGGAGCCAAATGATCAAAATGAAGAAGGGACAAACTGGACAGTTTCCATGGAAGCCAGGGACACCGATACTTTGGGTCTATGGTGTATCTCAAAAGGTTTGCAATCAGTTCGTTTTGAAAACACGGCCCACAAGGAATGACAAAAGGTGGCTAGGCACATGCCTGTGGTCTCTGCTACTGAGGAGGCTAAGGGTAATGGATCATTTGAGTTTAGGAATTCTAAATGGCAATGAAGCTAGCCAATTAGCGTCTACACTAATTTCTGCCCCAATAAGGTGAATCCATGGTAGCTCAGGACCATGGTAGCTATGGTACTTAGGTAGCTACCTAAGGAGGTACAAACTAGCCCAGGTCTGAAACAGAGGTCAAAGCTTTCATGCTTATGAACAATGAGGGTCAGGCCCTGATGGGCTGCTGCACTTCCAGGTTGAGTGCGATAGGGAGATCCAATCTTAAAAAAAAAAAGTTGAAGGGGCCTGTTTAAGAAAAAATTTGGTAAAACTTTTATGAACTGGGGCAGACTGAAGTGAAAAGAACCAGGCAAATAATTTACACAATATCATCAACAACATTGTAAAGACAAATATCTTCGAGAGACATAAAAACGCTGATCAATGAAAAGCCCAACCTTGATTTCAAAGGATCCATGATGATACATTCTACCCACCTCCAGAGAAAGAGGTGAGACTCAGGGTACAGACTGAGGCATATTTTTGGAACATGGACAATGAGGAAATTTGTTTTGCTTGGATATACATAATTGTTACAAGAGTTTTGTTTTTTTTTAGCGGAGAGAGAGTTGGGAAGGACAAAAAATAGATTTTTGTTTATTAAGAAAAGAAAATTGAATTAAAAAAGAAAGAAAAGAAAATATATCCTGGTCCCTTGGAATAGAGTAATACATGGTATGTCCCTAACATTCTTTCTCTGGGGTATTCTCTCCAATATCTTCCAATGTCAGGGGAATAGAAGGCCAGGCTTGGCCCTCAGATAAATCACAGGGTCAGGAATAGGAGAATGATCAATGTATGGCTTCTCCTTGTACCCTTCACCTGACACAAAAGGCAAATAAATCAGTTTATCAGAAAATACTCCCTTTTGGCATATGACCTTCACTGTTAGACTTCTCTGGCTAAAAGGGTTCAGGCAATTTAAACACATTTCTAGATCCCAAGATTTTTTTCTCAGCCAAATCAATAATAATAGCTGTCATCACACATTAGCATTTATTGGCTTTAATTACCTATTAAGGTGCCCTTTAGAAAATTAAAAGCGCATTAGTCTTCAGCCTTACCAACAAACCCAACAAGTCTTACCAAGTTTCCATGTTCTAGTGGCACAAGGCGTTGATATACACTAACATATGAAAATTCAAGCTTGGGAATGCTAATCATTTTAATAATGACTGAGGTGACATCATATTCCCAGAGGCAAATGTTGCAACTAATATTTACCACCCAATGCCACACTGGAAGACTAAGACTCTTCTACCCAAATTTTAGAGGAGTGTTATCTTAAATCTTTATTTATCAGAATTAACTGAATTATCTCCCTCTAAACTTCAGATCAGTAAGTTGTATAAAGTCTCTCTAGCAAGTACCAAACATCTATAGTATATGATTGTTGAGAAGTGATTTCTTTCCATATATCCAGCTCTTATAAAGTATAGGACAAAGTATTCAGATTTTTCATGAATATTTTTTTGTTTTTCATCCAAGTTTTTTTCTGTCATGGAATTCAGTTAAACAAACATTTATTGTCTCTGCTATATACAAGGCACTGCAGTATGGGCTAGACAGACAAAGACCTCAAAGAGCTAACATTATGCTGGGTGAATGAGATATATGGAGAAATAAGCAAATACCACCGAACACACGGTAATTTCAGGCAGAAGAAAGAACTAACTGAAGGGATCAGGAAGGGTTTGATATAGGATGAGGTACCTGAGATAGGCTTTAGAAGAAACTAGACATCCTACAAAGACGAGGAGAAGATGGAGGGCATTCCAAACACGGAGAACCACCTAGGCAAAGGCATAAAGTAGGCATCGAAGAGGAGGAACAACAAATGGGCCAATTTAACTGAAACAAAGTTTGTGAAGGGTATAAGTGTAAAGTAAGACTAGAAAGGACACTCAATTTTGGAGGGCTTTAATGCTAGTTAAGTAGACAATGGGACTAAAGTTTCCCATATCTAGAGTCTTCCCCACACTAAGTTGGACATTGGGGAGGCATCGCTAACTATATTATTTTGTCTAGTTCCTAACTAGTGAAGGGATTCTTCCGTATGAGAGAGAACTCCATCTCCCAAAGTGCCAGGGTCTTGCCATAGGAAAGAGCTGAGGCAATCAGAAAAAGAGGTCCCCATTGTGGACTATTCTAACACTGAGAGGGCTATTACTGAAATTCATTAGTTCTCATACGGCTAGATTGCAAACACTCTATTCCCCGATAATGTCCTGTACTTTCCCATCTCCATCCCTTTTTCTTATACTGATCCCTAATGCCTATATCTTTTTAAGCTCAACTCAGAAGTAATCAAGCAGAATTTAAATGAACGTGAAGCCTTCTCTGGTTTTCCTCAGTAGTAAGGATACTCTGCCCCTAGGACCTCACCTTTGTTTTACCAACTTTTTTTTTTATTTTAAACAAGAAGTTTATTTAAACAACAAGATGTTTGACTTGAAGGGAAGGCTATCTAGGATCAATTTCTTTATAGTAATTTATCCCTACTGAGAGATAGCGATTGCCCTACATGTAACAGCTACGTACAAAAAAGTTATAAAATCGTCCTTGGTTTTACAATGATAAAAGAAAAACACTGAAGTTATCCAATCAAACAAGGTATGCAAGGATTTTGGGTTTTTTTTTCTTTGTTGTTGTTGTTAAACAGTGAAAGCAAAATAACTTACTGGAATATAAAGATAAAAGTAGAATGAGCATGCCACTAATGGAGAAAAGGGATATTTTCACAGAACCAGTTTGTTTTTTCCCCTCCCCATCTCCATTTGATGTGGATCAAAACATACCATCAGCCATTTAGTTAAAAAAATATGCATTATGCCTGTGCACATACACCAGTTACTTTATGTACAATAAAGGAACGGTGGAAGGGCAAAAGAAGAGAGAAAAGTATACTGCAGTGGTCAGGAAGTGGATGCACCAAACCTTGGTTTCTAATTGTGAATGTATTATTTTCCTTGGGAGCATGGTTCTGGAGAAGAGTTGTAGATTCTTTTTAGTAAGCCCCTCCTGCCCGCTGCTGGAATACATCAATTGTATCTTCATCCTCCATTTCCAACTGTGCAGGTGTGTCTGTTTCATTGATGGGTTGCCCATCCAATCGGAATCTGGTCTGCCTCACTGACAAACCCTGTTGTTCACAATAGGCTTTCATTAGTTTCCTAAGTTGTGTGTGCCTCTTAATCTTAAATCGCACCACTGAACCATCTTGCCCTGACACCTTCAAATGAACGTGGTCGTTGTTTTCAGTCTTGACTCCTTCCTTCGGCTTTTCGTCGACCATGGTCTCCTTGGCCGCTGCTCCACAAAAGAGGCACCAGGATGGTCCGCTCCAACGGAACGGGGGAGAAGCAGCAGCGGCAGGAGGAGGAGGAGGAGGAGGAGGAGGAGGAGGAGGAAGATGTTGAGGAAGAGGAGAAGGAGGAAGAGGCGGCGGTGGAGGTACTATCTATTTTACAAATTTTTAAATATACATATTATTCATTGGTTTATGTTATTGTAAAGTGCTACCTCTTTCCCATGTCGAACAGTTTGGTTGCTAGAAGAGGAAGTTCAATATTAGTAGTAGTATTGATAACAATAATTATTAACATTTATAGAGATCTTTAAGGTTTGCAAGTCTCTTCAAAGAGTATCTAATTTTATTTTCACAACAACCCTGGGTGGTAATAATACAGTATTATTATTATTTTACGGGTAAGAAAACTGAGGCAGATCTAAATATTACACTGCTAGTAAGTGTTTGAAGCTAGATTTGAACTCAGGTCTACCTGATTTTGGGTCCAGGGCTCTGTCCACTGTGTCACCTAGCTGTTTAATTATTATCTTTATCATTATCTGCAAGAGACAGTTTAGTATAACAGATAGAAAGCTCCTGTGAGCCAAGGAGACCTAGGTTTAAGTCCTGAAATATATTTATAATATATTAATAAATACATAGAGATATAAATATACAAATATAGATATACTTATAATATAATATATAAATATAATATAAATATAGATATACATATAATATAAATATATATAGATATATAGTCATATGCATATGTGCATGTATAGACACACACATGCCTTGGAGCCAGGAAGACCTAGATTCAAGTCCTGAAATACACACACACACACACACACACACACACACAAACACACAGGTACTATATCCTCAGGCAAGTCATTTGACCTCTACGGGACCCTCAAGCCAGTGAGTTGTAAAGAGGATATTGACTTGTACTAGAAGATGTTGCTTGCTTATCTATTACTTCTCTTTATCAATAAAATCGCAGATCCAGTCCCTATCCTATCATTATCTAGGTATGTTTCTCTTCCCCTACCGGACTGTGACATCTGAATATAATTTTGCATCTCAACTAGCACCCAACACCTTGCTCATCGCATAGTGAGTGTTTAGTTAAGATTGCACTGATTACTTAGCTGTCCAGTGGCTATAGTGTCAGGCAATTCCTGGTCTGACGTTGGTTAAAAATAATGGTTTTTATATGTGTATAACCTATTACATTAATCAGGAGAAAATGAAGACATCAAATTGAATGGACTTAGGAGAAGACAAGAGATGGGCATCTGCCGCTAGCCTGCATTTAATGCCTTTCCATTCTGGCAGGCTTTGCTAGAGTTGACAGTCCACTGGTCTAACCTAGGGAATGTAATGTACCTAATTCCATAGAAGTGTGACAGAAATAGATTGAGAAAGGGAAAATCCTTGGTGACCAACCGATTTCCTTCCTTTTGGTTCTGCTGGAACCAAAGAGCTTTTTCTAGAGATGTTTCAACCATGGTATAAAAGAGAAAGAAAATCCTTGAGCCGAGTAGAACTAAGAAATAAGCTAAACCCTTAGGGAAGAGCCATGTGGACATTGGCTATGAGGAAAACAAAGAAAGCCCTGCAAACAAAAAGAAATTCCCCGAAAGTCAGAGCCATCAGAGCGGTCAGAGCCATAGAGATGCAAGTGAGGGCAGAGGTCTCTAGGCCAGTCATTTTGACTGTGTCAGCATGGCATAACCGTGGAGTGAAAAGAGCTCAGGTCAAATCCATCCTCTGCCCATTACCAACTGTGACCTTGGGCAAATCAGTTCCCCTTTCCAGGGGAGGGAAAGCCCCCTCAGTTTCCGTAAGATAAAAGAATAAAAGTAGATGCCCTATAAGAACCCTTTCAGTTCTAAGTGTACAATCATATGATTTGCAGTATTTTACAACCATCAAACAAGAAGTCCATGAAGGCAGAAAAAGGACACTATTAAGTAACTTTTTTTTTCTTACAAATAAAGAAACTAAGGGTCTGAGAGTTAAAAAAAAAATCTCAGTTCACAGAGTTGGTTAGGGACAAAACTGGCTCTAGAGCTCAGATCTCAACTTGCAAGCAAACATTCTTTCCACTACACTACTATGTGCCTTGGGCAGATATTGCTTTGGGAGGATTTAAAATTCATAGATTTTTCAATTCAATAAATTCTTTTTTTAGATTTCATTTTTTGCCCAGGTATTTGAAGATTGTTTTATTTTGGCATTATTGGCATTTTAAGAGACACATCATTTTGATTCATTAATTCTATTAATTTGTTTTTGTCTATTTTTACTTTCATAAGATCTATATCATAGGAACTTAAAAATAATCTAGTCCACACCCCTCATTTCACAGCTGAAGAAATTGAAGTGAGGTGACTGTCAACGTTACACAGATAGAAATCAGCATGGTTGGGATCTGAACCCAGGTCTTCGATCCCAAATCCAGCATTCCTTCCACATGAAATTCAGGCATGTTCTAAGGGCCATGTGACATTTTCATATATTTCCAGTAAGTCCTGAGCCAGAAAGCTGAAACAAATTTATAAGGGGGCCTCAAAGTGGGAAAGGTTGAAAAGGATAGCTCTAGGGGACAAGGATTTGGTGAGGGTCTGAGAAGCCAACTTGGCCATGATTTTTACCTTCTCTTTCCGCTTTGAGTTTTCCAGGAGCAAACTGCCACCAGCTGGGAGCGGGCTATGTTCATCTTGGCTCAGAATAAGAGATCATAGAATTGAGGGCTAAAAGAGACCTGAGAGATTATCTACTTCAATTCTCTCATTTTCCAGAAAAGGAAACTGAAACCTATAGGTATTAAGTGACTTGCCTAAAGTCGTGTCAACTAGTAAACTATGGATTTGAACTTCACTTCCATAATCTGATTCCAGATCCAAGGTTCTTTCTACTTTACCATGGTCTCTCCAAGGTCCTTCCCAGCCTAACATACTATGATCTGTGCCTGGCTAATCTGGAGGTGGGGGAATCACTTCAGCTTATTCAGTATCAGCTTTCCAGACTTAAAAAGAACAGAACATTTAGCGGTTGGCAGCTTCATAACTGAATTAAGGATATTTGGCAAACACTTGATAGAACTCAGTGAAAGAACTGATTCCACATAGGTTTATAAACTTTCTATACCATGCTTCTTTATTCCAAGGTGTACTGGAAGTAATTAATCTCATGGATGGATGGTTAGACACTGACTTTCCTAAAGCATATGAGGAAATAGTGTGCTGTCATGGGTGGAGAAAACCCCAGAGTGGGGAGTTTAGAGGTCTGAGTTCTAATCCTGTCTCTACCAAGAGACCGCTGTTGAACCTTGAACAAGCCACACCTGTCCTGGGTCTCCACTTTTCATCTTTAAAATGAAGAGGTTGGACCAGATGCTTTCTAAGATCCTTTCCAACATATTATGTTTTTAAAAAAATAGCTGAAAAGTATTTCATTATACCTATGCAGCATCTTTTAAGATACCCCATCATCTAGTCATAACGATCACACAGAAGTTATTGCAAGTTATTACATTTAAGTGGTCAAAGGCTAAGAGAGCCAGAAGCTCATAGAGCCCAATTAGTCCTTTGTTTTACAAGATGAGCCAGCTGAGACCCAGAGAGGTTCAAAGACACACAGGTAGTAAGTGGCAAAGCTAGGATTAATCCTGTGTGCCCTTGGACCTCTTTGGGCCTCAGCTTCATACCTGATGAGGGTAAATTCTTTGATTGATACTAGCCACATCAAATAGAAAGATTTATGGATTTTGGAGTCAAAGGACCTTGGTTCAAATCCCAGGATTTTTGTTTAACTAGCTGTGTGGCTCAAGGTAAGTAGATCCACTTCTCTGGGCCTCAGTTCCCAGGTCTTCAAAATGAAGAGGCCGAATTAAATCATCTAACTGTGAAAAAAATGAGAAAGGCAAGAGGTCAGAGACCGGGGGAAGGGAGGGGCTGAAGAAGACTGTTTAGACTAACTCTGCTTGTCCTCAGAGAGCAGAACTATAAGGAATGGATGGGAATTAAAATGAAGAAGATTTAGGATTGATGAAAAGAGGAATTTCCTAACAACTGGAGCTGTTGTTGTTGTGTTTGTGTTTGTCCTTCATTCGAAGAGGACCATGACATCAGGGAAATGATGACATGACTTGCAGTTAACTTTGATTTGAGTGAGGGAGGGCTGAACAATTGAAGTTACCCAGAAGTGGACTGGCCTGGTAAGGGGGAGTGTCTACCCTTCTGTTTCAGGTCTTCGAGCAAAAGCAGAATGACTTGTATGTTGTAAAGAGGATTTTTTTTAAACATAATGTTTGGACTAAATGGCTACCAGGTTCCTTTCTGACTCTAAAAGGAAGGAAAGAAGGAACAAAAAAAGGAGGGAGAGAAAGAAGAGAAAGAAGGAAGAAAGGAGAAATGAAAAAAGGTTAAAAAGGATAGGGAAGGAAGGAAGGAAAGAAGGAAAGAAGGAAGGAAGGAAGGAAGGAAGGAAGGAAGGAAGGAAGGAAGGAAGGAAGGAAGGAAGGAAGGAA
>CM053623.1:51210542-51334168 GCA_028646595.1 Phalanger gymnotis | reverse complement strand
AGAGAATTTGGAACTCAAGGTTTTAAAAAAATAGATGTTCAAAAGTAAAAAAAAAAAAGAAGGAAGGAAGGAGGGAGTTAGGGAGGGAGGGAAGAAGGGAAGGAGAGAAGGAAGGAAGGAAGGAAGGGAGGGAGGGAGTCAAAGAATTCTTATTGGAGGAGGTAGGTAGGGTCTGAGCTGAGTCTTGAAGAATGCACCAATAGATAGGCAAAAGAAAGGGCATCATTGGGGCATCATTTGTGGAAAGTCAAAAATTAACTCAGTAGGCTATAGAAACCCTACAAGAAGCTTTGAGTTTGGAGTTGAAGAAAGCAAAGGACTCGACAATTTATTCACTGAGTATTTATTACACGCACAGGAAGAAATGTCCTAGGTACTACTGGGGAATTTCTTTTCAAAAAAAGAGAGATGTTACTGTTCCTGAACACAAGGAGCTTAAACTCCCTAAGCAATGTTCCTGGCTCCAAAATGGTTCAAAAGAAAAGTAATGGCGAACACAAATATGGAGAGATGGCGTCTCTGTGTTGACCACCCAAGCTTCACAGATACGGAAACTGTTAATGTTTTATTCTGTGATGTATTTTCACTTTCTGCCAGGAAGAAAAATAAATATGATTTACTTTGGGAACCCTGATTTCATTACCACTAAATTGTTTGCATATTGTTCTCTGATTTGCATCCTCGTGGAGCTGGGCGATCCCTGGACCGTGGCCCTCCTCTTTCTACCACTGCAGTGAATAAATTGTTCGTTTATGCCAGTTTTGGGTTTTTTTCTACTGAGAGGCACCAGCCTGGCTCAGATGGTTGTTTGTTTGGTTGGTTTTTGTTGTGTGGTATGTAAGTAAGTGTGCTTTCTCCAAATCCTCACTTCTGCATTTCCAAATCCAAAGTTTTGAAGATGCATTTCCTTCCAGCTTCCTAAATGCTGAGCTAAGAGTTAAAACAAGTTAATGAATAGAGTTCTCAATCTGAAGAGTAGAGATTGTTTCAGGCAGATCATTAGCATCACAGAAGTGGCCTCCTTGGCTTGGGTCTTACTTCAAGCTTATCATTAAGCATGCTGTTGAACCCAGACTGTATCCCGAAGCTGAAGCAATACCCCCATTCAAATGTCCCACAGCCCTTAATTCACATTTCCAAAAGTAACAGTCTTTACTTTGCAAAACAATGGAAAGACTTGTTCTCAGTTTTAAAGAAAGATTCTTCATTCGGGATTTTGGAATATTGGGATATTCTGGGGAATGTCCAGAAGTGATCCTGCCAAGGGTTCAGCAAACAGTTGCATAACTCCCTCTTTTTATCTCGAGTGTTGACCCAGCTATTCATTCCGTGTTTGCCTTGGTGAGTTCAGCAAAGCCCGTTGCCATGGCAGCCATAATCCATGAATAGAGCTGGCTCCATTGGTGGTCAGTTACAACACGCTTTGTCCTTCCAGTGTCCTGTAACTGACTGAATTAAGAGACAGAAAACAAGCGCCTTCAGTAAATATGACCTAATGAGAGAGGAGGCTTTCAGCTAATGGGAGCGAGCTGCCTGAAAGGGAACAGAAGGACCCTGCAAAAGGCCGGAGGCACGGCCCGGGGCAGGGAAGTGGCGATCCCCACTGAGGTCCATCTCACAATGGGCTTTTTTAGTTGTTGGCCTTAATTATCTCAAACCTCCAGGGGAGAGGGATTATCTTCTGTTTACTGTTCTCCTCTAAAAACTACGTAATTAGGTGAATTTGGGATTCATGAAGAGGAACAACTGGTGGCCAAAAAAAAAAAATAGTGACTTCTCTCTTGGCTTCTAGGAACATAGGCTGTAGAAGGGGATCTCAAGGACCTAGTCTACCCTCTTCTATTTACATATGAGGAAACTGAGGCAGACAGATGATGAGATTTGCTTAGGATCTTACGGCTGATAAGTGGCAAAGTCGAGATATGACCCCAGCTCCTTCTGCTCCAAATCCAGCCCTCTTTCCTAGGTCCCACAATTGCAGCCCTAAATTGTTCATTCTCAAGTCCTCCTGAGCAGGATGTGAGCCAAGGACCCTCCCTTTCCCCATTCCAAGATCAGTCACACTGGGGCTTAAAACATCAGAGGTGTGTTTGCAAGTGGCCATTTATTTTACCTGATCCATTTTCCTGGCTGGGCTAAAAAGTAACTCCCCATCAATTAATATTTATTGAGTTTGTGGCACAGTACAAGTTCACTTTTGACTTCTGCTGTAATTAAGGCCTGAAGTTCATCTGGCTACAGGAACAGGTCAATGCACTCATATTGCTCCTAGCCCCACCCCCCAGATTCCTAAAATCTAGTCATACACAGTTTCTGTGAATTGATTAGGCTGAAGCTAATTCCCTTGAAGGAGGCAATTGATTAATTTGATTTTGGACTATGCCAACTGAAGGGATTTACTTCAATATGAAGGACATTCCTTTAATGCCACTCTACAGACAGGTTTAAGTGCCCAGGCTAAAGTGTGTGCATGTTACAGGAAGGGAGGAGAATGGAGTGAACTGAGCTAGACGGTTATTGGCCCAATTGAGGATCCCTGTGGAGCTAGTATGAAGATTTTGGGCCTTTCCAAATTCACTGCATAAACACGCAACCCTGCTTCTTTCTCTGGCTGTGTTGACTAGGCCTAGGGTAGGAATTCACAGCCCCAGACTAGGAGGAAGTTCCTGAGACTTCCCAGCCAATCATTTTGGTGGTCGATCCATATCCTGGGATCATGAGCAACAGCCAATAGGAACCTGCCAACTCTGTGATGAGTGGCTCACCACTTTTGCCTTTGGAGACTGGGAGGGTGAGGAGGCAGGAAGGAGAAGAAGGAAGATTTTAGTTTAACTATCTAGGGCTCAGGACAAGTAACCAGAAAGCACTCGTTTGTCCTGAGGGTGCATGGTGACATCATCTTCCAAAATCATGACATGCTCTCTGCTTTGTGTTGCTCTTTTCCCAACTTCTCCTGGTAGTGAAGTGGGCGAAGCACTGAGCTGGAGTCAGAAAGACCTCTGTTCAAATCCAGCCTCCGATACTTCCTAGATGTGAGAACCTAGGCAAGGCATTTAACTGCTGCCTGCCTCAGTTTCCTCAACTGTAAAAAACAAGGATAATACTAGCCCCTATCTCATAGGGTAGTTGTGAGCATTAAGTGATAGAATATTTTGTTAGGTGCTTAGCACAGGGCCTCCCACACTACTGTAGGTGCTTAATAATTGCTTATTTCCTCCCATTCCCTCTCACCTCCATCACAGAGGGCTCCTGGCCTGTCACTGACGATGAGTCTCAAACCTGTTGGACAAAATGAAGAAGAGTCTGCTAGAGCAAAAACCTTGAGCATGGTGTGAAGATGGATGGGAAAGTGATTTGTCCACACCTTATGCTCCTGGGTTAGTTACTATTAATCTCTTAAGTAGTTTCATCATAGGTGCCTTCATTCATAAAGTCCATGAATTCCCAGAGTTAAAACAGGGATCCTTAACTTGGGGTGCACAGACCCGGGGGAGTCTCTTGATAAATTTGAAGGGGTCTATGGATTTTAAAATATCTTGATAACTATTTTAAGCCTCTGTAATCATATATTTTATTCTACACATTTAAAAACACTATTCTAAGAAGCAGTCTGTAGGCTTCACCAAACTATGGACAAAAGTGTCCATCACACACACACACACACACACACACACACACACACACACACACACACGATTAAGAATCCCTTGGTTTAGGGATAGAAGGGACCGTAAAGATCAATTAGTCCAACCCCCCTCATTGAACAGATAGGAAATTGAAGCCTAGGCAGGAGAAATAGCTTGCCAATGATGGTCACAGAACTAGTGTAGAGGAGAGCAGGGATTTGAACCCAAGCCCTCTGACTCCTGAGTCATCACTCTTTCCACTAACAGAATAGAACTTTCCCAATCCTATCTGGAAGGCCGTGTCTCAGACTCCAAAAGGAAAGGGGGTCACCCCCGCCCCATTCTTCTGCTCTCTGGTCCTTCCCAGATTCATGTCTGAAAGAACACCTTATGGTCTCTTTTTGGGGCGGTACCTCTGAAGGGAGAAGCATCATTTTTTTTTAATAGCATTTCAGGACTAGGATCATAAAACTTGTCAGAACTTTAGTGCCAACTTCATTCCCAACAGAGTAGGGCCTCACCCCAATTTACACAATTTAAATTCTATTCTCATCAATCCCAGTGATTTGCCTGACTTATTTTGCTGTACTGGAATTTCTTTTTACCAGAAATGAGAGAGTCATTGATCAAAGCCCAGAAACGTTTTTAGTTTTATGATATCATATGCACTCAAAAGCACTGTTCCTCACTCCCACTCCTCAGCCACCACTTTCTAAAATCGCCACTCAAGGGTCCTTTCTCCACTATGAATCAGTACACACCTTCTACCTACATCATCTTACTCACAAGATTCAGTGCCCAGTCACTACCCCCTTCCTCTTCTATTCTGCCAGGAGAAAAAGGATCAGCAGCTTGACATGCCATTTTTGGAAGGATCCCCAACCCTTGTGCTATTGAGATTTCAGTTCTAAGATTTTCTGCTTTGGGTCTTTCACTAGCCTATAACCACACACAAAAACCTGCAAGACATGATTGGGATGTTAAGATATCTTCCTACATACAACCCCTTGCCACACCCACAAAACCTCCAAGGGACACTCTCACCTCCATTAAAGCTTCATTTCTGAGGGTGCCAACTTTTTAATTACAGAACACAAGTCTAGAGAGCTATCAACGTTCATTTCCTTCTTGGTTGTGGGTACTCAGGCGTGGCAGTCACAAGGGCTACATTTGTACCTTGGTGAGAGCCTTAGGGCCACACCTAATTGGCTTTTATATATTTACACTTGATTTTAATCAAAAATAGATGTACACAACAAGACAACTTGCCTGGGCTTGCTTTGTACAGCCCCCAGAACAGTGCCATGGTCATGCGGGCACTTAATATTCTTTGATGATCATCTTCCTTTCCTAATCTAGAAGTGTTTATTGTCTTACATCACCAACAATGAAAAGTCTTGGTTGCTCTGTTTCTTGCTTACCCAAGGCCAAAGAGAGTCAGAAGCCCACGTTCCATAACTTGGTCAGTTTCAGAAGCCCACGTTCCTTAACTTGGTCAGTTTCAGAAGCCCATGTTCCTTAACTTGGTCAGTTTCAGAAGCCCACCTTCCATAACTTGGTCACTTCGTCATTCAGCCCTCTCAGGGTCCCCATTTTAACCATACATTCAATTCCATCATGTCACTTTCCTCAGCCAGTGCCATGAGGACCAGTAACATAGTTAGAGCCTTATTCATAGCAACGGGCCTCACCAAATCACAGTCCAAGGAATTCCTGGGGAGATGAATACCACTGCAGATCTTTTTCTCAACATGAAGCTGCGGGGACTAGGTTTATTAAATTTCCCTTCAAAGAGAAAACACTGGCAGACTGGTGTCATTAAAAATAAAGCAAAGGGAAAAGCCATAACCTTGAATACGGTGCTTCTCTCCATTAACTCCCAACCAAATACCATGCAAATGACCAGCAGGAACTTTGAGCCCAGAGCCCTATCAATTACCTTAATCTCAACCCAGGGAGGGGTAACACAAACCATTCTTCTTAAGTACTTTTCAAATATTGCCATAGGAAAGAAGGCCTACCTAACTACAAACTCCACTCCAGGTCAGGACAAATTACATTATACATGAGTAACATTAAAACATAAAAGACAT
Source organism: Phalanger gymnotis (assembly GCA_028646595.1). Taxonomy (NCBI): domain Eukaryota; kingdom Metazoa; phylum Chordata; class Mammalia; order Diprotodontia; family Phalangeridae; genus Phalanger; species Phalanger gymnotis. Next base: position 51,328,449 of record CM053623.1, on the reverse strand, counting down.
ACCCTCCAGTGAAAACCTTGCATAACTTTTCCAGAGTAAGCAGAATTAATCACAAGGAATAATTACCATCCCAAGCCAGGATATTTATGATGCTACAGAAACTCCACTTAAATTTAGTGGAACATAATTTTTTAAATGAGAAAGAGACAGGGAAGGAGAAAGCCAATCAAGTTTTATGGTGAAAAGAAAAAATTCTTGCATTTCCTTCCAACTTCTCCCAAAACACATATGGGATAACATTTGACTGCAATGGGGAGATGCTAAGAGAAATGGTGACCTGAGCTCCCCACAGCTTCCATCCCTCCTCCAAATCCCATTTTCACCAACAGGCAGCTTCATAGCTGACATCTGCTTGGAATAATGAAGACAGAAGCAGCCTAAAAGAAAGGCAAGAGGCCTGAATAAAAGCCAGGGCTTCTGACTGCAGGTTCTGCTCAGAACTAGTTGTATGACCTCAGACAGTTCACCTCTCTAGGAACCAGTGTCTTTATTTATAAAATGAACTGGAACAGATGGTATCCAAGATTCCTCTCTAGGTAGAATATTCTGTGCGCTCTAGCCTAAGGTAACATAACTCTGTTAGCTTTAGGACTGTATCTATAGCAGACTTTTTTGACCTGGAGTCTGTGCAATAAAGTATCCATGAACTTGAATGGGGGAAAAAAAATTACTTCCAACAGAAATTTAACATTTCCTTCACTTATTTAAAGACATTATTTGGAGATGGGCCCCTAGGCTTCATCAAACTGCCAAAGGGGTCAGGGGAACAAAAAAAGTCAAGAACTCTTGCTCTAAAGCTATGTCCAGAGTGGCCAGACATCATTTACTAGGTATGGGTATATTTCGATGTTATGTGGAAGTTGCGGAAGGAAATTACTATTTTTTTATATAGTACATTTTAATTATTAATGAGTTGATTAAATTATTAAATTAAATTATAAATGAGAATTAATGAGGCCACCTTTTTTCCACTGAGGATTTTATTAATGAGGCCACTTATTTCTGCTGAGGTCCTCTTTAGGACCACTACTACCCCTAATCACTGTGCTAAGACAGAGAACAGGCACACTTTAGCCAGTTTTTCTACTGTAAAGTAGCTTCATGAAGAGGCCTATTTGGGGAAAAGGTTGAAACTATTGGCTAAAATAAGGAATAGGTTTATTTAAAATAAGGGATGGGCTTATCTCCCTATGTTCCCCCATTTCCACATGTAACTGAGAGTTAGCTCTATTGTCATATAATGTGTATTTGACAACCATGTTGTGTTAATTACTGTGCAAAATTACTGAAAGACTTGGTCTTTGGCCTCCTAGAAAAGACCTTATGTCACTAAGGAAACCACTAACATTTCTGTATTTGGAAAGGACAAGTTCTGTCTTGCAGGAGAGGTGTAATTGTTTAGGTGTTTCTGACTAGTGAAGAGTCATCAACATTATTGGCTTCCATTTTGAAATCTAGAAGGTGTGCCTGGAAGGAGCATTCTAGCATTAGAGAGGTGCAGAAAAGGGAAGCAGGATGTGTAGCTGGCCAGAAGATGGGCCTGCCGAAGACGTAAAACAAAAGTATAGGCCCAAAAGGAAGATCAGACTTACCTAGTCTTCTCCCTAAAAGCATTGGTTTTCATTCTTCTTATTTACACTCCTTCTTCCTTCCTCTTGAACTCATCATGCTCAGCATGAAACAAGTGGCAATCCTCATCACGTAGAGCCAAAGCTAGATGGTGGTTTGGAGTCAGAAGGCGTAGGTTCAAATCCTGGCCCTCCCACTTATTACCTGTATGACCTCAGACAAACCGTTTTACCTCACTGGGCATCAGTCTCCTCTTAAGGAAGTCAAACTAAATGACCTCTCAAATTCCTTCCAGCTCTCAACCTTCTTTTCATTTTTGTCTTGGAAATACTCCCAAAGTTTTGGACTTGATATGGGGGCGTCAAGAGAATATTGGCCTCTCAGAAGTCTTAGGAGAGTGCCGGCATTCAGACCCAAGTAATTTGCTGGTAATTTGGGCAGTTAAGAAATTGGCACAGGAGGGTTACAACCTAGCCAGGATGCTTTTCTAATGAACCCTAGAGTCTGGCTCTAGTAGAGACAATCCTAAAAACAAACAAACAAACAAACGAAAACCCAAGCACACTGAATTCATTTATATATGCAAATGACAAACTCCTCATGAAACAATAACTAGCCTAGTCCTTAGATGGCCTAGCAGTCTGCAAGCCAACATTTTACGTAACAGTCTAATTAACCAAACACTGGATCTAAGCACATATCTTTGTTGTCTGTCATTCCTTAGCTCTGGCCCTGCCACAAAGTTTAAACTGGGGCATTGCTTCATCCAACACTTAACCCATTTCCTCTTCTACCACAGGGATGCTGAGCCTTCTTATAGGAGACAGTAGGTAACTTTCCCAAGGTCACAGCTAATAAGCGGTAGAACACATAGGAGCTAAGAACCAATAGATGGCTCTGAAGAGCTGAAGCCTAGTAGACAGTAGTAGAGGACAACTTAAAGAACACGGCAGAGACACAATGCTAAGTGTAAAGACAATACAACCAGCGGAGACCAGTGTAACGTGTCAGCGATAACCTTCACTGCTGCTTCACAGCCCTGGCCACTTGTGTACCTTTCACATGCATCTGCTGTTCCTATAGGGTTTCTCTGTGTGTACATGTGCCCTTCTCCACTAGTGCTGTGCTTTGTGAACATGCATGGGAGTATCTGGTCTTATTGTTCTAATCTGTATCTTCTTTGATTAAATGAATCACAGATATGGCCTCTGGCTTTTATTAGCTCCGGTTTATACTGTATGTATCTTATTTGTACACGGTCATTTGCATGTTGACTCCTCATTAAACTGTCATTTCCTTAAGAGCAGGGACAGTTTTTTGCTTTTTTCTGTGGCTTAGGACAGTGATTGGCACATAGAAGGCCCTTAATTAATACTGACTTGACTCTGTCTAGTTCATAAAAGTAAATGCTTTGGTTGGGCTTACAAGCAATGAATTTGGAAGAAGGCTGATCCAAAGAGTGCCTTAAACCTGAGAGAGCTTTTCCAGGGTCTCACGTGTGAGAACAGGATGCCCCAGAAGAATAGAGCCATGTATTTGATGACCACCTCATCTTGTTAATAGATATCATCCAACCACGATGGCAAAAATGGACCCTCCACATAGGATTGGTCATGAAAAGAAAATAAAAGGACTTAAGGAATGGTTCTACTCCCCAGCTTATCAGAGAGAAGGAAGTATTCTGTTTTTTAAAAATGGAAAAAAGGGTCCTGGGAGGAAAAGAGAAGAAAACAGGACCTGAAAAATAGGAAGAGAGTCAAATCTGTGTCGCGAGGTTGAAGGGTAGAAGAACGTGACACAGAGGAAGGGAAGAATAATCATTGAATATTTAGAGTTGAGACTCTTCCCATTTATGTGGAAGCTAACCTGTCCAAGGAGAAAGCAGGTGATTTTGTTCCAGGGAATAATGATGCAACTCCACCGGTGCTATCAATAAAGAAACCATACAGTAAGGTCACGACTAACAACGACAACAATAATAATAACAACAGCTAACATGTATATAGGACTTACAATGTGCCAGACACTGTGCTAAGTGTTTTTCAACTATTATCTCATTTGATTCACAGAAAGAAGAAACGAATAATGGTGGTCGAAGCCCCTGCTGAAGGGTACCAAAGCAACCATTTGGCAACCTGATTTTGGTAATAGAGAAACCTACTGTAGGGGTCCAAGACACAATGGAGAATCCCTCAAGACTTGTCCGACATAATGGTTGTTACTCACTTTGGGTGCTTCCCACAAAGACAAAGAACATTACCAAAACAAACCTAGACAGTGTTACTAAGGATTGTGAAGTCTTAGGCAAAAAACTAAGACCTGAGGACATGGCTTCTTAACCTGGGGTCTGGAAACTTGTGGGTTTTTTAAAATGTATTTTCATAACTATATTTAAACATAATTTATTTCCTTTTCAATCCTATGTCTTTATCATGCGTTTAAAAACTTTATTATAGGAAGGGGTCTACAGGTTCCACCAGACTCCCTGAGAAATCCTGCTTACAGTCAAAAGTGGTATTTTCACCATAGATCGTTACTGAAGCTAGAAGCTTTAGAAAGATTTTGGAAATAAAGGGCTGGCCAAGAAGATGATGTCTGAACTTCCTCTTTTTGGGTACAGGTAGGGAGCTATGGGTTTGAAACATCCCAAATACTGTTAGACTTGCTTGGTTTTGCTGAACTGAATTTTTCTTCTCTTTCTATTTTGTTAATTATGATGGATAATTCTCTAGGGAAGGAAAGAAAAGAGGATTTTTTGGAAAAAGAAATCAATATTAAAAATCAATATTTTTTAATTTCAAAAAAGGAGTTTTTGTCTAAAAATAAGACTTAGATTTCCAGACTGCAATTTAAAATATTAAAATATAAGTGGCTTTTGGTAAAAATAAATAAATGGAAATTTTATTTGCCTGGCATCTTTCAAATCTAATGAAGAAGGTTTTGAATTGAAAAGAGAGGAGAGAGAAAACTGCCAATGAACATCAACCAAGCTATATACTACAGAGAATAGCAGTGATAACACAAGAAAAAGACAAACAGGAGAGAAGCCCAATAATTCACAATAAGCCATAATAATAGTGGCATTTATATTCCATTTTGCATTTAATACATACAACCTTATGAGGTAGATTCTATTATTATTCCCATTTTATAGATGAGAAAAGTGAGGCAGGTAGAGGTAAATGTCTAAGGCAGGATTCAAACCCAGTTGGTTTTTTTTTTCCTGATTCCAAGTCCACTGCTCTATCCACGGTGCCATCTAGATGCTTAATGAAATCCAAGAAAAGGCCAATAAAAGCTACTCATACATGTACAAGGTAGATAACTTTCAATGTCAACTAGAAATCCTAATGGAAGAAGACAAAGTTGATCTCATAAGTGATATTAGCATAGAGGCAGTCATGGAATCATGATTTGAAAACAGTCTGCAAGTTAGGAAGATCTGAGTTCTGTTTCTGCCTCTGAAATATATTAGCTCCATGACCCTGGTCAAGTCACTTTATCTCAGTGCTACTCTCTAAGGCTAAACGCTGCAGATATGGCGCGAACCTGAATTGGTAGAGTTTCCTCATAAACTTTAAAGCGTTATATAGATGTTAGCTATCATGATGACTATTATTATTGCTATTGCTAAGGCTGAGATGATGATGATTACATACCAAGGAAATCATAGATCTAGTCCAAAAAAAGAGGTGGGAGTGGTACAGTCACTGAGACCCGGGATGCAACTCGTGACTGGATATTCAAAAGGAATAGAATAGATACAAAAAGGCAGAATAGTAATGTATAGGATATATACTCATGTGAGAAAATCTAGGAGTCAAATGTTGGAGAGCATTTAGGTAGAAATCAATGAAAGGAGAAGAAGAAGAAATAACTGGAGTATTATGCACCCCATTAGGACAGAAGGAGAAAAGAGGAGGAGATGCTAAGTCTAGACCAGAGTACATGGAGGCAACTGGGAATTTCAATTATCTAGACAGACATCAAGAATGGTGTACATAAACAAGAGGCATTCATCCCACTGATGTCTTCCCAGATCAGACCACACATCAGAGAACTGTGCTCAGGTCTAACTACCTCATTTTAGGAAGGACACTGACAAGCTATCAAGGATCTAGACAGAGGAAAGCAACAATAATAAATTACAAAGTAGAATAGGCCACTTCCCAGGTCCCCCCTCACTAGAGGTCTGAGGTTCAAAATGTGGTAAAAGGGACTCCTGACCAGGTATTGGCTGGATTCAATGGCATCTGACACACCCTGTGACATTGAGATTCTGTAATTCCAAGATTCTGTGGTTCTGGGACAAAGGTCTCTTAAAGGAAAGATTAAATGCTTTTCCTCTTGTCTTTCAACGTGCTGTAGCTTCTCCCTATTTCAGCCTCCTGCAGAGCTCCAAGTATGCCATATTGCAATTTGGATGGGTAAGAAGCTACCAGAGGTAAATGGTAACTAAGGAAGTACCTACATCTTATCTCACTTGCTTCTATGTCCTGTCTCACTTGAGTAATAAACGCCTTGAAGGCCAAAGCTATGTTGTTTTTCATCTTTGTATTCCCCCAGTGCTTAATGTAGTGAATGTGAGAGCCGTCACCAGTCGTCCTGATCTACATCCGGCCACTGGACCCAGATGGCTCCAGAGGAGAGAATGATGCTGGTGACTCTGCACAGCCCTCCATCATTCAATCCAATACACTTGCAAGTCATGGCATCATCCTCCTAACGTCATGGTCCTCTTTGAGAATAAAGGACAAAACAACTACAAAGATGTAATGAATGCAGGTACTTAATAGATGCTTAGGAGTAGAATGAAATCTAACTGCATGGCTGGTCTTTGAAGCATGAGGTCCAGGTGAGCCACCTGTTTACTAAATCTGAAGTGTCACAAAGAAAGTTATGCCTTTTAACCCCAAACGAAAGCGACTTTCTGTCTTCCTACCCAAGGCAATTGACCAAAAGTTTATAAAAGGCATTTAGTATAACAGCATGGTTAAAGTCACCTCATTTTTACTTGGATACCTTAACTCGGAAAGCACACATCTTGAATGAGTATGAACAGGGCCTGTAGATCTCCTACAATTAATTGGTCATTGTATGAGAGACTGGGTCATAGGATCATAGACCTAGGACAGGAAGGGACTTTAAAGGGTGTCTGCTTCAAGCCCCGCATTTGATATATGAAAAATAAAACTGAGACCAAGAGAGGTTAGGACATTTGTCCAAGGTCACTGAGGTTTATTTGAAAGGACAGACAACAGAATGCATTGAGTTTTCCTAAAAGTGTGATATAAAAACTAGATACATCAAGAACCTGAAATATCCCACTCTCTGGATTGCTTAATTTTAACTTAAAGCCATGGCTAGTTATACTGAACTAGCCTGGAAAAACTACAGGTTCCCTGTTGACAGACATCCCCCTTTCAGACCCCTTCCTCTCTGCAATGCAGAAATCAGAGTCAGCCAGGCCCCAGATCACATTCCACCCATCAGCCTGAGAATCCAGATACAAGGGAAAGGGGGGCTTGCTGGAGGGGCAGGGAATTCACTCATGGCTGCCCGGTCCAGATGCCCTTGGACAGCCCTGATTTACCAGTCTAGGTGTCAGGCACCATTTTGCTGTGCTAACTGGGCTAGTGAAGAGGTATTTCCTGCCCCAGAGTGATAATGTAAGCAAGCCCCTTCCACTGCCCTCCCTGTGGCACTGAGCGCATGAACAGGGTCTGTTGTTGCCTCTCACACTTAATTCTTGCTGAGGAAGCCTTCTGTTAAGAAGCAATCCTTTTCCATTTCACTATACATGCTGGCCCAGGTGCTCAGTATTTCCATTGGCTGGACCTGACAGGCTAATGGTATGTCTGATCTGCTCTATCAGTTCCCACCATAAACACCCTTGCTTTGCTTACACACATGCTTCTCACTAACAACCCTACTCTTCACACATGAGAAGGGCAAGAGAGGCCAAAGACACACGTGTTGTTCAGGGACAGGTCTCCTAGTGAGCTCACTTTCTAATCTAGTAGATTTTAACCTTTTTTTTTTTTTGATATGATGAAGTCTAGAGGCATCTTTTCAGGAAAAAAAAGTTTTTTAAATTGCATAAAACAAAATATATAGGAGAAGAAAAGAAAACCAATTATATAAAAATAGTTATCTAGATTTTTAAAAAACAAATTTGTGATATAGTAATATATCTAGAAGTAGGTCTAATAACTATGATAATTTTGAAGTAGTGATAAACAGAAACCTTATTTCAAGATACCCTCTGTTGTTACGGTCGTTCAATTATTTCAGTCGTGTCCAACTCTCTGGGACTCCATTTGGGATTTTCTTGGCAAAGATACTGGAAGTGGTTTGCCATTTCTTTCTCCAACTCATTCTACAAATAAGGAAACTGAGGCAAACAGGGTTAAATGACTTGCCTACTGTCACTAGCTAGTAAGTGCTTGGGGCCAGATTTGAACACAGGAAAATGAGTCTTCCTGGCTCCAGACCCAGCATTCTATCCATTATACCACCAAGCTGCCAGATCCTCTACTGCAATGAGATATTAAAAATAACTGTGATTTCTATTGGTATTAAAGTTATAGGGACCACTAATACTACCATAGTTTATTGCCTACATTCAAAGTTGAAGGAATAATACATTTGAAGGAAGACAATTGACAGTAAAACAATTGGAGAAATAAAACAAAAAAAAATTGAAGGTAATGCTAAATTTCAATTAGAAGTTAGTGAAAATAGAGATGCATTTTTTTTCTCCATTCCCTGTTCTAGACTGTGCATTCCTTCTCAGGCAAAGGTTCCCTATTCTAGATCACATATCCCTTATCATCTCAAGTTAAGATTCCCTGTCCTAGACCATGCCATTCCTTTCTCATCTCAAGTTAAGATTCCCTGTCCCAGACCATGACATTCCTTCTCTCATGTTAAGATTCCTTGTTCTAGACCATGCCATTCCTTTCTCATCTCAGGTTAAGGTTTTCTGTTCTAGACCATATCATTCCTTCTCATCTTGCTGCACTGGTCCCCAGAGGTATTAGGGGGTGCCTGCAGGTCTCCTTCCTCTCCCTGAATCCACACTGAAGAAGTAGACTTCCCCCTGGCATTTGTTACTCACACAGGCTGACTTTGCTTAAAACTCTCGACCTCTATCCAAGGGTGGTCAAACTGAGCCTGAGGGGGATGGGGAAGGAAGGAGAAGGGATTCTTGACTAGCATCAAATTTAATTGACCTAAGATTTGTGTGAAACTTTGTTGATAAAGAGCCCCAGCTCCAGAAAGTCATTCAGCATTTTCTTTAGGGTTCTTTATTGAGCCTGGAAGTGATTTCTGTCCTCCTAAGCCAGGAACTTTCCCCTTTTGTCGTTCCACGGTAGAGCTCCCTACCTTTTTCTCCAAATGTTTTTCCCTTTGATTGAGGGCACCAGAATTGTAAAACTCTCTCTCTCTCTCTCTCTCTCTCTCTCTCTCTCTCTCTCTCTCTCTCTCTCTCTCTCTCTCTCTCTCTCTTACTGCCACTTCCATGAAAGCTAGGGCACAGTAGATTCATCTGTATCATTAATCAGCCTTTGCAGCTCATCACCAGTATGGGCCAGGGGAGATTTTGTGAAAATGAAGGAAACATCAGATTGAACCAAATGAAAAAGATACGGTGTGGTAGGAATTCATTTCAATTCAATTTTGGTGAAGTCCTTACTATGGGCAAGTTGAGAGACCAATGGCCAGGAAGACCCAAGTTCAAGGCACTCCTCTGACACATAACAACTGAGTCACTGAGTAAATCAGCTTCCTGTGGTTCTAGGCCAGTGGTGTTAATCAAATAGAAACTAGGCCATTAAACCATACATAAAGATCCCTGCAGACCACACATTGACCTGGAAAACCACATATTGATGATATTATATGTATTCTGTTATATATTTATTTTTTAAAACATTTCCCAATTACATTTTAATCAGGCTGGACCACATGGGCCTACAAGTGGAGTGTTTGACACCTCTGCTCTAAGAAGCTAAGCCCCTAAGCTGCACAGAATGTGATGACCTACATTGGTAGAGGGAGCTTCCTCAACTCAGGATTCCTACACAAATGAAATCCCTGCTGCATGATTCTATGCTAAGTATCTCAGACACAAAAACAAAAATGGCCAAATTTGCCAAAAATGGCAAAACTTCCAGAAGGCCATGTCCTACAGCAGAAAAAGCACTGGTTGGAATTCCTAGCACAGGAGTCCAAATCCTGACTTTGACACTTACTACTTGCATGACCTTCACCCAGTAGCCTTTCTGAGCCCAAGTTCCTTATCTGTAAAATGAGGCATTGCTCCAGACTACATGACTCCTAAGGTTCCTTCTAGTTCAAATAATGAACTCTCTCAACCTTCCCTGTGACTCCCTGGAATTTGATGACTATCTCCTCAACCAGCACTGCCTTTAAGAAGGTGTGGGAGATTAAACTGGATATGTCGAATGGGATTTCCCATTCAAAGAGAGCCTTCAAAGCTAGGCAGAGGGGCTTGGGTATCATTCAGTGGGCAGTGAGGAGGAAGCCACTATAGATTCTTGAGCATGGGAGTAACACAACGAAATCAATGTTTTTGGAAGAGGCACATGGGAGTACTGAGTAGGATGGAGCCGAAGAGGGAGAGATGACATGGCTCTACAAGGATTAACACGAATTGCACATAAATGGAGCTTCTGAAGCATTGGCTGATTGGCTTAAAACATCCCCTTTATGAATCTTATAGCATCACAAAGCTTGAAGGACTCATAGAGGTCATCCAATGCAAACCTCTCGTTTCGCAAATGAGGAAAACTGAGAAAGAATTTTTATATCCAAAGCCATGGCAATCTTTGTTATCAGAGGGAGAATTAGGACAAAAACTAGAAAATTCCTAGTCTGATGCTCTTTTTAACACACTATATAATGGCTGTACAGAGAAAGATGGATGCATGTAGATAGGAGGGATGATTAGGCCCACTTTACAGGTGTAGAATCTAATAAACAAGGGAGATCTTTTTTCATAACCTAATTGTTCCAAATACACTCACACACATACATATGCATATGCACATATATACATGCAGAATAAATATGTAATAAATGTAATATGGTAATTAAGTACAAGGTAGTTAAGGAGAGAGGAAATTAGTAGTTGAGAAGATCAAAAAAGGCTCTATGGGGAAGGTGGTGCTGGAAGGAAGAGACGGCTTCTGTGATATAAAAGTGACCTGTTAAGAAACGCAGGGGATGCCCAATGCAAAGGTGGAGAGGGGAGGTGGAGTGCTTGTTCTATAGGGAATAGAAAAGTCCATTTGACCAGATCATAGAGTGCAGGAAGAGGGGCAATGTATAATGAGGCTGGAAGATAGACTGAGGTCAGGTTGTGAAAGACTTTAAAGCCGAGCAGAAGAGTTTGTATTTTATCCTAGAGGCAAGAGGAAACCAGTGGGATTTCATGACTAAGGGAGTCACATCAGCAGATCTTCCCTTAGGGAAAAATTCTTCACAGTTGTTTGACAAATGGATTGAACTAGGCTGAGATTGGAGAGAGACCAATGAGGATGCCATGGCAAAAGTCTAGGAACAGGTGGGAGGGATGATTAAGCCCATTTCACAGATGTAAGTTCTGATAAAGAAGGGAGCTCTTAAAGGACTCCCCTCTCTTAGTCAAACTGCCCCGCCTTCATAACCAAACTCCTAGAAAAGGCTGTCTACACGGATTGTTCTTCCTTCCCCTGTCACTCACTGCTTGAACTTCAGCAATCTTATCATCCAACTAAAACTGCTATCTCCAAAGTTTCCAGTAATCTCATGATTACCAAACCTAATGGCCTTTTCTCAATGCTCATCCTTCTTGACCTCTCAGCGGCATCTGACAATGTCGAGCACCCTCTCCTCCCCTATATGCCTTGCTCTCTCCTTGTCCTCCTACCTGTCTCACCACTTTGCTGATTCATCACCCACATCATGCCCTCTAATTTTGAGTGTTCCCCAGGGCCCTACAGGGCTCTATGCTCCTTTCTCCATACTCCCTCTCTTGATGACCTCATCAGCTCTCATGAGTTTAATTACCATCTCTCTCCAGATGATTCATAGATCTAAATATCTAGCACCAATCCCTCTCTCCTAAGCTTCAGTCCCGTAGCATCAGCTGCCTAATGGAGATTTCAAACTGGTAGCAGAGACATCTCAAACTCAATATGGCCAAAACAGAATTCATTATCTTCCCTCCCTTCTGGACTTCCCTATTTATTTCAAAGGTACCACCAATCACCCATATTTGTAACCTCAAAGTAATCCTCAACTCCTTAGCTGCCCCTCACCCTACATAACCAATGGGTTGCCAAATCTTACCACTTCTATCTGCACAACATCTTTCACAACCACTCCCTTCTTTCTACTCACTCAACCACCACCTTAGTTTAGGCCCTCATCATCTCTCACCTAGAATATTGTAATGACCTCCACTGTTATCTCCCCAATGGAATGTCAGTCTCTTTGGAATAGGGCTGATTTCGTTCCTTGTATTTTGTCCCCTTACCACTTCACACAATGTTTGACACCTAGTAAGCACTCAGTAAATTTTTATTGATTGTTGAAGCAAATCTCAGCTCAATATAAGAAAAAACCTTTCTAACAGACACAGTCCAACAATGGAAGGGGCCCATCTATAAGGCAATGACTTCTCTGTCACTGGAAGGAATGTTCAACCAGAGACTTGGTGATCCCTTGTCAGGAAGAGCATTTCTTCAGGCAGAAGGAAGAAGAGGAAGGGTGACTATATTAGATGATTCCCAAAGACGCTTCAAATTCTAAGTTTCTTTGATTCTAAATTAACGAATTGTTCCAAACTCCTGAGGTTCTTAAACTAATGAACTACTATATTTTTTTTCAAAAATCTCATGAAGTCAGGGAAGAGAACAGGGTTTTGATTCTTCTACTACCACTAAATTATATAGCAATTTGCACTCCCTGTGACTCAGTTTCTCCATCTATTAAGTAAGGATAATAACACCTCTTTCCCGATGTGTTGTGAGAGCTTATGAATGAGGATAAATCTCTTTTGATACTTAGAATGAAAACACTCTTCAAGGGCTGAATTTTGTCATGTTAATTTTCCACACTTTGGGGAACTCATTGCAATCTCAACCATAACTGCCTTTGGACAAGCAAAATGAGACTTGGATCATGAATTTCAGCAGCTCAATCTTCTAAGCTCCAAACACTCAAGAATTCCTAGAAGACACATAAATCTTTTCTTCTACTATTTAAAACATATGTGCGCATTTCCTTGTCTATCTGCGTTCACTTTAAAAACAGGCAAAAGATGACATTAGAAAGGGGCAGCTTATTAGCATTCAGGCATTTAGAAGATCTTTCCGCCTTCGAGTCAAGATGAAAGATTTTTGGGATCTCTCTCTTTTTTCTGCTCCTAGGGGAGTTATAGCTCACAAAAAAAGTTCTGACAGCTCCTTACAGCAACAATTTTACCACTTGAGTAGACTATTTACTAGGTTCTTTTCCTCCTATATTAGACCTCGGCTTTAATAAAGTGTCTGTGAGTGAGTTTATACCTTTCATATTTAATTTTGATCTGACTGTGTGACCCAGAAAGACAGTTTTTGATGACCTCTGTTCTGTACGTAAGCTTGGGAAGTGGAACAAGAAGAGCGTGAGATGGGATATGGGTATATGCATGTGTGTTTATGCACAGGATTGGGGCAGGGGGAGGCTGTCACCCTCCAAACCTAAAAGGGGTAAAGAGGGGGAGCCTGCCAAGCAGTCCTGTGAGCCCATTAGTTTCTACTCACTGGGCATTAACATCTGTCTTCACTAAATTGTTCCTGGATCAACACACAGAGCCAGGGCCGGAGAAATTTATAGGCGTCATAGTCCTTAGTAACGACAACAACTTTAAAAGGTAGTTTGTTCAGGCAACTTAAAAATTAACCTCTTTTTCCTCTCCCTGGAAGCTTCATTTAGCTGAGGCTAATGGGACCTTTATCTGAGCAAGGACAGGAAGTTGGAAATAAAAAGGATTCTCAGCTGTCTGAACAGTTATGTCTTTTTCAGGGTGTCCCCCACCACCCAATTCGTGGTGAACTAGGGGAAGGTGCTTTGTAATGCTTGAATTATCCCCAATGTTCTTCAGGCAATGCCAAGTATCTGGGAATCTTGGAATACTATCATCTCTGAAGAATGAAAATGGCAGGTCATCCAAAGGGCAGTGAAGAGATGCCTGGTGTTGACATGTTATGGAGGCTAGAATGTTAAAGAAGATCTGAAAAAAAAAAACTTTATCAGAGATAATTAAGACTAGAAGAGGAAGTAAGAGCAGGGAATAACACACGGCTTCTCTGTGGGCTCCGGGAAAGGCATCACCAGTACATTGAGGGGCCCTTCTATGGAGGATTTATGAGCGGACATGGACAGGAGTGTCATAGAATGAAACAGAGAGGAGGGCTGAGCTGCCCCACGGCCTGTCCACACCACCGAAGGGAGGACCCCTAGACGTAACGCCACAGATCCCTTGGAATGGTGAAGTATTCGAAAGGTGATCCTATGGAGAAGAGATTGGGCTTCTTGTGCTTGGCCCCAGAGAGCAGAATCGAGAGCAACAGATGCCAAGTTGCTAAGAGGAACATTTAGGCCTCATGGTGGGTGAAATTTCCTAGCAATGAGAGGAAAGTAGAATGGGCTGGCTCGGGAAATAACGGGTTCCCCTTCCCTGGAAGTATTCAGGCAAAAGCTAGATGATCATTTGTCAGGGATGCTATGGAGGGGACTTTTGGTCAGGTTCTTCTGGCCTAGGTGGCCTCTGAGATCCAACAATGAAGTATTGATGCTTGAAGTAAGACCTTCCCAAAGTATGGTAAAACAGTGATAACACATCTATGTATCTATTTAAAATTTACTATCAATGGGTCAATAAACATTTATTAAATACCTACTACGTACCAGGTAAATGCTGTCCTCATAAAAATCCCGAGAGGTTGTTGTTGTTGTAGTCCTTCAGCGGTTTCAATCGTGTCTGACTCTTCACGATTGCATTTGGGGTTTTCTTGGCACAGATACCGGAGCAGGTTTGCCCTTTCCTTCCCCAGCTAATTTTACAAATGAGAAAACTGAGGAAAAGAGGGTTAAATAATTACCCCAGGATCACATAGCTAGTAAGTGTCTGAGGCCAAATTTGGACTCAGGTCCTCCGGACTTCAGGCCCAGCCATTTATTCATTGCACCACCTAGCTGTGCCCCACCTAGGTGGGAGGTAGGTAGTGTATTATTCCCCTATCTTTTACAAATGGAGAGACTGAGGTCCTGAAAGTTAAGCTGCTTGCCTAGAGCCACATGGCTAGTAGTGTTGAATTCAAATCAATGTCTTCTGATTCCAGACTCTGCCCTTTTCCTGTTTTAGTGGTTGGCTATGTCTTCTTGTATACATTAGAGGCAAAGCTGTGCTTTGCTATTTGTTCTGATGAATTTATTCTAATCAGACATCTTCAAACATATTAATAGATGAATGCAGAGATAGATAGAGAAATGGCAAGGGGAGAAAAGGAGAGAGAGAGGGTAGGAGAGAAAGAGAAAGGAAGGGGGGAGAGAGAGAGAGAAAGGGAGAGGGAGAGAGGGGAGACAAACAGACAGAGAGCACATTTAGTAAGCATTTACTATATGAGAACACTATGCTAAGCACTAGAGATGCAAATACATGCAAGACAGTGCCTGCCCTCAAGGAGCTTACATTCTGAGAAAGAACATCATATAAAGAAGAGGTGGAAGAGGGTGGAGGCCAAAATTCCTTTTGAGAGGAGATGGAGATGGTGCTCTGAGTGTAGATTAACATGGAGTGTCGATTTATCAGGAAATCAATGCAATTCATAGAACTTTTTGTTAGATAGTATGGTGGACATTGCTCCAAATTAGTTCTAAAACAAGTCCCCAGAACTCTCATCCTAGCAATTCTGGAATTGGAATAATGTAAAAGATCACAAACCAGAAATAGAGAATAGAACTGTTTCTGCTCTGCCTGGGCATGGGACAAGACAACTCAAAATCCCCAAACCCTGAAAGGCTGACAAGGTGATTTTCTAACAATAACAATGCTAGTACTATTGTTCTCATTTTCTAGTTGGGGAAACTGGAATACAGAAAAGGCAAATGACTTGTCCATGGTCATCTGTCCAGATGGTCATGAAGCCAGGAAGATCTGAATTCAAATCTCACTTCTGACACATAACGGCTGCAAGATTCTAGGCAATTCCCTAAGATTATAAATTGCAGAGAAGGTGGCAACCTGCATTAGCAGAAGGATATTCATCTACTCTGTCAAAGAAGCCACAGATTGAGTCCCTATCTCTAGCCATCTGGCTATTACTTGGAGGCAAGATTTGAATCCAGATTGTCTGATGCTAAATCCAAGGCTTATTCCACTATCCCATGCTGCCTTCATTCTTCCCTCCTACTCTTCTTTACCATTATTGCAATTAAATCAGTTTTCTCCCTTTCCACCAGCATTACAGGTTCATTCTCCACTTAGTACTTGTGCTAAACAATGCTATTATTACCTTGAAATGCCCTGGTGTTCCTCTCCCGCATTATTCTCCAAAGCCTCTTTCAAGCCTGACTTCCTTCACGTTACCTTCTCCAATAACTTCAGCATCCCCGCCTCCCTCCCACCCTTTCTGGACTTCCTAGAGTGCTCACAATCAACCCCATACGCTTTGGCCCTGGCTCATCTGCAGGTTAGCCCTGCAGTGTGTTCTGCCTCAGACTGTTCTCTAAATGCTTCATTTCTCATTTCTCTTCTTACAAGTCACAATTCAGCATCTCAAAGACCTATAACATCATTAACAGGAGGATCCCCTACCAATACAGAATGCCTCCAGTCTGTAAGAGCTGCCACAGCCAAAGATTTCACCTCTCTGCAGCCTTGGTGATGAACTTTGCCTGGCTGGCTCTCAGATGACAAGATATTTTCCCTGAAATGTTGTAAGCTCCTTGGGGCTAGAACTATTTCATATACTTCTTCAGTATTCCCATGAGTGCCTAGAACAAGCATGGACACATCACAGAAAAAGACTTCAATATTCAATTTAATTCAATCCAATAAATACTTAATTAAGCACCTACAATGTTCCGGGCAGTGCCTGTGCGAGGTATAAGGAAAACAAAAACAAAAATAAAACAATGCCCTGCCCTTAAGAACCTTACAATGGGGGCAGAGTGGGGAATACAACTTGCACATAATACTTTAAGGACTCTGTGATTTCATAGAGGTGGGTGAGCCCCCCATCAATGCCAATGCATCTCCTGCTCATCTTGTCCATGTCCTCCCCTAAATCCACCATAGGGGTCAACCCTACAGGTTGAGGGTCTTCCTCAATTTGCCATTACATGGATGCCAATGGAGCATTCAGACTGCTCATCAGTTATTTCTCTCTCTTGCAATAGAGATAACTCTGTGGATAATGCTTGTTGAAGCACTGGTTCCCATCTGTCACAGCAAATGGAATGCCCAGCTGCACAAAAGGAAGGTCACCTTCCATGCTGCTTTCCTGTGGGAATTCTAAAAGTAGACAGATGGCACACTCAGAAGAAACATGGCAGAATGGCCTCTGGTGACAAATGATGGGCTTCCTCTTCATCAGGAGCAAGCTCTGTTTTACCACATCTCTAAGGGCACTGTACAATCCAGTCATATTGTAGAATTAGCAGCTCTCTGAGTTTTACAGGATTTATTAGCTGTGACAAACACAGGCCAAATAAGCAAGCAGATTAATATGTATTAAATTACTGCCCTGGTTCACATTATTTCCAAGTTCAGAACTTGTGTGTACATGTGAGAGTGGTATTTATCCATGACTCTTGCCATGGGAGTTGACTAAAACAGAGATATGCCAAGCGTCACAGCAGCAATAAAAGAAAAAAAGAATCAAACCCCTTCTCTCCCTTCCTCCCTCCTTTTTCTCCTTCCTTTCCCTCCTTCTCTCCCTCTGCCCCTCTTTTTTCCTCATACTCATCCTCTCTCTCTCTCTCTCTCCCTCTCTCTCTCTCTCTCTCTCTCTCTCTCTCTCTCTCTCTCTCTCTTCCTTCCTCCCTCCCTTCCTCCCTCCCTCCCTCCTTACCTCCTTCCCTCCCTCCCGCTTGATTTAATAGGGATCATCAACCTATAACTCTTATATAATCCAAAAGCTTTTGGTGGTTTAAAGTTCCAACAAACCAATAAAGTCCTACTTCATCCTGTAAAAGAAGTAATTAAAAACCATTTCTATCTTGTGTTCTTGAGAAATTGTAACTTACAACACCATCGAGATGATAGCATTCATCACTGACTGCTAGTTTCTAATCTGCCTAGCATCCCCCATCCAGGGGTGGCACTACTTAATAGAAGGCCCCTGGAACAGCAATGGTTTGTTGTGAAGGCATTTCTCTAACACCTAGTAGAGTACTTTGCCAAAAAATAAATTCTTAGTTACAGTCTATTGAAAGATCAAACAATTTGGAGCTGCAAAAGTCCTTAGAGGCCATCTAATTTAAGCCTCCCAGACATAGGGTCAAATGACTTGCCCAAGGGCACATACTTAAGCAAAGTGAGTTGGTTGACCTTGTGAGCTGACCAAATAAGTTGACCTTGAACATAGGTCTGGTGATTTCTAATGCATTGATTTTCTTTAGATACCAGAGCACCACTCTAGTGTGGAAATCAAGATAAGGTATAACCATCTTTGTTCAGTTACCATAAAGATCTCTTTATGAGAGAATGACTAGAGTGAAAGGCATCTCCTGCGTGATGGAACTCTTTAGCCCTAGTGCCTACTTCCAAGTAAAGTGCAGTACCACTTTCTCTTGTCTAAAGTCACATTTCCTTAGAAGAAAAGCTCTTAGCTACTAAACACTGTGATTATGCATGACTAACCAGATGGTTGTCCTCATCTTCATCCATACAAATGCAATTGACAGTGTGTTAATAAAGAAACAAACATCGAACAAATGACTCTGGTCATGTGGATTTGACAGTGGCAAAGAGGGAAGCCTGTGATGATGTTTCATGATCAGTTCATCAGCGACAGAAGATGAAGTTATCCTTAAGGACCTTAGACTTATTGATCAATGCATTTTACATGAGGGACTAGTAGAAAGTGGACAACACACCCT
Source organism: Phalanger gymnotis (assembly GCA_028646595.1). Taxonomy (NCBI): domain Eukaryota; kingdom Metazoa; phylum Chordata; class Mammalia; order Diprotodontia; family Phalangeridae; genus Phalanger; species Phalanger gymnotis. The sequence goes on along the minus strand of CM053623.1, from coordinate 51,309,720 downwards.
TGCAGGTTGCAAAAACATAGAGCACCCAATGAATTCTTTGAAAGGCTGGATCAGGTGGCCTCTTCAGAATTACACTACAGAAACTCCAATCCTTTATAAACCAACAGATTACAATACCCCAAACTACGAAACAATTCTATTCCCTATTTTTGGACCCTATGTTGTCTCTGAGAATTCATTAAATAAACTTTGCTGGAACCAAAGTGTTATCACAGATAAAACTGTTGCCCAGAATTGTCCAGACATATCATCGATCCATAAGACTTTAAGGATGTTTTTAGATGTCGCCACACTGAATCGTCATACTACATGGAATGAAAAGCTTTCAAAACGTAGAAATGTAATGTAAGAAATCAAAACCATGCGGCAACAAAATGAGGTACACATCATCCCTATCATCCTACCTGCTGCTGGCATTGATACAAAGATGTTTTCAGTAACCTTGTAGAAGATGAGCTGACAACCAAAAATTTTTATCAAAACAATTATTTTTGCTATCTGAGCAATAGTCTACAGAACACTAAATATAAAAGAATAATTGAAGGAGAATGACTCATGATAAGATCATTTTTATCCAGACTCCACTGAAAACGATTAGGAGAAGGATATAATAACTGACATTAACTAAGTTTTGAGTTTGGGTTTTAAGGTTTGGAAAGCTTTTCACCTTCAGCATCTCATGGAACTTACAACAACCGTGTGAGATGAGAACTATGGAACATATGTGCTATCCCTCACTTTACAGATGGAGAAACTGACTGACTTGCCCCAAGCCACACAACCAGAAAATAGTAAATGAGGGAGAGAACCATATATGAGCTCCCAGATATTCACGTGGTTCATGAAGTGATGCCACACACCCTTATATGTCATATTGTAAGACAATATCTCTAGCCCCATTCAATCACCCAGATTTTGTGGGAAAAGGTTTTGGACACTGCAGTGAGATGGAATCTTGCGTCTGCTGCCTCCACTAGGATGTTGCCAAGGACCACAGGCCACATAGGAAGGGCCACAAGTACACATGAATGCAAACAATATGCAAAAACCAAGCAATCTATTCTCAAGCAATTGTTTATTTAAAAATGTTATTCCTCCTACCTTGAAGGTTATTTTTCCTTGATGCTTTCTCTCTTTATTATTTCTCACTCAGTTTCTATCTTTGACTCAGGTCACCAAATTGGAAGAACTGAGGAAGATACATAAAACCGTAAGGGTGCCAGGAGTTGGTTGAGATTGTGATAAATGTTGACTGGGCCATTATCTGGGCAACACTAGAACAGGCATGGAGAACCTGAGGCCTCAAGGCCACATGTGGCCTTCTAGGTCCTTGGGTGTGGACTTTTGACTGACTCCAAATTTTATAGAACAAATTCTTTTATTAAGGGGATTTGTTTTGCAAAGTTTGAATTCAGTCAAAGGGCCACACTTGAGGATCTAGAGGGCCACCAGTGGCCTCGAGGCAGCAGGTTCCCCGCCCCTGCACTAGAGTAACCCTGGTTTCACCAAACTCAACAGCTAACTTCTCCATTCACTAAATGCTTAGCAATGTCTAAATGTCTGGTAACCTTCATTTAGTTCTACGTGGGGATCTCACTATTCAATACTGAGACAGGTGCTAACTGAACTAATGTGTAATTATGACAGCAATAAAAGCCATTAGGGGGAGGGGCAGGTGGGTGGAGTGAAACTGTTATTACCACATCCAGGAAAGCCAAGGGCACCAAACCAGCAGCTGAGTACCTAAAGCGACTCACCCACTTATAGGTGTGGTGACCTCTCATGATATTGGCATAACATCCCCAAACTAATGACTTTTAATCATTAGCTAACCTAGAAAGATTAATGGGTAGTTAATTGGGAGAAGCAACTCCTTATGAAGCTGGTACTTCTGAAAATCATTATCAAGCATGTGAGTACCACCAGGGCCACTCTACTGTCAATGAGGCCTCACACAACCTACTTATCAAGTCCTACCCAGCAGGAACTATGCTTTGACCCCCAGAATCAAAGCAACTTGCCCACCATCCCCCAGGAAGTGACTAGCCCACCATCATCCAGAAAGTCAATGATAATGGTTTAATTCCTGACCTTTTTTTCTGAAAAAAGACACATATATGCTGCCCACCCTTAGTTTATTAACGCCACCAGCATGTCACCCCCTCTCTCAAAGGATGTTAATTTTAAACATAAAGTTAATGTTAAATTTTAAATATACACATACCTCTCAAGGCACCTTGTTCTTTCTTCCTTTTGGACTTGCCTTGCAAACATTACACAGTGGATAGACCACTAGACTTGGAGTCAGAAAGACAGGGATTCAAATTCTGCCTTGGTATTTACTGGCTGTGTGACCCTGGGCAAGTCTCTTATCTTCCATGTGCCTCAGTTTCCTCATTTCTAAAAGGAGGGAATTAGACTCAATGGTCTAAGTCCATGGTTTTAGGATCCTATGACCTCTTCTTCACCCCATTCAATGATGGCACCAAGCTTGCCATTTCCCATACTCAGTATTTCATTTCCCATCTCCAACCTAGGATCCACTCACTGTTCATCTCCTGCTCATAGACTTTCTAACCTTCTTTAAGGCTCAGCTCAAATGCCACTTTCTATACAAGGCTCATCCCAATGCCTCCTCCCCTCAGAGGCAAGTATTCTTCCCCTATACCACAAAATTATCTTTCTTCTTTTTGCATACATTTTGTATTTATTTTCCTGGGTATGTATTGTTTTCCCTCAACAGAACACAGACTCCTTGAAGACAGTGACTGTTTTCTTTCTTTGTATGCCAAGCTTTTAGCATAGTGGCTGGCATATAGCATCATTTAGTAAGTGTTTATTAAATGAATGAATATTCTGCTTTGTGTTAAAGTTACATTTGTTCATCTTCTCTTCTACAGGACTGTAATCTTCTCAAGGGAAGAGGCAGTATTTTATTACCTTTATATCCTCTCTAATGTTTAGCACAGTGTCTTGCTGATAAAAGGTATTTGATAAATGCTAAATAGACTATACAGTAATTTTCTGGAAAATTTTCAGAATTGCAAAAATTAAACCATAGGATTCTACTACCTGACCAACTAGTGAATGAACATATTTTCTATTCTATATTTCCCATAGAGTGACGTGGGATCTGATGATTTTTCTTGGGATATATTTCTTGAGAGGAAGAGGGCTGGTAGTTTCCCACACCCAGGTGAGTTGATACCTACAATCAAAAACTCCAGGGAGATGGATGTGATGTTTTCTGCAGTTCTGATAGAGAATTTCTAAGAAGAGTGAAGACCATTAATACTTGGCAGCCAATATTTATTAAGTACCAGCTCTGTGTCCAGGAGCATGTAATACATTACCAAGGATAGACAAAGATGGTAAATATCTGAATCAAATATGAAAAAATCCATCAAAAATTGGAATGCTTCACCTACCTAATGCCAAACATCTGGATTTGGGAAAATATATGAATGTTGACTGAATTTTAGTTGTTTTTTTTTTTCCAGATGATTGGTATCATCTAGACATAGCTTTAGTTTCAAAGTGTATCTCTGAAGCAGTTTGAACTAAAGCAACTACTTAGCTGATTCCCATCAAAGACCAAATCCAAGCTAGCAACTGCATAAAACAGGTGACTTACATCTTAAATAATGTGACAAATTTTTTAACAAATATGTAAGAGCTCACGAGTGTTGCCACCTTCAAAGCCCTCACTTTGGGAGGCTATCAGCTTATTCCAAAGATGTTGCCACTGATCAAAATATTTTAAGACTCCTCTATGAGAACTGTTTTCCAAAGCTACATGACATTGTCTTTTTAAAAAAGTAATCTATTTTGTTAATGTTTAAAAAGTCTTTTTTTTCCTTCTTGCCACTCCCTACTGAAAACTGAAAAAAATAAAAACAAAGCCCTTTTAACAAATATGAATAGTCAAACAAAACAAATTTCCATATTGGCTGTGTTCAAAAACTATGTGCCTCATTCTATACCCCAAGTTGATCACCTCTCTGTGAAAAGACAGACAGTACACTTCATCACTGGTCCTCTGGAATTATAGTTGGTCATTGCTTTGATCAGAGGTCTTAAGTCTTTCAAAGCTCTTTGTCTCTATGAGGTTGTTATTATATAAATCGTTCTTGCTGTACTGTGTTGGGGGACCCTATCCCCCCAAATCCCAGGCCTTTGTCCAGCAAAGGCCTGATCTCTCTGGCAATGAATGAGGCGGGAGGCAAGATGGTGAGCAACTCCGTTTTATTCAGATTAGTAGCAACCTTTACATCTTTGGTTACGTAGGCACTAGGGCCGCCCTGGTTCCTCCTACTTTCCTCCCCTTTCCTTCTCGAGCTCTCCCCATGAATCCCTTGTGCTCAGACAAGTCCAGACAAAGACCTAGAACTGCTACGTTGCCAAAAAGGGCAAGACCCTTCCTCCTAGCGCCATCTTGTCCCACCCTTACCTCAGAGCTCTGAGTTTACCTCAGCAGGCCCTGGGCGCAGAGGTCCAGCGAGGGCAGGGGTCGGCTCTAACTTGCCCCGTTACAGTACTGTTCTCTTCACTCTGCAAATCTACCCAGGATTCTCTGAAATTATCCCCTTCATCATTTTTTATGGCACAATAATCTTTAATATAAGTATATACCGTAAGTTGTTCAGCCATTCCCCAAATGATTCGTGTTCTTTTGAATATTCTTATTTATGGTAAATCTTTGTCATTGGCACCAAGGTCAGTGGAGAGAATATTATGTGTATATATGTGTACATACACACATATACTACATACATATGTATATGCATATATACCCATGTGCACATACATACATATACTACATACATATATGTATGTATATATACACATGTGTACATATGATATATTTATACATATATTAAGAATGCATTAAATATATTAATGGAGAAACATGGAATATTAGTAAGATCACTGGTTCTGGAATCAAAGGCCTTAGGTTTGAATCTTGCCTCTCACACTTACTATCTGCATGACTTGGGCAAATCACACCCTCCCTGGGACTCAGCTTCATTGGTATAATAAGAGAGTTGGGCTAGGTGGCCTTTAAAGTACATTTAAGTTAAAAATCTATGATTCTATAAGCATATCATATATATGTATATACACACACATATATGTCCACATGAGATTATTTCATCAGATCATAGAAGAGAATTGGAAGAACCTTAAATATTTAGTACAAACTGAGGTTCAAAGTTGGTAAGTGATTCACAGGAAGGAAGGTGGGAAGGAGGGAAGGAGGGAGGGAAGGATGGAGGGAAAGAAGGAAGGAGGGAAGGAAGGAAGAGATGGAGGGAAGGAAGGAAGGAAGGAAGGAAGGAAGGAAGGAAGGAAGGAAGGAAGGAAGGAAGGAAGGAAGGAAGGAAGGAAGGAAGGAAGGAAGGAAGGAAAGAACAATGAAAGAAAAGGAGAGAGGGAGGAAACAAGCATTTATTAAGCTCCTAGTATGTGTCAGGCCCTGTGCTTAGCACTTCACAAATATTATCTCATCTGATCTTCACAGCAATCCTGGGATATAGATGCTATTGTTTTCCTCAATTTACAGATAAGAAAACTTGGGCAAACAGAGATCAAGTGACTTGCCCAGGGTCACACAGCTAGTAAGTATCTGAGGCTGGATTAGAATTCAAGTCTTCCTGACTCCAGCCCCAGTACTCTATCCACTGAGCCACCTAGCTTCCAGTGTTATTACACAGGTGGCAAGTGGCAAAGCCAGTATTCAAATCCAGATTTCCTGTCTCCAAATCAATCAATCAACAAGCACTTACTGAGCGCCAAGTATTGTTCTAGGGACTGAGGACACAAAGCTAAAAGCAGTCCCTGCCTTACTCTGTTCTTTACTCTTTCCACTCTCCCATATTGTTGCCTCCATTTCATTCAATTCAACAAATCTTTATTAATTGCCTACTGCTTGTGTAGTATGGTTGCAAGGCTTTTTCTGTGATAGTTTAGGTCAATGGTCTACGGACATTTTGGTCTCTGGTTCTCTTTGCATTTTTCAAAATTATTGAGGACCCTTCCAAAATCTCTTTTTCATGTGGATTTTATCTCTTAGTATTTACCACATTCAAAATTAAAACATGTTAGTATTATGAAAATCTCTTTGACCTCTCAGACACCTACAATGGCTCTTGAGCAGTCCCCAAAATTTCCAGACCCCATTTTAAGAACTATTGGTCTAGACTATCAAACAAAGACAAAGAAAATGGAATCCCTGCTGTCAGGGTCTCATTATTTTGTTTATAACTTGTCTATGAAAGGGGGATAAATGTGGGGCATGAACCCAATTTAACCTTCAAGAGAATTATGACTGCAAGACAACTGAGTCACTGGTGCCAAAAGCACTTTACCTTTTCCTGACTTGGAACACATTGGCTATTAAATCCTTGGACTCCTTTTCAGCCAAAAAAAAAAAAAAAAAAAAAAAAAAAAAAGGACTCTTGGCTGCTGAGCGCCATAGTTATTGCCGATACCCATATGACCTCTGAGACATTCATGTGTTTTTTTCAGAATAACACTGCAAGCATTTGATAGCATTTTCCAAACTCTTGCCCTCATTTTGTCCAAAACCCAAACCTACTGCATTGCAAAGACAGAGTAGCTGCCTGACAACACGCTGCTATTAGCAAACAAAATAAAAGGTGATGGCAGCTGGGAACGAAAGAGAATTAGAGATTGGCTGCTGGGAGTATAGGCAACCAAGTAAAATATAATTGCCCTGGTAAGCATCTTGGGGCCTAGGGTGGCAGATTTTACTAGGCAGGCTCAGGTTTTACGCCTTGTCCAAGAGCCCACAATATTGGCTGCTCCGGGGTTTCACCAGCTCACTGCAGATGGGGCTTCAGGAAGGTTTCCCAGGAAAATTCACAAGGGGGCGTTGACAAGAAAACTTCAGGGATGATGTGAGCATTGGTTGGGCTGCCATTTTCAGTCAGTCCTACCCTAATTTTCTTAAGCAAACATGGGAAAGGAAGAAAAATAAAACAATTCCCCATCCCCAGATCCTAACATTTTCCACAACCATTACAATATTTAGTCAAGACAGATGCCAATATCCTTAAGAATCAAAGAACAATAGAAGGGAAGGGGAATTTAATTCACTTCAAAATTTCACCTTGACGACCATTTTATACTTTTCTTTGACTTGCTCTATAAATATTTTACTGCAACATTCGAAATTTACGGGATCCCGAAGACTTGTAAAAAGCTTGAATAGCTGGAGTCCAATGACTGATGCCCACCACGGGGACCCAGATTTTTTTTAAGCCTATGATTCCATTAAGCAGAATGGATTATATTCAGGATTCCTTGAAAGGCCAAACTCCTTCCCCAGTGACACCATAGAACATAGAAAAGGAAAGAAAAATGGCTTCCAAGCTGTCAACTTGTGTTGATTTTGGTCGTTTCTCTGCACCACGTCAGAGCTCTGTGGTTTTGGCCCTGTAACTGAGGCTTACTCAGCTTGGTCACTGCAAAGGCCAAAGATTATTCAGGAATAAAGCAGTGAGCCATACAGAGTCCCCAATGACAAAGACCCCAAGTGCTGGCACCACTCCCAGGCACAAGCCAACAGAAAGTACCCTGCTTCCTTCTGCCTCCCTATCCCTTCCTCCCTTCTCATTGACCTTAAGCCTAGTACAGAAAAGCTGTTCAAGGCAAATGACAAACTTGCTGATCATAGATCATGGGAACATAGATTTAGAGCTTGAAAGGAACTCAGAGGTTGACCACAATTGTATTTTACAGATGAGGAAACTGAGGCTGGGATTTTGAAAGATTTATCCAGGGGCCACATAGTTAATAGATATTTGAGGTAGGATTCAAAACCCACGTATTTCTAACATTGAGTAAAATGTTCTAATATTCCATATTAGTAATTGAGATGGCAGCCATTACAAAGTAAGCCCTGAAAAAGATCTATAACACTTAACTTATGCCTGGCACATAGTAGGTGCTTAATAAGTGCTCATTCCATTCTCGTCCCTTGTCTTCTAATTATCAGTGGTCTCAATCTTGTTGACCTATGCTGAGCTACCTCCATTTTAAAATACTGCGTAGGGATAGAGCTGAATGGTCCCCAGTGCTGGCAAAGTCATTGATATAAATTACCTCTATAGGAATACAGGTAGGGACTGGATTTGTCATTTCACAGGTACAGGGAACCCTTGGACAAAGAAACTCCCTGAACCATTGCAGGTCAGCACTTTCTTTTAAACTTACAGTCTTAGAGATTTGGCCTACAGCACTGAGGAGTCAACAGACTTACCCAGGGTCACATAGCCGGTAGAGGCTGGACGTAAACCCAGGTGTTCTTGGCCTTGAGGCTAGCTCCCTATCTACTACACTGCACTACTTCTGCTCTATAGAATTAAGAGATGAAATTATTCACTTTTCACTAGAGCAGATAGATCACTTTGTGATTTTTATCCACGTGTTCCATCGCAATTTTGATTCTTCCCACTAAGAGTGTAGAAACCACAAATTAAAACGGTTTCCAATGGGGCCAGTGTCTTTCTCCCTAACACCCATAGACCTATGAGAATTTAACTTTATCTGCACATATGAAGGAGGCAAATAGACAATGGAACATAAAAAATGACTATACAAGAAAGAATCCCTATTGACCACACTCAAGTTAGTGTCTGTCTAGTAGATTATTTTTATAGAAAGTGCCCTTCTTTAGGAAAACCTGTTGTATAAACCCTCTGACTTACAGAACTTCTCAGGTGTGGGGTGATTATTAAAAAAGAATTGTTTTTAAAAGGAGTGATCATGGGATTAATAGCACCCACCCAGTACATTTGAAATTTAGATTGACGTAGCATGACTTTCAAAAATCACACTCTGCCATTTACTAACTGTATGCCATTGGACAAGTCATTTAACTTTTCTCTGAGCATCAGTTACTTCATCTACAAAATGAGAGAACTGGGATAAATTATCTCTGAAGTGGTTGCCAGCTCTAAATCTATGATGTTGAAGAGAGTTCACTCTAGGAGTCAGATGACCTGGGTCCCAATAGTGCCAGAACTGGGATTGGGCTATCCATGACAATCTCATTAGACCTCAGTCAGCTTGTATATAAATTTAGAGGGAAAACAAGGTTATTCCTAAATTTCTTTCCAGTTCTAATAGGTTGTAGGACTTAATTTACTAAAGTTTGATTCTCACATCACATTTCAAGACAATTTCTACTGAAAAAAAGAAAGGCACGTGTGATAGCAAGGTAAGCAATTAGCTTTGTTCATAATCTGAAAATTGGGCCACTGATTTTAATGTCTTCAGTCGGATAACCTGTAAAATTTGGAAGGACTTTGGAGGACCAGCCTCCCTCCCTATGTATATCATTGCTTTCGTTTCCAAGTCTTTTGAATCTTTTGGAATATGAGCTCCTTTTTAGACCAAGAGTCCTAAGTTCTAAGATAGATGCTAAACATTGATTGGGTGCAGATAGATTAGAATGAGTTTACTCGTTGAGAGTATGACAATGATAGCATAGGTCTAGTCCTAAGAAAAGAAATGTAGTGCTTACACTGCCGGACACATATGAACTCTAGTTATTAGAGGAATCAGTCGCTGTTCTTGTTGTTGTCATCATTAGGTCATTTTAATTGTGTCCGACTCTTCATGACCCCATTTGGGATTTTCTTGGCAAAGACACTGGAGTGATTTGCCATTTCTTTCTCCAGCTCATTTTACAGATGAGGAAACTGAGGCAACAGGGTTAAGTGACTTGCCCAGGGTCACACAGAAAGTATCTGAAGCTGGATTTGAACTCAAGAACATGAGTATTCCTAACTCGAGATCCAGCGCTCTGTGCTCTATGGCGCTGCCCAGCTGCTCCTTGGTTTTGTTACTTAAGACTAATTTCTTTTCTTCGGTCTTAGGTTTATTACTTAACGCTACTCTACAAGCATGTATGTGTGTGTGTATGGGAACGTATATGCTATTTTAATAGCTTAAAACTGAACTAAGGCTTTGGGGATACCCTGTGTATGTATACACACATACATGAATGCATATATACACTGAGTATCATAGTCAATGGTAAGTCAGTCTTAGAGACTAGAAAACATCCTCTGACATATACAGACCGGGTGACCCTAGACAATTCACTTAACATCTCAATGCCCCAGGCATCTAAGACTATACAGTGGAGGCCTATCTCTTTTAGTGGAGGAAGTTTCCTCACCTGGGAATTGCCCTCAACAAGGAAATCACAAGGCCATACCTGATAATAATCATAATAATAATGAGAGAGAGAATAAGATAACCTCATTTTGTGCTCAATAACCATTCATTTACTAAAAGGAGGGCTTTATCTGGAAACCTATATCTAATTTGGAAGAACCTTTCAAAGAGGAAAGAAACTGAAAGGAAAAGATGGAAGAAGAGAGAAGGAAAAAGAAGGCTAGCAGCACAACACAATGTTTAAAGGTTTCTGTGATTAAAAAGTTAACTCAGTGGTGATTGTTCCCCTTGGGACACATGCCATATGTGGTCAGAGGAAGGCGAGAGGAGAAGTGTCAAGGTTCGGAGGGCTAAATTTGGGAGTCATGGCAGGGTAGGGTACAGCATGGTATGGGGGCGAGAGTGCTACATTTGGCATAAAAGGAATTGGGGCTTCAGATTCCCATAAAATGAGGGGATTGGACTAAATCATCTCTAAGGACCATTTTTGGCTCTAGTTTTATGCTTTGATACTTTCAATGAGAGTCAGCGGGGTCTAGTGGACAGAGTTTTAACCTCAAAGTCACAAAGATCTGGATTCAAATCCCATCTGACAGATACTAGCTATGTGACCCTAGGCAAATTAGTTAGTCTTTTTACATCAAAGGCAAGACTATGTAAACTGTAGAAATGTACATATCTTTACTGGTAGAGCTCCTTACTGGGAGCTTCCAATGAAACAGCAGGTCTGACTCCAAAAAAAATATGATCTGGAGGTGTTTATTTTCACTTGTTATTTTGCTTTCTGCAATACATTTTTGTAGGGATAGAATAAATTGGGAGTCCTGAGACCTGGGCTTTAATCTGACTTTTACCACTAAATTACTGTGTGATCTTTCACAAGACTACCTCTCTGGGCCTCTTGCATCTTGATCTATAAAATGAGTGCATTGTGCCAAAAGATCTCCAAAATCTCTTCTAGCTCCTTTCCATGATCCAGTGGGAGGATCACCTTGGCACCAATAGGATTTTGCTAAGAATGAAACAAAGAATATCAGAAAGGCCTTTTCACTCCAGGCGCTGGTCCTCCTCCTTTAGCAAGTAATCAAAAATTTCATCTCCTGTCCCCAGCCTTCTCTAATAACCTCTCCCGGTAACTGCTTTCTTTTAGGGGCTAGCTGAATAGGAGTTATTGACTGAATGCTCCAAGATCTCATGAGATTCTGCCATTAAAGGGAGATCTGGCCTTGGGAAAAAATGCTTCCTGCCAGAAATAAAGTCTGTACAGCGACAATGATTATAACTGTTCAGTACAGGTTCAGAAGGTAACTTTTTCCATTTATCAAAGTGTTGGAGTGAGTCAATGAGCCAAAAACAAAAAAAAGCAAGTTCTTTCTTCTAAAATTCATTTGTAAAACACTTTCCATGTTTCCAACAACAATAACAGAAAACAAACAAAATATCCTGAAACACTCTCCCTGCTGTAATAGGACAAAAGTTTTCCTACATGAAAACATTGATGTGCTTAAACCATGAGTGTCTTGCTCCCCACACCCCACATTAAACACACACAATGTACAATCTCAATCGATTTCAATAAAATATCATCTGACATTAGCATACCTTTGATATTACATCCGTTTGTTATTTTTAGTTGTTTCTCCATAATTACCCAACTGGTCTCAGCACACAATGGCCTTTATAAATAATGAATTTTCAAAAGAGAGTCATCATATTTCTTTGAGGTTCTAGTCTCAGATGAATTTGGCATGCCCTGGCTTTTATCTGCAAATGGTTCTGTGTTTCCCTTTTATCTAGCATCCTGCTTTGTTGAAAATTTCTGTGACATACAAAGGACAGCCTACAGAATGCCTACTCTTACCCAAGACTTCAAAACTTCAAAAGTACTCAGTGGGCCAGATAAAAATCAGTCTTGGGTTTGTTTCATTTTCAGGCAAACACTTGGAGCGACTTTACTTTTGAACAACTGGTTAGGACTGAGGATGGCAAAGAGAACAGCTTCAGGTTAGGAAACATTGAGGGGAACTCAGAGAGGCGCCCTTCAAAAATAAGGAGATCTGGAGTGTTTGTATAAAATATACTTGAAAAAGTAATTAGGAGAAAACAAAGAAATTATTTGACAGAATATTCATCCCAAGACGAGACAGAGGAAATTGGAACAAACACTGAGCCAAGAGTCATGGCACTTGAGTTGTAATGCCATTTTCCATCATTTACTCATTACATGACCTTGGCCGACTTACTTCCACCCCCTCAGCCTCAGTTTTTCCAATTTTAAAAAAGAGAGGATCAGGTAAGACAACATTCCACAGTCACCTTCTCCTCAAATATTCTATGAATCCACAAAGAAGCTGTGGATAAAAACTGGAACGGGTACTCACTGGAAACAGTGCGGGCTCCTTCCCCAGACATAATCAATGGGAGAATAGATAGCCACCTCACAGGTGTTTAAAAAGGGGTGTAGGTGGAGGCTGCGGGGCCACAAGCAAAACTTACGCCCAAATCTCAGAGAAGAGACAGCATCATAAAAATATTAAAGCTGGAAAGTGACCTTAAAGATCACTTGGTCCAGCCATTCTCAGTCAGGAAACAAGAGATTAGGGAGGAGAATTGGTGTTAAGATCACACAGCTAGTTCTTAACAGAGAAAAGACTAAAAAGCAGGTCTCCTGATTCCCATTCTTACTTTCTACTACTACCACTACTACTGCTGCTGCTCATGACGATGACTCTACTGCTGCTGACGCTGATGCTGATGATGGTGATGCCGCCGCTACTACCACCACTACCGCAATCACCACTGTTGCCACCACCACCACCACTACTACTGCCACTATCATTATTATTACTACTACTACTACTATCACCACCACCACTACTACTGCTGCTATTGCTATTAGTACTATTAGTACTACCACCACTATTATCCCTACCACTATTACTATGATCATGACTGCCAGTGCTACAACTATTACCACTATAACTACTTCCACTGTTACTACTACTATGACTATGACCTCAACTACTATTATTACTAACTACTACGACTACTATTACTGTTACTACTACTATAATGGCAACTGTGATTATAACTATTACTATTACAACTATCACTACTCTTACAACTGCTGCTGCTGCTGCTACTACTACCACTCTTCTACTACTATCACCACTACCACTACTACTCTCATCTCTACTACTACTATTACTACTACTACTACTGCTACTACCACTATTACTACTACTACTACTACTACTATTACTACTTCATTACACTACCTCACCATGATTAACTCAAAGGCATACTGTGGACTAACTGTGGACAAAAGGAAGGTATACTGTGAACTACTTCACATTCTGAGACAAATCAGTTCACGTCAGGGCTTAGAAAGCTTTTTGTTTCAAAGAGTTTTGTTTAATAGGAGTTCAATGATACCTAGAGACGGACCAGTGTTAAGTACAATTGAAAGGTCACTCTATGACTCCTAGATAACATCTATGCTTCTCAATAGCATACTTTTTCCCCTTAAAAGTAGCTCTATTTTCTTTTCTTTTTTGGTTTGGACTTTGTGATTTCTTTAATATATGGAATTCCCTCCACCATTGCATACAAGTAAGAGGAGATCAGAAAGGAAAATTTATTTGTGTTAACATCACACAGCTAGTTCTTAACAAAGAAAAGACTAAAAACTGCAGCTTACAGTCTTAAGGAGTTGCCTGGGATGGTGAGAGGTTAAGAGACATACATGGCATTACACAGTATGTCAGTAGATGTCAGAAGAAGACCCTGAACTCAGCTCCTCCTGACTCTGAGGCCAGCTTTCTGTTATCCTATACTGTCTTTTCTATTGGTGACAGCATCGATGTCCCACTTTGTCCCTTATTCCTATTCTGTCATGCTTTTACTAACTAGCCTTCCTTCTTATGTTTGGGCTGAGTTTTATTTTCCCTGGAATGCATTTAGAGGCTCACATGAGAGTGTCTTAAATTTCTATTTCAGTATAGTGGGACTATCTGATACAATCTTTAATTCCTATCATCATATACTTTGCTTTTTTAATTGTGTGTCTTATTTGTCAGAGATATGATCATGAAGTATTAACCTAGTTCCCATATTTACTTTGGAGCAATATTCCTTTCCTGGGGTCTGTTTGGCTGGTTCCCCATTCTGGTGTACTGTGTCATGCACACTTGGGGAAGAAATTAGAGAACCAATCTATTCAAGACCACCATTTAAGAAACCTGTTGAGCTAAAGAGTTTCTTTTAAGACTTTCCCCCTCTAAGGTATAACTACTCTCTTTTTCAGGAGGAAAAAATATTTTATCCGTAATAGCCTACTGTATTTAGAAATGATGGTACACAGAGTCAATTCCTAATTAGCTATACACACACAAAAACAGTATGATTATTCACATACATATCATGTACTCTGAAGACTATCCTTATATATTCCTATACGCTGAGAGGAAGATCACCAGGGCAAGATTAGCCCATGCCACAATGACCCAGACCCACATTGAGTTGGAGCCATAACCTTAATCCCCAGCAATTCCATGGATATAATCCTACCTGGGAAGGTTATCCCAGATTTTATTTCATCAGCACTCTTTGATAGAGAAAGAAAAAATAAAAGAAGGAAGGAAGGAAAAAAAGAAGGAAGGAAGGAAGGAAGGAAGGAAGGAAGGAAGGAAGGAAGGAAGGAAGGAAGGAAGGAAGGAAGGAAGGAAGAAGGAAACAAGCATTTTTAAGTGTCTACTTGGAGTCAAGTGTGGAATTAAAATCCAACCACAGTCACTTGAAAGATGTGTTACCTTAAGCAAGTCGCTTAGCCTTTATGGGCCTCAGTTTCCTCATCTGTAAAATGAACAAGTTGGACTTGATGGCCACCAAGGTCCCTTCCAGCTCTTCATCTATGATCCTGTAAGATGGGTGGATGTAGATATAGACAGATACAGATATAGACACAGATGTCGTTGTAGACATAATTGTAGGCATAGGTGTAGATGGATACAGATACAACTAGATATTAATAGGGGGCAGATAATGAGCAACATAAGGGGTTAGCATCAATTTAATGACCTCTCAGAGAGCGACCTTTAGCTTGCATCCTTTGATAGTCCATGGCTCCTCCCTATAGACATAGATATGCACACTGGCACTTTGTTAAGAGGGTGAAAAACAGCTCACGATTAAGTTGTGATGAATGCCTCAAGACAAAGCCCTGCTTCTGATATTAGCTTTATGACACAGGGCAAGTGGTTCTATCTCCAGGCACAGAAGAGAGATCTAATAAGCAATAAATAGCTTGGCTCACTCAGACTGTTCAGATGTTGGACTCTTTGTTTTGTTTACAAACAAGCTAACAGACTTGCCCACGGTCATTGTTGGAGGCTAGATTTGAACTCATATCTTCCTGACTCCAAATCCGTGACTCTTTCTATTATAACTACCAACAGAATACCAGACAAGATGTAGCTATGGATGTTTTGTCATGTGAAATAAGAATGGAGAAGAAATTTAAAACTACATCCCTTAATGTGTATTAATAAACTCCCTTACTGCTCAGGCTGTTGATTTCATTTCAGCTGGTTGCAATTTGAGGTCCACCACCAGATGACATGGTTTAGCCAGGAGAATGAACACTATTCAATTCTACCCTGAATATTTCCCCTCCAAGTTCCTATAATGACACATTGTTGGCCAAGGGCCTTTCAAGAATGAAATCTATACTAATAGTGAAAATGAGTTGGATTTTTTTTTGGAAAGATATAATATCACCATTATTCCAGCCTATATGGAGCAAATGAATGAAATTCCCCTCTTTTAATAGGCATAGTATTAGTAGTGGCAATAAAAAAGTATAATAATTGCCATTATTGGAGTGCTGGCCATGTACTAGAAATATTAGACTAGAGAGTCATAGAATAGTAGATTTCTAAGAAACCTTAGAGATCACCCAGTAAAATCCCTTCAGTTTGAAGAGAAGGAAAATGAAGCCCAGAGAGTTGATGAGACAGACTCAAGTGACACAACTAAAGGGATGTTATGTCAGACCAAGAGCCTCTATCTCTTGGTCCCCAGGCCAATGGGAATTGACCATTCCAAATGAGATAAGGTATGCATAGTGAAATGTAAATATCAGCGATTATCATTATCATTCTCCTAAGAGAGGCAGTGTGCCACCCTGGATAAACAATCGGCCCTAAAACCAGGAATCCCTCTGACGTACACTAGCTGAGCAACACCGACCCAGTCATTTGGGCAAGTACTTAAACTCCAAGTTTCAGAGAAGGTACCAAATCTGTATTGGTAGAGGGATTTTCCTCATCTGGGAGGTCCCTATACCAAAGAAATCGTTAAGTCCAGTCCCTATCTCTATAATAATTCTTATTCCATAATACCATGTTGCCTTCCTGCAGCTGACTACTTGTATGAAATTCAAAGAAAACAAACATAAACTTACCCTAAGTGAAGAAAGTGGACTTGGCTTGAGGAATTGGAAGATCTGGATTTAAATTCCTACTTTATAAGATGTAGGAATTTAGGTAAGTCACTTGGTCTCTACAGGACCCTATCTGTGAAATAATGAAAGTTAAGTAGATGGCCTCTAAATTCCCTTCCTAACTCTCTATACACCTACTTATTTTAACTACAATTATCCCTTCTACATCATGGGAGTTAGGGGCATGGCACCCCTGCAATCTGGAAAATCTGTGTAAAATTTTTTGCTTGTCCCTTCATACTAGAGAAGAAGTCTGAATTATTGCAGTATTAAAAGATAAAATATGTTGATATTAGACAATGCTACACATATATTTTATGCATTTCTGAGTTTCTAAACTTTTTCTGTGTTGTCTGCTGGCCTTCACGTGTCATCTGCAGCTTCCACAAAACTTCCCAAAAAATCCTATTTAATTTCTTACACTGACCCGCGATATATAGAAACCATGATGGGGAAAGTCATAATGTGGAAGGGGTAACTATATAGACATGCAACTATTGTTAGTTTTCAACTGTCTGGTGACTTTTAGCTCTCTCTGAATTGCTCCAGACCTCATGATATCAAAAATGGTTTAAAGAGAAGGAAATCCCTTATTACTAGGATTACTGAAAGCACCATATAGTGAGGATGACTGTGAAGACAGGAAATGAAATTCTGTCTTGGTTCTATTTACATCTCCTGGGCTTCATTAGATCTTTTCAACCAATTCAGGCAGGGCTACAGTGGAGGGTCTAGCCCTGATCCCCCACCCTGGGCTTTTCTGTAGTAGGCTGGGAAGGCCAAGTATGATGTGGGACCCAGACTCCCCTAGTCCCCTGGACCTAGTTGTCATCGCCACTCAAAGCTGTTTCTTCTTCTATTGCCAGGGCAGACAATCCATTTTTGTCTCATTCCCTTCATCACATATAACCATTTGATGGGCATGACAGCAACTGCTTGCTAATTACTGGGCAACATTCTCCCCTCGAGGTTTGTTGCATCCACAATCCTTGGGAACAATCCGCTGATTGTTAGCTGAGCAGCCTGGGCACTTGGGGTTGAGTACTTTCGCTTCAATTATCTCCCCTGGTTGTCAAGACTTGAAGGCGCTCTGGTGGAATGAAGAGAACGTGAGTTTAATGAGTTGTGCTCCAAGCCCAGGGCAGCCTCCACATTCCAAAGAAAGGGATTGGTCGATTCTTTGCCCCTGGCTGTTTGAATGGTACCCAACAACTCCCCAACTAAGGCAAAGGGCTACTGGCCTGTCCCCCATTAGAGACCTCTCTGTTGTCAAGACGTTAGACTCCAGTGAGAAATGAGGCCTCTCCTCTCCACCCAGGACCTTGGCAGATTGGTTGGGTTTTGTTTTTTTTTAAACAATAGCGACATGATTGAAACAACCTGATTCTTTTCTAAGTTAAGAAGTGACTTTGGGTGGAGAAGGGGAGAGCAGGACAATTTCTTAGTGGTTCTGGCATCTTGGGGTTGGGAAGGGGAAAATGTCAAGAACTCAGAAAAAAGCATGATTTTTCCATCCTAGATCAGACCAACCTAATCCACTCCCCCTGCTGAGGCCCAGTAAACACATCGCGCAGTAGTTGAAAGGGGAAACATTAAGCCCTGGGCTTGCCAAGAGGCAGCCTCTCTACCGCCACCCCCAGCCCCTAAAATCTTTCCCCTCAAGAAAGAGGCTTGATGGTCCACATCTGCGATAATCGCTTTTCAGCACTCACTTTGAAAGGCGATCCTGTGTGGAGTCTTAATGCAGAACCCAAACTTGGTGCTGACTGACACTCAATTCAATCAAATAAAGTCTATTCCACTGACCCACACTTAGGGGGAGCACCAAAGGAGGTGTACTACTCAAATGAAATATCCTGAAATCTCTAGTGTCCAAGGGGGATTTAACATGATATCCACACATTGGAGGAAGGGGGAGAAAAACAGCTTTACAAATTAGATCATGAAGCCTCCATGGGGACCATTGTGTCGACTATTATCTCACTGATTCACAGATGGAGGCCTGCCTTAATGTCCAGTGACAGGCAATGCCCCCCACCCACCCACCCACCCACTGGGATGATTACATGTCTGATAGATGAAACTGTCAAGGATTCCAGAACCTGAGGGATTGGGGGCTTTTCATAAGAGCAGGCTCTCCTAGCCAGGAATCCCTGAACTTGTTTTTGTAAATATTTTTATAACTATATTTCAACATAATTGGTTTCCTTCTTATGCCTACGTATTTTATTTCATGCATTTAAAAACATTATTCTGAAAAAGGGTTCATCATCCCATTGGCAAGCTAGTGAAGTTATTGCATCTATATCCACCCCTTCTCAGAGCAACGTTTTTAAATAATTGAAGGAAACACTAAATTTCAGTTAGAGGTTAGTGAAAATAAAAATCTACCTTTTTTTTTCCTGTCCAAGTTCAGCTACTCCTTAAAATCTATCCACAGACCACGACCCCGTGGGTGGGGCTCTGAATACTCCAGGTTAAGAACCCCTGCTGTAGACATATTTACAGGCCTGCGAGGGCTTTTCAAAAATTTTCTGTTAAGATTGAATTCAATACAGTTCAATAAGCATTTCTTAGGTGCTAGGCACCAGGAGCACAAAGACAAAAAAAGATAGTCTTTGCCCTCAAGACCACAAATCCTGTGCATTTAACGCAGATAAGGAAATACCACAAACAACCAAAAACTAGAATAAAAAAACAAAGTAATTTTGGCTTGGGAAGAATCTTAACAAGCAAAGGAATCCTTCCTATTGCTTCCTTTCTCACTAGTCACCAGAAAGCACTCGAATTCTGATTTTTAAAACTCATGTTTGTTTTTGTTGATCGTCCATTTGGAATGACAGACTGACTCCTCTCAGTGATGTCCTTAGTTGGATACAGGCCCCAAAAGAGTAATTAAATAGGAAAAGTTTGTCTTTTGTCCTCATTTACTTCCCCTCTCCCCATCTTTCCTATATTCCTTCCTTCTAGCACCCTATCCTGGCTTTTATGAAGCCTCAGGTCCTTCTGGGCCAGGAGGGAAGCACTCAGAAAACAAATTCACAGCAAGGTGCTAGCACTTTGATGTGCTACCCTTCCCAGGAATACTTGCATTTAATAGGAGTTGTTTAGTTGTTGTTAGTGGTGGTGGTTTTAATGGCAGCTGTATGACCACTAGGCAACTAGGTGGCTCAGTGGAGACTACTACTGGGTATGGAGTCAGGAAAACCAGAGTTCAAATTTGGCCTCAAACACTTACTACTGTGTGACTCTGGGCAAGTCACTTAACCTTGTTTGCCTCAGTTTCCTCATCTGTCAAATGAGCTGGAATAGGAAATGGCAAACCACTCCAGTTTCTTTGCCAAGAAAACCCCACAGACAGTTCACCAACAGTCACTGGACAAGGGCAATACGACAATAAAATATGCAAAGCTTATTTACATACATTTCTCTCATTCCAGCCTTGCAGCAACTTGGTGAGCTGGGTACAAGTACAATCTTTACATGACAAAAAAGGGAAGTGAAGCTTTGGAAGATAAAACAACTGCCCACAGCCACACGCATCGTAGGTATCTGAAGCAGGATTGGAACCTGGGTTTGGGTTTCCCTGATACCAAATTTGGTGCTTTATCCATCACTGCAGAGTGATTTTGACTTAAGCACAGAGCCCATCAGTTTCAACAGCTCCTTGTCGCCTCCAGAATATAATATACTCCTCCAGTTTGCCTTTTAGGTCCTTCACAACCTCATCCCCCACCTGTCTTTTTGTCCTTGTTCTATGTTGCTTCCCATTCGCACCGTCCAGCCAAACTGTCTGGCTTCTTCTCCGTCCCTTGCCGGCAGCACCCCATCTCTCAGCTCAGGGCTCTTGCTGAGCTGGCCACACTACCTGGAATGCCCTCCCTCATTCCTGTCTAAGGTGCCACTCAAGTATCACCTTCTGCGTAGAGCTCTTCACCAGTTTCTAGCCCTCCTCCCAACCAGCCGCCTTATATTTACTAGGTGTATTCCCTTACCATATCCTCTTATACCTGTATGTTATCTCCCCTATCAGAATGAGCTACTGGAGAGTAGCTCCAGTTCAACTGGTCTATCAAAGAATAATTATAAACGCTGGTCTCTGAGTAGGGAGATATCTGGAAGCAGGAGAGGCTTCCTGAGTGTTTTTCAACCTACTCTACCTCAGTCCCCAAATCAATTCTATCTTCCTCAGTCACTGAACAAGTCAGGCTACAATAAGCTTGATCTGTTCTCCTCCCAGGGTTTGTCCCAATGTAGGTAGAGATGGAAGGAGGAGAGGAGGGGTCAAAAGACTGCTAACTAACGACCTCCCCAAGGAGGGCAGATTCAAAGAGACAGATCCACACACAGTCACCAAAATACTCACAGTGAGACTTTTGGAAGTACTCAAGAACCGAAAACAAAATAGTAGATTGTTGTCATTTCAGTCGTATCCGATTGTTTTCTGGGCAGAGCAACTGCAGTGGCTTGCCATTTCCTTCTCCAGTTCATTTGACAGATGAGGAAACTGAGGGAAGCAGGGTTAGGTGATCTGCCCACATTCACCCGGCTACTGAGTGTCTGAGGCTCAATTTGAATTCAGGTCTTCCTGACTCTAGGCCCAATGCTTTATCCGCTGCACTACCTACTAGCTGCCCAAAGTAGTAGATACCCATGGCTAAAAACATTGTGGTATTTGAATATAATGGAATATTACCATGTTGTAAGAAAAGACAGATAGAGAGACTGAAATGAAAATATACACAATGACTACAATAATGGAAATGGACATAACAACTAAAGAATCTAAAACTTAATATTGTGAAATTATAATGACCAAGCTTGGCCCCAAATAAGACATAGGAGACAAGACTGCGCCCCTCCCCCCCAACACACAAACACACACACATACACACTTTTTTTGCAGAAGTAGAGGATCATAGGCATGGAAGACTGCATAGAATGTCAGACTAGATTTTTGGTTAGTTTAGTCAAAAAAAAATTCCCCCTCTTTTAAAAATTCTTTATTATAAGAGATGGTTCTATAGAAGAGAGTGGGGAGAAATGCAAAAACATAAAAAGTCAATAAAATTTATTTTAAAAAGAGAAATGAGGGTAAGTTGGAATTTTAAAAGTGATCATACCAAAATAATATTGCCATTAAGAGTTATTTTTTTCTTGACCCCTTTTGTCCTGGGCAAGATTTTTGTATTAAAAAAATTAATTCATCAGACCCTTTGACCACATGACCAAAGGCCAATCAATATTCTCTACTTCTCAGTGTCTCTATTTAGCTCCTTTCCCAGAGGCCATGTTTTATTTTATAATTTTACCTCAGAAACCATAACGGATAAATACAGGGTATGCTATATCCTGCATGGTATAGAGTAGTAGGAAACAGAATGAAAAGAAGCCACTCTCAGAGCCAAAGAACAGCAACTAACTAATTGGACAAAGAAAAATCCAAGTCAGTGTCAAAAACCGTTCCAAGCCTCAGCCTCATCATCTGGAAAAGGAGGGCTTTGGACAAGACAATCCCCAAGGCTCCCTCCACCCTCACGGGGCAGAGTCTTTGCTTCTATGAGATAATTTTTTCAGATATGTTTGAAAAGAGGATTTTGAGCTTAATATCAATTAAAGGAGTTTCTGATCTTAGCCCCCAAATAGACCCTGAAGCACAGATCTTTGTGCCTTGGTGGAAAGTCTTAGGAGGGCGATTTTTGTTATGTTTCATTTTCAATAGCGGTAGAGATAATTGTAGCCTGGAAAAACGAATGCTGTCTATTAGGGGTCATTAGGAAAGCATGCCGAGGTTGCTCAACAGCCTCCAAGTTATATCATTAATAGCTTCCTTTGTGGTCATTCGAGGGGAAAATAGGTTTTCTTGTGCAACTATAAAATTGTCTGATTTGGGGAAAATGGATGTATACATCACATAAGGCATCCAGCAGAGCTCACGAAGTCATCCCTGGGGGCAATTCCCCATTCTCTTCTTTCCCCCTCTCCGAGATGCTTCTTTTCCTCCATACTTGGCACCAATACTTTCAAGAACTGTCTGCCAAGTAGAAACACTGTTTGGAGTGCTTCGTAAAAGGAGCTAAGGTGCCTTTGGATGTCAGGAAGAAAAAAGAAAACCATCAAGGACCTAAGTTTTCATGTTCCAATGTTCCAGTCCCCAAATTATTTCCCTCTTATTCACCCACCCTCCCTCATCCTCTGCTGTCTCCTCTATTCTCTATGAGCCAGACTCAAGCACTAACTGGCAGCAGTTCCTCGATTACCCATGCTTGCATTCTCAGCTAGGGGAGCAGCTGTTGGGTCTTAACTCATTGCTTATTTTCAGGCATGCTCATTCTAGGTTCCTTAATGCGCAGAAGTTCATAATGGTGAGTCAGCCAGGGTGTGGCAGAAGCAAATGATGTAATGCCCGTGTCAAAAGCAACAGGTAAGAAAAAAGCCAGAATTGGAGAAGCAGAAAAGCAGGACCCTAACTACTCTACCTCCAGCTTCCATTTGTTAGTGAGAAAGAGAAGGAAAAGAAGAAGGGAAGAAGAGGGAACAGTAAATGGAATTTTTAGAATGAGGGGAGTAGGTGGTTAAGAGTATAATTAAAAGCACCAATGAGAAAATTGTATTGCCAGCTCTACTTTCCCCCATCTCCATTTCTTGTCCCTCCTCAAGGACTGAACAAAAGTATAGCTTATGCTGAAATAACCTAGGGTTATTTCATAACACTAACATACATCCCCAAAATCTGCATGTGGGTAGAGCCACTGACATTCCCAAAACCTGGATCAAGGTAGAGCCTCCTTCCCAAATCCACTGGCCACAGAAACCTTGATATACAACCAAAATTCAAGTCGGATACAGTTAGCCAAGATGTCTAAGAATTAATCCAGCTCCATCTCTCAATTTATCAGAGATCAACACACAGCATAGTAGAAAGAACACAGGCTTTGAGAAAGGACTGGTATTCAAATGCAAGCTTTATTACAACCAGTATGACTTTGAGCAAGGGATTTCACCTCTCAGCCTCATTTTCTCCATTGGTAAGATGAAGTGACTGGGCTAGTTACCATTTGATGTTCCTCTTAGCTGATCCTGTGAAGTTTTTGATATCCTAGTCCTTCTGGGCCTGAGGCCTTCTTGCTCAGGGTGAGGGAACCAGGGAGGGGAGCCCCCAATTAAAATCCTAAACTTTCAGGAATCCCAACATGCTTTGCAGAGGTAGGAACTCCCTGCCAATGTAGAAGTAATGATAGAGCCTTCCTTCAAACTCAGCCTTATATTTCAGTAGATCAAGTTGGGGGTTCTGAAGTATGGAGTTCTACGTTAGCCCCATCGGAGTTTCCAAGAGCAGGAGAATCCTACAGGTCCTTTAGCTTTGTTGAAGGGGTAAGAAGACATTGAGTTGGAATTGGAGGCATCCCCAAAGTCACTAAAGACAGCTAGATTTCTCAGTCAGGAAGACCTGAGTTCAAAACCGGCCTCAGACACTTACTAGCTGTGTGACCCTAAGCAAGTCACTTAATTTCTGTTTGCCTTAATCCACAGGAGAAGGAAATGGCAAACTACTCCAGTATTTTAGCCAAGAAAACCTCTTCTATAGTATGGTCTATGGTTCATGGAGAGTTGGACATAGCTGATCAGAAACAAAATCACTAATCTGTGAATACCTTTTTTTGACCTGGCAATGCCACTATTAGGGCTATAACCCAAAGAGATCAATGCAAGAGGAAAAGAATCCACATGTACAAAAACATTCAGAGCAACTCTTTTTTTGCAGTGAGAAAGACGTAGAAACCAAGGGGGTGACCATCAATTGCGGAATTATCGAACAAATCATGGTAGACGAGTGTAATAGAAGATTACTACACCATAAGAACAAATTAAACACAGGGCTCCAGAGAAACCTGAGAAGACTCATATGAAGTAAAGTGAGCCAAACCAGGAGAAAGATTTGTATTATGACTACAATGTCACAAAAAGCAAACAACTTTGATAGATTTAAGACTCTGATCATTGCAATGACCAGCCCCAGTTCCAGAGGCCTAATGAAGAAGCATGCTACCCACCTCCAGACACAAAGGTGAGGGATCCACAATGCAGAATAAGGCATACGTTTTTGGACATGGCCTTAGGAGAATTTTTTTGGCTTGACTGAACATGTTTGTTAGAAGGGTGTTTATTTTTTCCCCTGGGAAGGGGGATGATTGGGGAAGAGAAAAAAAAATTAATTCTTGTTAGCAGAAAAGGAAAAGGAAAAAGACAATAGAAATGAATTATTGATATCAGCAATGCATCTAGGCTTAGGATGACCCCACTCTTATAAACATAAATAAGAGAGAAATCAGGCCCACAATCTTCACCTCCTGTAACTTATATCAATGATTCCTTTATCTTTAGACTTTGCATGTGGTACAGACCCAGATGGAACAAGTGAGATTTGAGCTGGTTCTTGAGAACTGTTCATGATAAACAAAAATCACAATAATAATACCAGCTGAACACTTACTTCATTTAAGTGCTGGGCAGATGAGTTGCTGGGAGGATTGGAGGGACCAAAATTTATCTTTACTTGGGAATATGAGGACAGTTTTCATCTTGGGTGAACATGTTAAAAAGTTAAGAGGCTCAAAATCACAGCAGAGTGGACCGAAGAGAACACTGTATTTGAAGTCAGAAGCCAGGGAGTTTATATTCATACTCTGCAGCTATTAAGTGACCTTGGGTAAGTTATTATATCTCTGTGAGCCTCAGCATCCTCATCTATAAAATTAGCCAAGTCAACAAACATTTATGAAGTGCTTACAATATGACAGACCCTTTCCAGTTCTAATCCTATGGTCTTACAATAATAGACAATGAAAATTAAAGCCTTCCTATCTACACCTGGGAAAGAAAGGCAAGGGAGGGCAAGATAGGGGAAAAGAGGGCAAAGGAAGGTTTCTTGAGAATAATGACTATTTCTTTTTTTTATCTGCATATCACCAATGCCTAGAATATAGTAGATATTTAATAAATGTTTAATGAATAATAAATATCTGTATCAATGTATATGTGTCTGCAGATATATATATATATGTATATGTATAGACGTAGATAAATGTATGTATATCAACAGACAGGTATGGATATACACAGAGACATAGACAGCCAACTTCCAATCTTGGCTAGAACGATATGCCACATTTTCCTGAGATTTAAGTAAGCAAAGGCCTGAAAGTCAGCTTCATGGTCTGGTTACAGAGAAAGGATAAGGATGACCTTCCCACCTGCAGAGTGCCACAGGGAAGATGCAAAGCCTATAGTCGCACTGGTGTGTGGGAGGAGGACCAATACCACTGACCTACTAATTACCAATAAAGCATCGGGTTGCAAAACTTTTGGCTTAAAACATTTGCAGAAGGCAGACAGAAAGGTGCCAGTCGGCATGCTTATAATTATTTTTATTTTTGGCCAACATGAGATAGGGTTACATTAATAACTGCAGGGACAGGAGGTTAGCTAAGAAAAACTAAAAGTTGAGGAGGCGACTGGTTGCATCCAAGAGCAGGTTAAGATCCTAAAGCTGGGAATTCAAGTGCACAAAAGGAATACATACAGAGAATTCGCCCGCATGCAGATAGAGGGCAAATAACAGAAAAAAACGCTCCATTTGTGAAATTCTAAAAATGTTTTGCACATGCAGTGCTATTGGGATAAGCCACAGAGGTTATTTACAAGTCTAGTGAATAAAACAGAATTTGAGAACTGAATGGGATACCTAGTCCAGATTAAAAGGAAGAGATCCCAACAAGTCCAACCTAGAAGGAAGAGATCCCAACAAGTCCAACCTAGAAGGAAGGGATTCCAACAAGTCCAACCTAAAAGGAAGAGATCCCAACAAGTCCAACCTAGAAGGAAGAGATCCCAAGTCCGTTCTTGAAGGAAGAGATCCCAACAAGTCCAATCTTGAAGGAAGAGATCCCAACAAGTCCAATCACTGCGTCTTTGCAGAATAACAAACCACTCCACCCCACCCCAAGAAACCAGTTTCTTAAAAGGACAGTCAACTCCTGACCTTGTGGATACATTCCAGAGTCTCCTTCCAGCTTTCATGATCCGAAAACACTTCCTAAGTGCCTAGGTCTCACAAAGCGAACTAAAATCCTTACTGTGTATGAATATGGGCCATTATGTTCCCTTGCTTAGCTACCCTCTTGTACTGTCCTGTTTAGCACCTGGGATCTGGCTGGTTCACTTACCTATTCATACTGGTCAACAGCCAGGTTGCATTATTAATGATAATGGTCATTATTATCAATATCAATAATAATAAGTATAAATTAATAAATGCCAATGAGAACATTTATATGGCATTTTATGATTTTCAAATTTCTTCACCTATGTTGTTTTTATTTTATTATTTCACTTTATGTTTAATTTTATGCTATTACCTGTGATAATCAAAACATCTGTTGTTAGTCAAGGAAAGTTCACCATAAGACAGATAAGAACAATGAACCTGGGTCATTTAAATGTGAATTTCCAGGTAAGTTAATAGAGCATACTTTTATAAACCATCCTAGTCAGTTAATGAATCAATGGGCCTTTATCGAGCACCAAGTATTTGCAGACAGTGTACAAAATGCCAGGGGTACAAAGAAAGGCAAAAAATAATTCCTGACTCAAGAAGCTCACATTCTAATGGAGGGGGGAGAATATGTAAATAACTACGTACATATAAGATTTATCCAATGTAAATAGAAGGTAATCTCAGAAGGAACTAGCCTTGGAGTTGTTCATTTTTCAGTCACATCTGACTCTTTGTGACCTGGTTTGGGGTTTTCTTGGCAGGGATACTGGAGTGGTTTGCCATTTCCTTCTCCAGCTAATTTTACAGATGAGGAAACTGAGAAAAACAAGGTTAAGTGATTTGCCCAGGGTCATACAGCTAGTAAGTGCCTGAGGCTGGATTTGAACTCAGGAAGATGAGTCTTCCTGACTCCAGGCTGAGCACTCTGTTGAGTGCTTTATCTAAAACAAAATGAGGGGGTTGAATTAAATTCTCTCTGAGGTTCCTTTCAGCTTCAGACGGATGCTCCTATGACTTTGGAGAAGTCACGTAAACCTTTCTGGGCCTTAGTTTCCTGATCTGAAAAATGGAAATGCTGGAATGGATCATCTTTATGATCCCTTGTTGCCCCCAGATCCCTAAGAGGCAGGACTGCAAGGTCTTCCTGACTCCCATACCAGCTCTCTAAGTTCTGTGCCTAAGGGGTCGGACACCTGACCCATGGGCTGTCTGCTGCCACCACACTCTTGAGATGGGCCCAAACCAAATTAAAATGGAATTGGGAAATATATGAAAATACAATAAGATGTGGGTAATGTT
This sequence comes from Phalanger gymnotis, assembly GCA_028646595.1. Taxonomy (NCBI): domain Eukaryota; kingdom Metazoa; phylum Chordata; class Mammalia; order Diprotodontia; family Phalangeridae; genus Phalanger; species Phalanger gymnotis. Next base: position 51,281,653 of record CM053623.1, on the reverse strand, counting down.
ACACTTTAAAACTAAGTCAACATGCAGCCACAGGGATCCTCTTGCATGTATTAGGGACTCTCCTTTTGCGTTTGAGTTGGCCATTGTTGCCCCAGGCCATATTGCCCTTCCTCCCCCATAGGACTTTTTGAGCCACTGAGCATGAAACAAATTAGGGGAGTTGCCCCTGCATCCACTAAACTTGTGAATGTAGGGTGGCTAAGTGGCTCAGTGGATAAGAGTGCTGGGCCTGGAGTCAGGAAGACTCATCTTCCTGAGTTCAAATCCGGCCTCAGATAATTACTAGCTGTGTGACCCCGAGCCAGTCACTAAACCCTCTTTGCCTCAGTTTTCTCCTCTGTAAAATGAGCTGGAGAAGAAAAAGGCAAACCACTCCAGTATCTTTGCCAAGAAAACCCCAAATAGGGTCACGAAGAGTCAGACAAGTCAGACAAGACTGAATTACAACAAAACAACACTTGTGGTTGTGTTTAAGTATTCAAATTCATTTGTTAAATTACTTGAAATTTCATCAATATTTTATACAATTTTTCAATTAATCATTGTCATAAAATCTGTTTCATTTGCTTTAGGATATATTTCTATCATACCCAAATTGTGGTTTTCCTCTATTTTCTTCTATTCTAAAAGGAATCTTAAGATATCGGCTTTTAAAATATTCTTTAGTCACCTTTTTGCCTAATTCCTGAGGTTATTTGCTCAGCTGATGGAGTCTGCAATGAGCCAGACCCCTATTTCATAAGTTCATCTGCCGGTTAGTCAGTCATATTGCTCTAATTATGCCTCTGCTGGCTCCTCTGAGAAATTAGTTTCACAAGCTGCCTCCTTCCTACCTTTCCAGTCTTTATAGTGTTAGCCTTACTCCCCGTTGCATTATCTGTGCTCCAGGGACACTGGCCGCCTTGCTGTTCCTCCAATAAGACACTCCATCTCTAACCTGGATTGTTCTCCCTCATCATCCCTGCCTCCCAGCACCCCCTCAACTTCATTCAAGTCCCACCTTCTGTAAGAAGCCTTTCCTGGTCCCCCTCGAGGCTCTTGCTTTCCCTCTGTTGATTATATCTATTTTATTCTGTATATGTCTTGTCTGTATATAGTTGTTTTCATGTTGTCTCCCCCATTAAACTGTGAACACCTTGAGTACAGGGACTGTCTTTGCCTCTTTTTGTATGCACACTAGAATGGCTTATTGAGTAAAGGATGCTCACAACTATAGCCAACCTGCGTCAGTCACACTGTGGAACCCAAGAAAAGCCCAAACCAAGCTTTGCCGAGAAAAATATATTGTTGTCACATGAAGGAAAAGATTCCAGAGTCTTGACTACAGCATCTTTGGCTCAACTGTTTCTAAGAATAGAGTGATCTGTGGAAAAAAAATAAAAGTGGGGAGAAGGGGGGTGGGTCAGGGACTACTGGCACCAGACACTGATCTTTAATTGTCTCCAGGCTTTAAAATAGAAGCAAGCTGGAACGGAAGTGCCCCTGGAAACCCTCTCTGTTCCCTAACTCAATGAACCTATAAGGATGCCGAGTTTTGATACTACTCCCAGAAACACTGACTCAATCGGGCAGAAACTCCAGGAATTTCGTCATCACTTAAACTGTGCATTTCAACCATAGGATCATCCTGACTAAAGAGGCCTTAGTGCTGAAGGGGGAAGCCTAGAGCTTTGGAGGTCACACATGCAACAAATGCCCATTGGCTCCTTAGAACTCTGAGGGCTTCTCTGGGGTCATCTCAGAGAGGAAGTTTTGTCCCAATGAGGCGATTGGCCTGCTAATGACTTTTCTGGAAAGGCAGGGGTGGTGCAGTGGAAAAATCTCTAGGTTCAAAGCTAGAGGTCTTGGGTTTCAATTCCACTTCTAGCCCTTACTACCTGAGGGACTATGGACAAAACTCTGAGTTTTAGATTCCTCATCTGTTAATGAATAGAACTGGACTAGGTGGGCTCCGTAGTCCCTTCCAGCTTAAAATCTATGACCTGCACTGTTCTGGATTTAGTATTTCAGCCTTAGTTGTATAACTTTCTAGCTCTCAAGAAAAATCTTTGCAACAGAGTCGACTGTCCCCAGAAACACTCTAGCCTGGAACCCTAGGGTACCCCATATTTTGGGGGACCTCCAAGCACAACAGTATTACTTGGGCCCAAAGATGAAAAAATTTGTCTTCCAGCAGCAGAAGAAAGGTTTCTATAGTATTTAGTTGCAGAAAGCGTGTGATTATGTCCTAAAGAGTCATGAGGGAAGAATCAGACTGAACACAATGGCGGTTTTGTTTTTATTTTTTGACTAGGAAGGGAAAAACTTTTTAAACCAAAGGAATTCCTTGTGAATAAATGTCTAAAGCATAACACATCCACTGACTGTCACTGGTCCATGAGATTAGTCATTTCATAAAAATGTTACCTCTATAAAACTTTCAGAATTCTTTTGTGATACTAAAGACCTGAAAGCAAAAGGAATGGCCCATCATTTGAGCCATAGCTGAACAGATCCTGGCTCGTGAGTGGGACAGGATCACTCATTAATGATCGAGGAAATGATGAACATGAGGAATTAAGAAAACTATGAGAAGACCCCAATGAACGGATTCGAATTAAAATAAACAGATCCGAGAGAGTAACTTAAGCTAAGACAATAAGAATCAAGCAACCGACAAGCATATAATAAAGTACCTACTACGTGCCAAGCACTGCACTAGGTGCCAGAGATACGAATGCAAAGAAAATGACATCACAATAATGTAAAGGAAAACATCACTCACAGGCCAAACTCTAATCATGATGACCAACTTCAGTCCAAGAGAACAGATGAACACAAATCCATCTGCTTGGCTGAGATGAAAGACACCAGCCAACAGTACCTTACTGGGGGGTTTGTTTGTTTATTTATTATAAGAGATGATTCAGAGGAGGAAGAAAACAAAAAGAAAAACACCAATAATCATCGGGAAAGCATTTTTTTTAAAAAAGCATCAATAAAACTTTAAAAGTTCCAGCATTTATGGATTTGTTCTAGGTTAGAGATGGAAGACAATCTTCTTTCTTGAGCTTCTCATCTTTAAGGGCCCCTACATAAATGAGCCATATGTATCCAAGTCTTAGATCTGGAGATCCAAGAAACTGAAAAGCCAAATCTCAATAGACTTACTTCAGCCCTACCCCTTCCAGAGTACTTATCTGTTGACACAGGAGAGAAACAACAATGGCAAAGTTCTATTCTCCTAGTGGCCATATCATTAGTTAATGAGCTGCACTCCATTGGAAGTCAATGGCAGCTTCCCAGGCAGGGGAGAATACACGTGCCAAGAAAAGCTTGAAAGCCAAGCTTGAAAGCCTCCTCCATCTCCAGATCCTAGGACCCTCTGAATGACAAATGGGACAACCATGCAGCCAAAAATAACTACATGCCTTATTCTTTTGGCTTAGTCTGTAGTTTGGACAGGCCAGATGTCAATTTGCAGGCAAACTATGAGAGTTCTGAAAAAGAAACATCATCAGAGCTGGGTGAAAGAGGACACAGGTCAGTGTAGTACCCCATAACTGCTCTTGGCACTGAAAATTTTACCCAGACTATCTAGTGGAGCCGTAACTAGGGAAGAATACCTAGAACCATGCCCAATAATATACAAAATACTAATAATACCTGTGTTTCAGCAGGTAGAAATAACTAAGCATAGAACCTATAGTAGTTAGCAAGAGTAATTAAAAAAAGTAAGCTACCAGAGACCATGCCTCTGTCCCCACACCTCAAATTTGACTGCACCTCAAAAGAACTCCTTCCCAGCTTACCTCTACTGCCCCCTAGTGGGGGTCTTCCTAGCAGTAGCTCTGTGAAATCCTAGGGTCTTCATTTCCCCACATGGGACAACATCTCAAGGTATCTCTGCAAAAATGTCACGTCCTAACATCTGAAGTCTCTCCCTGAAGTCTGACAACCTTGAACCCCACTCCCACCCCCAACATCACTTGAATGTGCCTTTTAAGTTGATTTGATGGTGCTATTCATAAAGCTTGTCCTGGACACCCAAATTTCTGGTTATGGTTCTGAGGTCTAGGTTTCTGTGGCAATCACCATCACCTGTAGCAGAATTGTCAAATTTGAGGTCTATAGGCCAAGCGGATGACCTGGAAACAGGTTAAAACATTTAACAAAATGAAGATGCAATACAGCATAGAAAATGCTCATTTGTAGTTTTCTTAGTGAATATGCCACCCTCAGGGATCCATTTCAACTGGAGTTTGATCCCATTGACCTACAGAACTCTGCCTCACGCCATGAAATGGCCCACAGATGCTAACACTTATAGCATTTGCCCATACCAGGCAGGCTGCTTAAAGTTAGGGCAGAGGGCAAAAAAAACCCCACCCTGCTAATGCCAGCCGTAGCATGATTGTTGTGCCATATGAGCCTGCCTGTTCATTCCAAATCTAATATGCTACACCAGCTGCATGTTATGAAGCTTCTTTATCTATATGTTTCTTCATATCCAACTTGAAACTCAAATCTTAACCTGTGCTTGAACCGAAGGCTCCCACTTCTGCTTGTGCCTTTGTGCTAAGCTTAGCCACGTGGACCTGACCTATATATGTCCTCTTGCCCAGTTGGTGACTTTAAATGCTAGCCTCTAATCCTCCTACCTCTCCTGGCCTCAGTTTTCCTACCTATAAAATGAGGAAACTGAACTTAATTCTCTCTAAGCATGGTGCCTAGTAATATAGTAGGTGCTTAAAAAAGGCTTATTGATCTAAGATCCCTTTCAGTCCTAAATTGTCTAATTCTATGATCCCATACAGACTTCAAACTTTGCCTTCATTTCTAGTTTGGCCTGACATGCTTGATTCTGACTTTAGCTTTGTCTTTAAGACCCACTGTGACTCTTCTGCCCTAAACTTGAGCCTTATCCCTTCCTGAACTACCCTACCCTATGTCCACTCATAATACAAAGCTAAAACCTGGGGGAAAGAAAGGAGATTGGTATGAGAGCAGCCCTGTTCAGGAAGACCCAGTTGGGTATCTCCTATTCTCAGATCCTAATTGCCTTGGAAAATATGGTTATTGATCCAGTCTCATAAACTGTATGTTCACAGCAAATGTCCTCAGGGAACATGAATGGTAGGGGCTTCCTTTGTACCTCCTGATAATATGTAGGTAACGATGTAACTGTCTCCCTGTCTACCTACTATCCCATGCTCTGTCTACATAGCCAGCCTTCCGTCTTCCCCAGTCACACAGGTCTTGGATTGAAACTTTATTTTTTATTCCTCGTATGGTTCTGTGATTTCACTGGTGTGGTCAACTCATAGTGATGAAGCTCAGCAATTCACTTGGAGTTAAAGTCTTAGTCTGGGGTAAGGAGAGGTTAAGTCCAGGGTCACATAACTGGTACTTGCATTGAATAAGCAGAACTTGAACCCAGGTCTTCCGGACTCCAAGGTCAGTCCTTTATCCTGGTCTCTTACTTGAATCTCATTAATCCTAAATGAGCATATGTGTCTTTCACAATTTTTGCAAAAAAAAGGAAAAAGTATTTGATCTGAAATCTCTCACTATGAAAAGCTGCTATAACTGTTCAACATTAGTAGTATGAGCAAGCTGGGAAATGATAGCACATGAAAGATGACGAATCATTTAAATACAAAGTCCCTGTTTCTCCCTTCAATTCAAAGCGCCCATGGGAGAGTTGGACAACTTAAGACAAGAGTTCTTAACATGGTTAGATATAGGTGTAGATATAGATACACACACATATATATGTATATACACATATATACTTACTCTACGCTTACTATATGAATGCATATGTATATGTGTATACTTATATATGCATATATACACACATGTATATATATATATATATACATTTATAACTATTATTCGATATAACTTGTTTCCTTGTATTTCTATTTTTTAAATTTTATTCATTTAAAAACATTATTCTGAGAAGAGAACTATAGGCTTCACCAGACTGGGGGAAAGGTTGGCCAGGCAGAAACAGAGTGTGCTGGCACACACAAAAAAAAGATTAAGAACCCCTGACTTGAAATACTCGTTTCAATTATGTTTATCTGCATTTAACTATTTCAGCAGGCATCCAGATATAATTAGGAAATAGACACATAAATTACAGGGTCATCGATTATTAATTAGGACCAGAGACTTAAAGACCATCCAGTCCAACTCCTATTTTTACATATAGGGGAACTGAGGGCTGGGGGAGTTATGTGACTTGATTAGAGAAATGGAATTTCCCTTAATTTCTCTTTTCCTGAGCGATGTCTAGATCTGGCCCAAATACAAACAGGAGGCAGAGAGACACCTGCAGCTGCTCTGGACACACCTTCATTCACATGCAAACCTTTGAATGAGTCTGTTGAAAATCTCTGCAACAAAGTTGTCAGTTGGGCCTTATTAACATACACACCTACAAGGAACAGGGGACCCAAATGCCTCGGTTCCCCGAAGTTTAACTCTTCCCGTTGGCCCATGTCATCGTGCCTATGACAACAGACTTAGCAAGCACGTTAATCCGTTTGATGTTCCTTTCTGACCCCCCTTCCAGGCTTCCCTCTGTTGCTTTCAGCCACTTCAAGGCCAATCACTCCGATTGAATTATCCAGCTGGGATAACCCTCCCTTCTGTAACCAGATTATTTTTTATCACCCTGTGTTTTCTTTGCACTGCCATTTAATAAACAGCCGGCCAGCTGGGAATGGGTTTGAAAGATTGAGTTAAAGGCTGAGGACTCCATGGTATTCCATTGACACTGCTGATTCGAGCTGGATTTGCAAGGCCTCCTGCCTACCCTCGTGGATACCCAGGGAGTTAATGAATAAGTCACCAAAGGCTTGGCAAGCTTCAGCACTGTCTCCAGCGCCTCAGAAGAGTGAAAGTGATGCTTCTGCCCAGGAGAGAGGAAGCATTAACAGTTTGAGGCACAGCAAGGACTGGACTGTTTCGGTTAATAACTTCAGACAATCGAGTCTGTGCAAGGATGGCCCCACAGTCCCATGATGGGCTTTCAAGTCCTCTGGGATGAGTCAAGCCAGGCTTTGGCACTCAAAGGAAGCCAAACTGTGTAATTGAAAAACACAACCATGGTCCCAAAGAAACAGATCATGAAACTCCCTGTCCTGCACAGTTAGAAGACTATATGTATATCTTCAGACGCTGTTCCTGGATTGGTTAGTTTTGCTTAACTCTTTTTCTTTGTTAAAAGGGAGGGTACAGTGCATGCCCACGAATGACCAAACAAAAGGCATTAATAAAACTGTTAAAATGTGCCTTCGGGACACATTTTTTTTCAACTTCTAGTCCAGGGATATTTAACCTTTTTTATTATCATACATCCCTCTCACAGTCTGACGAAGCTTATGGATTGCTTCTCAGAATGTTTTTCAATACATAAAATAAAACACATTAGATTAGAAAGGAACTCACTTATTTTGAAATAGAGTTGCTATAGGTTGTTGATGATAGGGCACCTTTTCCTTTCATGCCTATTTTTTTTTTGAGCCTGCGTCTCCCCATCTCACCCAGACTGGAAGCACAACCACCACTCAGACTTTGACCTGCTCTGTTTCTAACTTGGGCTGGTTTTCCCTTTCTTGGGCAGATTGGCAGCCTCCCACCCTCAGGAGCTCACCATATCCGTGCCAAACTTACTGCAGACACCCAGTCATCTTAGCGCTTAACACAACTCCAGCCCCAAAGCTAGTCTAGCCCCACAATTCCAACCATCACCACCTGGCCTGACCTGGCTCCTCAAACACGTCCAAAAGTGAAGCTATCATTCTTTACCTCCAGAAGAAAAAATAACTGTCCCTCCCTCCAACCTCCCTATTTCAATTAATGTGACTTGGGTTCAAAACTTCTGTGATACCTTTGCCTCTTCCCTTTCTCCAATGGTGTAGGAGAGCTCTCCCATCTATCCCCTTCTCTCTGTTCACATTGATGTCACTCCTAGCCTGGCCACACTCTCGTCCCCTCTCCCCTGGACTATTATGTTGTTGTTCAGTCACGTTCTACTCTTCATGACCCCATGGACCATAGCACACCAGGTCCTTCCATCCTCCACTATCTCCCAAAGTCTGTCCATGCTGGACTCTTATAACTCCCTACTGGATCTCCCTCCTTCCTCAGTAACCCATCCTTCACAAAGCTGTCAAAATAATCTCCCCAGTACTCAAGACTGATAACATTATTCACTTGCTCAAATACCCTCAATAGCTCCCTTGTTAAGTATAGTATATGTGTATGGCCAATTTACCATTACTTATGCAAACTAGTAGATGGAAACACTAATTAGACTTATACTTTTCAGTGCAGGCAATCAAACTTTGCATATAATCAAAATCAAAGCATGCAAACAAGCCCCTCCTCCAAAAACAAACCACCATCCTGGGTCTTAGACAGTTCAATAGTCTTTCGTGCTGTTTTCATGATACAATTCCTCCTTCCCCTCCCCACTCCCAAGCTGGAGTCCATGTGTCTCCATGTCTGCTTCGGGGGTGATCATCTGGCAAGTTTCGGTCAGTCTCCATCCACCAATAAGCACTGTCCCTGAACTAACACTGACTTGCTCAAGTCTCAAGTGTTGGGAATATAGGAGTCAACCCTACTCACACGCTAGGAACATGCTGATAGCTGGGATCTCAGTGCATTTTGAGATTTTTTTTTGCTATAGGTGTACCTAGGTTGTTTACCATATAATTTGATTGTTAACTTCCTTTGAAATTATTGATAAATTTGTTTATAATATTTTTCTGTTGGTGGTCTGTCTTATCAGAGGGTCCACATGTTTATCAGTTGTTTAAGAACTCACACATTGTTTATTATATCATACCACACAAGAGCCTATCTTATTATTGAAAAACTTTTTTAAAAACTCACTTAGGAGAACCTAAAAAATGGAGGTTTAAAAACAAAAGAGAATCAGTAATATTCAGTTGACAAACTAAGGTAATAAAATTTATTCTCACCATCTCTATAGTCAATAAGAGAAAATACAAACCCCTAATCCTGCTGTTCATGGCCCTGCCTAATTCAACCCCATCTTGTCCTTCTGCCCTTGTGACACTCTCTTCTCTTCATACATTCCATATTGGTCTAGCCAAAATGGACCACTAGCTATCCCACAGTCTCTTCCCACTCTCTTTACTTCGGCATATTTCAGTAAGTTAGCCCGCCCCACCCTACGTCTGAAATGCACTCTCCTTAAATCTCTGTTGACTGAAATCCTCTTCCTTCTAGGCCTAGCTCAGATACCACCTCCTTCATAAATCCTTTCTTGTCCCCTTAACCACTCCAACCTTTCTTTCCAAAACCTTTAATAGTGCTTTGTTTGAATTTCTCTTTTGCCATTATAATATTCTACCTTATGTCATGTCCAAAAGTGAAGCCATCATTCTTCTCCCCCCTCCTTATATCATGCTCATTCATATTTCTGTCTTACCAAGGACTTTTTCCACCATGTTACAGGATCCTTTACACCCTGGAAAATCACTCCACCCCTTCCTTGGACTGGTCATTTTTTCCCCAAACCTCCATTTTTAGGAAAGTGCCCAGGCCCATCCATGTTGACTTCGTTCCTCTTTGGGCTTCTCTTCTGACTCCACCATGACTATATGCTCCTATCTTCTCCCCACTCTTCGGCTTCCCTTGTGTGTTGCCTTCCCCTTTTGGAATATAAGCTTCTTGAGGGCAGGAACTAGCTTTCTTTTTGCTTATATTTGTATTCCCAACACTTAGTACAGTTCCTAGCACCTAAGAAGCACTTAAGAAAGCATTGTTGGCTTGATCATTCCCTATTTACATGAGAAGACAGTGAGGTTCAGAGATACTGATCTACTTCCCCAGGATCACACAGTTAGTGAGTGGCTGAGGTAGGATTTGAATTCAGGTCTTCCTGAGACCAGCCTCAGACCCACCATGTCTCTTGTTAGAGTAGACTGTGATTTTATTGGTATAGAGAACTCACAGATAAGGAAACTTCCTCTACTAATCTAGAACGGCCTTTTTTCAGCAACTTGTAATCTTAGATACTAGAATTCTAAGTTCTCTGTGACTTGTCCTGAGAGCACAGAGAGGTTGGGTCACACAGCTAGTATGTGTCAGAGACAGAATTTAAACCCAGATCTTCTTGGCACCAAGGCCAGCTCTCCATCTATTTTGCCATGCTGCCTCTCAATAACATTACTACTGCTACCACTACTACTACTGAGGATAATAATGATTATTGACAGGAACAGAATGCCCAAAGGTTTGCAAAAGTATCTTAAATACATGATGTGATTTGTATTGGAAAAGGGATTCCCAACCACCACCACCCTAGCACTACCAAAACTTGTATAAGGATAAAGGGGGCATTTCCTAAGCTTGGAAATTCTAGCGGAGGGGGTGGGTGTATCATGGACTAAGCTATAAATTCTTGGACTTGACTATCATACTGCTGAGCAATGCAGTAATGAAAACTTCACCAGTTAAAAGTTAATCCTAGGCTGAGGCTAGCATGCTTAATCAGAAGGTTATTAAATTTTCTGATTAAGTTTTGTAGCTAAAGAGGAAAATGTAATCAGGGAACTGGGTTGCCTTTATGTCAGCTTAAAGCCAGAACTGTGCTAATCACTTGCAAAGATGTGAAGCACAGTGGTATTGCCATAATCACATGCCATCTTACACTGTTTCTTGTACCATAAGCCAAATGCGGTAGACTCAGTGCTGAGTGTGGGGTCAGCAGCTTACATGGGGGCCCCTCCTGCTGACAAGGGAACTCATTCAAACATTCCAGAAAAGTCCACCTAAACATTCCACTGCAGTCTTCAGAAGCAGTGCTATAGTTTGGCATGAAGGTCACAACCCAGTGTTAGCACTGAGCAATATTCTTATCAGAGTACTGTAATAAGACACTTTCTGAATTCCATGGAATCTCAGAGTCAGAAGGTCATCTAGTCCAACTCCTATCTGAATCACAAATCTCCTAAAAGTTATCCCCAACAAATGATCATAGAATCTCCCACTTGACCTCTTTTAGTGACATGGAAAATATTACCTCCCAAGTCAGTTCCTTTTATGAGATATACTGCATGGTGGATAGGGCCCCACAGTTGGAGTCAGGAAGAATTGGGTTCAAATCTAGCCTCAGCCCCTTACCTTGGGCAAGTCATTTAACTTTTATTTAATTTTATTTAACTCAATTTAATTTTATTTAATTTAATTTAAATTATTTAACTTAATTTAACATTCTGTACCTCAGTTTCCTCATTTGTTAAATGAAGGGTCTGGACTTGATTGTTTTGGGGGTCCCTTCTGGCTCTAAAGAAGCAGCTAGGTGGCACAGTGGATAGAATGCTAGGCCCGGAGTCTGGAAGACTCATCTTCCAGAGTTTAAATCTGACCCCAGACACTTCCTAACTGGGCGACCCTGGGCAAGTCACTTAACCCTGTCTGCCTCACTTCCTAATTTGTAAAATGAGTTAGAGAAAGAGATGGCAAACCACTGCAGTATCTTTGCCAAGAAAACCCCAAATGGGGTCACAAAGAGTCAGACATGACTGAACAACTGAACAGCCACAAGACCAGCTCTAAATCTATGATTCTATGCTCTATAGCTGTTGTTATTAGGAAGTTGTTCCTTACATTGAGGCAAAAGCAGCCATCTTCTAACATCTATTCACTGGTCCTTGCTCTCCCTCCCGGGGTGAAGGAGAAGCTTAGAGATCACCGAGGTATGATAATCCTTTAAATGCTGGGCAGTTATGATTCCCCCTAAGTCTTATCTCCTTTGATATAACCATAGCTACTTCCATCAGTCAAACAGTCAACAAGCATTCATTAATCACTAACCCTCTACAAGAGGCAAATACAAAGAAAGACAAAGACAGTCCCTGCCCTCAAGGAGCTGACATCCTAATGAGGGAAACAACATGCAAATAACCAGGTACCCACAAGACACATCCAAAAGGGTGGAAGGTAATCTCGGGGGAGATGGCACTGGGGTGACCAAGAAAAGCCCCTGTAGAAGATGGAATTTGAACCACATCTTGAAAGAAGCTGGGGAAACCAAGAAGTAGGGGTGAGGAGGGAAGGTGTTCCAGGCATGGGACACACTAGTGAATGAAGATGAAAAATTGAGTGTGGTGTGTAAGGACCAATGGTAGGCCAACAAAACTGGATCATAGAATGTGTGTGTGAAGGGGAGGAAGGTACAAGGAGACTGGGAGACTGGAAAGGAAGGAAGGGGCTGTGTTGTGAAGGGCTTTAAAGGCCAAACAGAAAATTTTGTGTTTGATCAGGGAAGAAATGGGGAGCCATTAGAGTTGATTGAGTAGGGGAGTGGCGCTTTAGGAAAATCACTTTGGTAACCAAATGGAATATCAACTGTAGGAAGAAACTTGAGAAAGAAAGACAAATTAGAAGAGAATATAATATTCCCAGATAAACTTCAAGGGAATAAGGGATAAGTTTTAAGATTAAAAAAACTCAATGATCACAAAACATTTGTGCTAGAATGAACCTTAGAGGTGACCTCGAATGGACCATCCAATTCTGAAACTATGGCAGTCTTCACAGGGCTGAATGAGTCACTATATAAGATCCCCTCACCTCTGACCTGATACATTGGGGTGGGAGTTCCACCAAGAACAATCAGCCCAGCTCCCTTGTTTTGTATATGAGGAACCTAATCAGAAAGAGTAAGCAATCCCACAATTTGGGCACTGGATTTCAAAATGGAAACCCTGGGTTCAAATCCTGGCTCTCTACTTATGAAATGTGTGATGTTGGGTATATCATTTTATCTCTCTGGTCCTCAGTTTCCTCATCCGTAAAATTAGAAGTTTGAAGGACCCCAAAGATCCACTTCAGTTCTCAATCTTCAAGGGATCCTAGATCTAGAGCTGGCCTCAGAGGCCAGTTTGTTCAACTTTCCCTTCCCCTTCCTCTTCCCCTTCCCCTTCCCCTTCATTTTATAGTTTAGGAAATTGTTGCCCAAGGAATTACCCAAGATAACATGGAGAGTAAGACACCAGAGGTGGGTTTTGAACTGCCTCCTCCACCCCACCCCCAGGAGGTAGCACTTATCTCAAATGTTTGTTGTAAATATAAAATAAGTATGTATGCAAAACTTCCTTAGAAACTGTGAAGCACTATATAAATATGCAACTGTCTCATGGCCTACAAGCATATGCCCCAATGAACTAATTAGTGGAAAATCCAAGGCTGGAACCTGATCTAGCTTTCTAGTCCAAGGCTCACTCTTTCTTTGAGAACCAAAAGTAAGCATGTAGAACCCAATGGCTAACACTAACCCAGAGAATGCCCCTACAAACTGATTGGCTCCAATTGGTCTCCTTCATCTCTCTTCAAAGGACTCAGACTATCAGCCTGAGGTTAAGAGTTGGGTGCCATGGACAGTGCCTCAAAACGACAGGAAAATAATTGATAAGTAATCCATTTTTTCCTGGTATATGTGCTTCCCTCATGTGTAGGGCCTGAAAACTGTGTGCGACCTTGACAAGGGTTGTGTACTCTCCATCATTAGAGCCTCTACAATTTCCACTTTACCTCAACCCCGAGGACAGAGGAAGCAAGATTGCTCAAAATAACAAGCTTTCAACATCTGTCAAAACCATATCCAGCAACAAAATTTTCTTAACACAAATTTATTGGGTGCCTACTATGTGTAACACATCAACAACAGCGGCCAGACTGACTCCGACCACAAACTGTTATTCCCACGAGCATTCATTACTAAGTGTTGCGGGAGATTTCTCATAAAGTCTAATTACTCTTTCTTGTGTTGAAATAACAACTACTGAATAGCATTTTTTACCTCTAAGTACTCCCATTACATTGAAAGCTTCGCAAAGGCAAGAGCTTGTCTCTACCTCCCCTTGGTCATGCCTCACGCTACCACTCTTGCTCTTAACACAGAGGGCAGCCCATATTCAATAAATGTTACCGGCTGACTAGCATTCCTAAAATAGACCTGTGAAACCAAAGAATCAAGTCACCTTGGAAGGAAATGCAAACATATTGAACCCGATAACTCACCTAACAGAACACTGCCCAGAAGTCACAGAGGAAGTAGAGAGTATGGTGGTCACACACCAGAGAATGCTGACAGTCAAGAAACAACAACATTTCGTTTCCTCGATTGGAACTCGGCCCAGGAATCTTTACCGCTTTGGATCTCATTTAAGAGTGGATGCAGACATATCTCATTTAGCAGGAGTGGTATAATAGAGATCATTAGATGAGAAATCCAACTACATGACTTTAGGCAAGCCATTTACCCTGAGAACCAGTTTCCTCATCTACAAAAAAAAAAAATCTACAAAATTCTCATCCAAAAATGTCTGACCTGCTTCAACTCCATTCCATCCCACAAATATTTATTGACAATTGAGTTCTAGGCACTGCACTGAGGACTGCCTTCAAGAAGCTTATATTCTTTGAGAGGTAGAAGGGCAAGACTATATCGTGGGATTATAGGATAATAGATATAGAATTCTAACAGGCCTCAGAGACCATCTAGATCAGCGATGGAGAACCTGAGGCCTCAAGGCCACAAGTGGCCCTTAGATCCTCAAGTGCGGGGCCCTTTGTCCAAATCCAAACTTCACGGAACAAATCCCCTTCATAAAAAGATTTATTCTGTAAAACTTGGACTCAGTTAAAATGCCTCACCCAAGGATCTAGAAGGCCACATGTGGCCTGGAGGCTGCAGGTTCCCCGCCCCTGATCTAGATCTACCCTTTCATTTTACCGAGGACATATCAGAGGCCCAGGGGAGTTAAGTGATTGACACACAGGTAGCAAGTGACAGAGGTGAATCTGAACCCAGATCTTCCACCTCCCGAGTCAGAGATCTTTCCGCTATACTACTTAAGGAAATTAATAAAAAAATATATATGTATATATACAAACTACTTTTAAGAGAAAGTTCCAATCACTGGAGAGATCAGGAAAAAGGCTTCTGTAGTAGCCTCAATTTTTTGTTGTAAATATAGCATACGCAATGCAAAATTTCCTTGAAAAATGTAAGTTGTTGTACAAATGTGAGACTGTCTGGTGGCCTAGAAGCATATTTTAAAAGCTGGGCAAACAACAATTTAATAAATAATTATCCCATTCGATTCAACAAGACGTTATCACAAATCGGCTATGTGTCGGGCACTGTGCTAGAGGATGGTATTACAAACACAAAAACAAAACAAGCTTCGCCTTCAAGGAGCTTACATTCTACAGATGTTTCCTTCTACAGATTTTTGTTTCCTCATCTCTAAAATGAAGGCATTAGACTAATTAATCTCAAAGTTTCCTTCCAGCTCTAAATTCTATAAACTTCCCTTAGAGATGATTATCTATTTTTTAAAATGTTAAAAAAAGAATCCATGACATATGCCAAGTATATTACCTAGTAACTGAGTTTCCTACTTAGATCGAAAATAGTCATGAAAATGGCTTTATGATAAACCTGTGTCCAAAATCACGGCACTGCCAAGAAACCCATTAAGGCTGGTCATTCCTGGTTTATTAGTGGTTGCAGGGCACTGAAGGCTGAGCCATTTCAGGGGCCCTCTTCCTCCTGATGAGTCCTTCCATTAACTGGTCTGTCAACCAAAAGATTCTTCAGGTAATTTAGAAATTTGTTTTTTGTTTTTCAAAGAATCTTTTTCAAAAATAAAAGATGCGCATATCAACACACACAAACAACTTTGGACACATGCGGCAAGATTAAGTGATAACTTTTTTTTTAAGTGGTGGGCAAAGTAGCTTCCACTACACTTGGTGAGGATGGGACTTTCTTTCAATTTCTGCACATTACAGGGAAGGAACGAGGGTACCAAGCCTGAAGTGCCATGAACTATGGTGGGGGGCCCTGGCTAGCAGTTAGTTGGCATTGCTACACAATCATCAATGGCCTACCTAAATGACCTTCCCATAAACGCATTTCAAATGAACCACCTCTGTAGTCATTTCATGAAGCCACCTTATTCCCTTGATGCTACAAATTTCTAGAAAGCTCAGAATATCTGCAATCCCCTTATTTCAAAGGGGCCCTACCATTTTCACATTGTCTCTAGTCAAAGAGAGTGGATCAGAGGACAACAACCAGAATAACGAATGCATTAATTCTACTCATGTTGAAAGGCTCTGTCTCCTCATAAAATTGGGGCTTTGATTTTATAGTAGAGACACTGCCTGCTTTGGTCTGATCTCCTTTCATTGTGGTTCCATGGGGAGTCCCCATATTTCAAACATGTCTGACTTAATGAATCTTTTTTTTTCTGCCTTTATTATTGCTGCAATCTGTTTTTGGTGTCGGATTTACTTTGGCTGGTGGGGGCGGGGATGGTTTGTTTTTCCAGGGCAGTCAGACTTTTGTGGACAAGCGGAATGAAGCTACCAGGGCAAAGGAACTGGAGGAGAAGTGGGCCAAGTCAAGCTGTAATACCACCAAAGCATAAGCCAGATTAAACATTAATAATGATTCCTTTCTCTTTTGATCAGTGAAGCAGCAAGAGAGCCAGAGAGGGAAAGCCCAACGTCTTGAAGTATGTTTTTATTATCCCATGGTCATTTTAAAAATTTTTTACAGTCTTGGGAACAGGCTTCCCCAATTCTTCCCAGGTCAAAGGCAGAGAGAGAGAACCCTGTCATTTTGTTTCAGGACTAAGGTCACTGCCTAACTACCAGACACAGCATGGTATAATGGGGAGGTGGGGAGGGGGGCAGTGCTGAGCTTGGCATCAGGAAGTCTGGGGTCAAGTCCTGTTTCCAACTAATACTAGATGGATAACTATGGGCAAATCAGCATTTTCTAAGCCTCAGTTTCCACATCTATAAAATTAATGTAATAACACATCCCCATTAACCTGGCATGAGAAAAGCATGTTATAAAGCTTATAACATACTAAATAACATGAGCTATTATTGCAGTTATCCCTTCCACATCGCAAGGGTGAGGGGCACAGCATCCCTGAGTTTCTGAGCATTTCTGAGTTTCTAAACTTTTTCTAAACATGCTGGCCCTTGCATGTTATCTGTGGCTTCTGCAAAACTCCCCCAAAATTAATTTCTTATGCCAACCCGGTGTTATATCAAAACCACAATGGGGCAAGTTGCAATGTGGAAGAGACAACTGCATTCACAATATATTAGGAACTGATTATTTGGGAGACTCCGCATCCTGAAGGACCTCGAAATATTCCATAGACAGCCATCAAGCTATCTGGGATGATCCCTCAAAGGAGATAAAATCAGGTCACATTGGAAAAGTGCAAACTGAGGGCCAAAAAAAGTAATGACTTCTTTCCATTGAGCCAGCATTCATGTGAGGGGAACCTATGAACTCTAGGCCTTGAGCCCTTTGACCTTTTGTGACATCATGAGACCATCTCTTCCCCCTTTCAAGGTCCACAGATGTATTTTCAGAGAAATCTTAAAAATGTCCTAAAAAGAATAGAAAACAAATTTACAATGCCTTCTTTCTTCATCCCAACTTCTAACCCAAGGTAGAATTTAAAAAGTGAAAATATTAGGGACTTCTACCTCACTTTTCCCAGTTACTGAGATTCTGAGCAATCATAGAACTGCAGAATTTCAGAATTGGAAGAGACCTTGGTTGTTCTCTAGTATAATCCATACTTGATGGAGAATTTCCTCTGCAGCTAGCCAACCAGCATTTGCTTGTATATAGTTAAAGTGAGTGGAACTCACTACCTTCCGAGGCAGGATATTCCACTTTGGGACATATCTAACTGTTAGGAAGTTTCTCCTGACTTCAAGCCTAGCTTTGCCTCTTTGGAACTTCTGTTACAGAAGAAGAGCCTTAAAAACTGGAACTATTTCATTATTTTGTCTTTCTATCCCAAGTGCCTAGTATAGGGTTTGGAAGTTAATAAATGCTTGTTGATTAATTGACTGATTCGCCTTGTTCTGCCCTCTCGAGCCAAACTGAACAAGCCTAATTCTTCTTTTGTGTGACAGCCCTTCAAATACTCAAGGATGGCTATCACGTTCCCTCTGAATCCACTGCCCTCTGGGCTAAACAATCCCAGTTTCTTCAAATGATCCTTTTTTGGTATGGTCTCGAGGCTCTTTGATATTTTGGCTGCCCTCAGCTAGACATTCTCCAGCTGATCAACATCCTTCTAAACTATGCCCAGGACTGAATACAGTAGATCTTCAAATGCCAACATCTAAAATGTCATGCAGTCATGCTTCCCTTTTAGAAAACACAGGATGCAAAAATCCACTTATAAAAGGATAAATTATCCACTTTACTGAAAGATTCCCTCTAAGATTCCTATAAATAGAGACTATTTTTAAAGCAGAGATAGCCATACTTTTGACGGACTACAGGTATGTGCAAAAGTGATACTGTATTTATTGTAAATAGTTTTTAAATTTTGAAGAAAAACAAACAAATGTTAAAACTACTTGGAGGAAAGATAAGGAGAGAGAAGTATTCAAGGTGTCAGCTATTTTCTTAGCAGACCATAGTGAAATCACAAGCCTGCTCCCATACCCCAGACGTACATTTCCAACAACAGAGTTTGAGTCTAGATCACAGTACTCCACAATCCCCCAGGGTACCAGAGTGCCAAGGCAGCCGAGTATGGCAAAGGGGTAGGGAAGGCAGAATGGGTATCAGAAACTCTTCACTGGAAAGACACATCGAGAGACAGAGAAGCCGAGCCAACAGCAGAAAACATATAGTCACCAGGAAGAAAAAGCTTCCAGCAGGAAGGGAGAGCAGTAACTGATGTATCAAGGAGAGCCAATGAGATCAGTCACACACAAAAAATTGAGACCTGGAAATTGGAGCCAGATGGGAGAAGCAGTGAGTGAATGAGGTATAAAAGTCAACAATTAAGAACAAAATGGCAGACAGTAAAGGAACTCTGCATCTACAGAGCTCTACGGAGCTGTCTTTTGAGCTACGCCTCTCGCATTAGGCCATCGCACCCTTCTAAAAGAGGAAAAACTGTTCATTATCAAGGCTCCTCTGTGTCCTACCACCTCTTAAGCATGGCTTGAACCTATACTGCCTATTCATTCATGACTTTGTAGTATCTAGTGCAGACTCCTAGTGTTTGTCACAATATACTTAATATTTTTTGTGATTTCAAGGTACAGTTCACAAACGAATTCTAAAAGGAAGCAAAGATATAATAACATTAGGAGCTTTTCACAAGAACTAAAAAAAAACCAAAACATCAGAGATCTACTTATTCTATGGCTCATGATCTAACCAGTGCATTGGATGTTTGCAGTGCCAAAGAAGGATCACTTGCAAAATTGCTTCAGCAAGTTTCCCTTTGTCTCTTCATTTAGAACCAGTTACATTTCCAATGAAATTTTAAAAAGATGATGGAGCTTTCGCCAAGTGGGAAAAAAAAACAGGACAAAGATTTAGTCTGTCTCTTGATAATGTGAAGGAAAAATTCTTTTCAGAGAATAAAATAAGAGGCTGTCACTATTTTTTTTTTGAAAATATTAGGGACCTAGGTGTACTTAAAAATATCTGAGAACATTTCTTTTCCCTAATGCTATCATAAGAGGAGTGGACAATATGACATCTCTTTTCAAAAACTTCTCAATTCCAGCAAAAGAAAGCAAAGAACTTCCAGACCCTATGGTATGGTTGGACAAGAGCGAACTTGGTCCTTAGCATTTCCTCCTTACACTGAGCCAGGCACTGAACTAGGCACTGGGATTATAGGAAAAAAAAATGATCCCTCAAAAAGTTGCCATTCTACTGGGGGAGGCAACGTGTACATTCATGCACATGTACAACTTACATACAAAGTAGATTCAAGGTTACTTCAGCAGAAGGCACTGCCAGCTGGGGGGACCACCTCCTCTTCTTATCAGCTTCTATGGAGTTCAATGATCAATTGACCAACTTGAAGAATCTATATCGAATGTCTCAAAAGTCAGTGCAGTTTTAAGATTTCATGCCTTAAGTTTTAATAGCTTGAAATAGCATTAAGACTTTTGGCACACCCTGGACTGATTTTCCAGTTGGTCTGTTTATCTTTGAACCTCATGGGAACTGATTAGATCCCCAAAAGAGAAGATAAAGGGAGAAAAGAGAAGAGAACTGAGGCAATACGTTGCTTTGCTTTTGCTTAACTATACTTCTTTGTTATGAGACAGGGTTCTATTGAGGTGAAAGACTAGGAAGGTGAGTTTTTAGGAAGTGAACAATTTTTTAAAGTGCCAATAAATTGACTATTTTTTAAAAGAATATCTAGGATAGAATCATGGGAGAAACTCAAAACGAGGAAGTGAGATGTGAATGATTATCCTGTATATGAAACACTCAGAGACAAAGGAGCATTTCGGGAAATGAAGGCAACGGAGATGGGCTGAAGGGTCCCCAATGAATTGGTCTTCCAGTAGAAGTAGAAAGGAGAAATCTGTGATAACCTTTGGAGATATTACCTTCAAAGTTGGTACGTGCAGCTCTGCCAAACTACCATTGACTCATCCTATTCATTATGCAGGGCATAATTCCGACATGGGCAGCTCCCTGAGGCAGAGAAGGAGATGGATTTTATACTCTTCCACAAGAGCATCTGCTTGGTTTCCCTTCTCCGATATCACATGCAGGGACATGCTCAATATTAACACGGGAGAGCCCTGATGAATCAAGTGGGGAGTACAAGCTTGGAGCATGGAAGCTTCCAGAAAAGGGCAAGAAGAGGAGAAAGAAGAGGCAAGGCCAATGCCGATAGCAAAGGAAGTAAGATGCAAATTAGCCTTAGGTGTCTCAGGGAGGCCCAGAGACTTCAAGGGTTTTGGCCTATTACAGCATTAAATCCTATGACTATGTCTTCAGGTCCAATTATTCAATTAGATCCAAATCCACATAATTTTCCTATTGTCTAACACATATCCCTACATTTCTGCAAAGAATAGTATGACAGACTTTGTCAAATACTGCTAAAATCTAAATAAACTATACCTATAGCATTCCTCTCATTCATTTCTGATAACTCTGTTTTTAAAAAGGAAATTAGGCTATTCTGTTCTTGATGAAGATGTGCTGGCTCTTTGGAATCAGTACTTCAGAATCAGTGATGCCTTTTCTAGACACCCACTAAGCATTCCTTCAATACATTTTAGAATTTTGCCAGGAATTGCAAGCTCACGAGCCTATGCTTTACAGTCTCCATTCTATTCCCCATTTTGAAAATCAGAATAACATTTGTGCATCTCTAATCCTTTCAAAAATCACTGATGGTTACTCAGCAATCATCTGCCATATATTTCCATTTCCAAGAACGTGGTTCATCTCAGGTAGGCAATCTGAACCCATCAAAGATAGCTAAGTATTCTCTTAGTATCTTTTTAATTTATAGGAGTATCATCTCCCTATTAGCCACTTACATTCTGTCCTTTCTAGACCAGAGATCGTCCTCATTGCCAAACAAATAGAAACCAAATAAAGCTCTTAATTTGGCTTAATTTGCCTTCTTCCTGTCATTTGGTTATCACCATCCAGCGCGAATTCTCTGAACTCCTCTTTTCTCCAATATAGGTTTAAAAACTTTATTTTTATTAGCTCTTCTTGCCTGTCTGAGCTCATTTTTCTCTTGACATTTTTACAGGATTGTGCTATGCTTTTGTATTCATCCTTCCTTGTTTCCATCTTCAATAATGTCTTTTTAAAGAACATTTTTATTAATTTCTTTTAGGGTCAAATTACCTACATTTCCAAATACATCCCCTTCCCAGAGAGTTATTCTTCATAACCAAGAACAAAAGGGGAAAAACGGTTCAGCAAAACTAATCAATACATTGAAAATATGTAATGTTATATGTAGCATTCTACACCCATAGTTTTCCACCTCTGCAAAGAAGTGGGGTGGGGGCTAGAATTCCTTCTTATACTGTACATGTCTTTCTAAAATCTAAGCTGGTCGATGAATTTTCTACGTATCAACATATGTCTCTTTAGGTTAGTGGTCTCTAAAATAGTGGTCAGGACCTCCTGGCTTGACCCCAAGGGAGTTGTGGCCTGACTCCAAGACATACATGACCAAACAATCAGAGGGAAGAAAAATGGGTTGAATTCTACCTCCTCATCTCTTTCCCTCTCTCCATAGACAACAATCAGTCTTGTCTCTAATGCAATCATACCTACTTTTATCTGCAAACATTCCCCAGCTCAGATCCCTTCATTGTGAAAGTTACCATGCTTCCTACTTTAAGCTAAGAGTTGACCTCTCAGGGCATTTACTGGACACCCTCAAAAGCAGCTGTGCAGGTATTATTGGGAAAATCCTCTTTTGCTTCCCAGAATTTCCACCCACTGGTCCCCAGATTACCTCATAGCTACAGCAGGTACCTTAGCAAAGGATTCTATGCTTAGGGCCAGTGGCCACTGAGTAAGAGCATCCCTTCATTCTCTCTCTGGATGAGTCAGGATGAACAGTCATGGATGCTTGTGAAATGTATAGCAGATCTCATTCTATTATCTTTCCCTCAAAACCCATCCCTCTGACCAATTTCCCTATTACTCTTGAGGACACAACCAGCCTCCACTCATCCAGGTTCACAACTTCCAGATCATCTTTGATCCCTCATTCTCTCTTAGCCTGCAAAGTCAGCAATTGCCAAATTTTAGCATTTTTTCCCACCCCAACATCTCTCACACAATCCTTTCCATTAGTTCAGGTTCAATCACTTCTCCCCTTGACTATTGCAATGGTCTCCTAGCCTTGTGTCTCTAGTTTCTTCCCTCTCCACTCCATCCTCTACACAGCTGCCAATGTGATTTCTTTAAAGCATAGATTTCCTCATCGCATCAGTCCCCTATTCAATAGAGCCCAGTGACTGTTGACTCTAGGACCAAATACTTTTTCATCTTTGTCTCACCTATTTTATTTCCATTTTTGTTTTTTAAATGTATATAATTATTAGAACAGTGGTACATAGATATTGTTTATAAATAAATTATACACATCCATGTATATGTAGGGTACATGGGGCATGGTGGCACATGCACAAAAATACTTTATCGATGGGGACACATAATCAAAAAAGTATGACGATCACTGCTTTAAAGAATTCACCGTCTTCATTATTATCAGAATCGTTTCTCTTTGTGTTTTTGTGTTGGTACTTTTTTGTGTGTTTGTGTTTGCTGGTGGCACAGCAGATACAGGGCTGAGCCTGGACTCAGGAAGACCACGTGATCAAATCCGACCCCAGACACTAGCTGTGTGACCCTGGGCAAGTCACTAAACCTCTATTATTCTCACTTTCCTCAACTGCCAATGAGGATAATAATAGCATCTCCCCTGCAGCGTCATTGTGAGGATCAAACAGAGATGGTGTTTGTAAAACGCGCTTAGCGCAATGCCTGGCCCATTGTAGGCATTATAAAGATGCTTATTCCTTTCCCTCCTTCAGAATTTCGTTCTTAATAGTTTTCATCCCACCTGCATTGTCTTCTTCTGTAGAATTATAAGTCCTTGATCCTGCCTCGCCTTTCCTGCAGAGCCATAACTAGCTTGGGGAGGCAAAGTGCCAATAGACATGATTAAGACCTTGACAATGAGGACCACACCTAATTCAATCTTCTATCTCAATGCTGCCTTGAATTTTGTACGTGGGTGACCTTGGCCCATTTTGATTCAATTCTCGTATGGAATCTCCAGTATACAAAGTCAAAAATGGAACCATCCCAGACCTCAAGGAGGTTAACTGAGGGGGGAGAGGTGCAATGCCATGTATACAAGTAAGGGAATACAAAATATATACAATAAAATTTCAAGATGGGGAGTGTGCTAATAACTTGGCTGAAGCAGGAAAGGCCTACGGGAGGCAGTGCCTTAAATGTCTTTTGAAGGAAGCTAGGGATTCTAGGAGGCAGAAATGAGGAAGGAATACATTCGAGCCATGAGGGCCTACTGTAGAAATCATTCAGTTTCTCTGAACTTCATAGGATCCATAGGACCTAGGACTGGAAGGAGCCTGAAAAGTCTTCTTGACTTTGAGACTGATTTTGCTTCAGTTTCCTTATCTGTAAAATAGGGACAAAAACATCACCTGCCTCTGAGGATTGTTGTGAGGACCAAATGCAGTCGTGTTCATAGAGATCTTGCAAACCTTCAACTGCCATAGGAATGCTAGATGTTATTAGTAATGTTAGTAAAATTATTAGTAATGTTCTTAACATAGTAATTAGCAATAACATTTGTATAATTATTATTATCTAGACCAACCACATCATTTTATAGATCTGGAAACTGGACCCCAGTTTGGATTCTGAATGAGTAAAACTCCCTCATTTTACTGATTTGGAAACTAGACGATTCACTTCGTCCCTCTGAGCCTCAGTTTCCACACCTGCAAAGTGAAGACATTGGACTAAGAGATCTCAAAGACCTTTTGGGGTTTTGCCTTTCTTTGGATCTCTGCCTTGCACACAGCGTGTGCTTAATACAAATTTGTTCACTGGGTAACTCCAATTCTACATCTTTGAAACTCTAGGAACTATGTGTTGCCACAATCCAGCTAGCAGCTGCTGTGGGGGGGGGGGGGGTAAAACCAACGACAACCAGCTCACAGAATACTGCAAACACAGGTTCTTTTGATCTGCTTTACTAAGGAAAGCAACATTAAAGGATTAACAATTTTACTTTAATCCAGCATACAAATATCATTTGCTTAGTTTGGGGGGAAAAGCCAGCACCCTGAACTTTAGAGCAAATACAATCAAATTACAAACAGACCCAATACAATTCATAGTTATCAAGAAAACCATCAACATCTAAGTTCAGCCGCAAGGCCCTTAGAGTAGCTGCCCAGAATACTGCACCTCCAGGAGTGAGAGCCTTAAGCAAATAGCTGTTTTCTCTTTTTATACAGTTTCAGATGTCATCAAATGTCATCTTAGTGACCAGAACTTAGGCTCTTACTATTGGCTCTGGAGGTAGCACCTCCCTTCATTGGCCCCACCTGGAGCCCCACCTTAATTACCAATTCACACCCACATAGGTTTAGCACCTAGTAGATAGGGGTTTGAGCCTGGAGCTTAGCACCTAGTAAGACTCAATCGAAGACACTGAATTAATCAAAGGAAACAAAGGCCGAACGTTTCAAAGATCCCCAATACACTATGAAAGGGAAAAAAAGATTTCCCCCTGGAGTCAACCTGATTGGTAGCTATTGGCACAGAAGACTAGGAGAAGGCTACTGCCATCTATGCCTCCCCCCACAGCTGAAGTGGCTGGACAGATACAGGAGGCCAGCTTCCCCTGTGTCCTCTGCCAGACTCTGTGCTAATCAACCTGAGAGTCCTGGCATCATCACAAACCTTCCATCTATTTGTCCCTCTTCCTACACCCCCTACCTCTCCTCACCACCTCCTCCCGTCTGCTCACCAAATGACCCAGGCAGTCCATCAAAAGAACCAATAACTGGTTGCTAAACACATCTTCCGAGCTCTCCCAATAGCTTAATACTACTAGGTGCGTGAGTCTGTATCAATAGGGTCAGAAGTCACAGGCCATTGTGAATTCCTGTCTTTATGAGCAATCATTTCAAAGCCCCTCCTCCAACCACCTCCACAAACCAACTTCCTAACCACGAGGGGGAAGGATGACAAATGGAGATTGTTCTCATCTCTCCTCCCAACACCCAGTTTTTTTTTTTTCATTATGACCAAAGGAAGAAGTAAACCTTTTGCATGCAAGGTTTCAACTTCATTATAAATTGAACCAATCCCAAGTTAAAACCCCCAAAGAACAGAGATTTAAGTCAAGAAACAGATGGTTCCTTAGGTCAGTAATAGAAAGCAAAGAAGAATGGGGATTGGTTATTATTGCTGCAGGGATCTGGGCCAAGGCTGGGCTCTGGGAGGGACTTCCATAAGCCTTCTCTGATGCTGTTTAGGGGGACTGTAAACCATTATAGCCCAGGGAAACCTCTCTTCCTTCCCCCTTCCCCCTTCCTCCCTCTTTCTCATCTTTCCTTCTTCATTCATTCCCTTCCCTTCTCCTTTCTTCCCTCCCTTCCTTCCTTTTCTTTCTTTTGTTCTTTTTTTCCTTTTCCCCCTTCATTCTTCCTTCCCTCCCTTCCTTTTTTCCCTCCTTACAATGAAGGCTTTTGTTCACTTTTTTTATGTATTTAGGAATTCCGTCCCTTTTAAAATTGAAGTAGTTTTATGTCCTGGAAGTTAGTCGCCAGGACTTATACAGTGCCCCTGGGAAACAAGGACACCCCTACCTTACGACAGAGAAAAGGAAGTCCCACAACTTGAGCCAGAGTCTAATAATGCAATTCTGAACTAAAGCAACTCCAGAAGTGGTTATGGGATCTGTAAAAACTTAAAAGGAGGAGCCAGCAGGCTCTCCTTTCTCCTCATGTCATTGGCCGGCTAAGCTCTCAATCAGGTCACTCAGAAATGGTTGTCATCCATTGCTGTTCCACCAATGGCTGACTTGGTGTTGAGAGTTCAGTGAACCAGTGACCAAGAAATGCAGGTACTTTAATCAATACCTAGATGTTAATTCATTTCAAGATGAAGGTCCCAGAATTTAGTGTCCAGGCCTGTTCCATTGCAAGGAACACAAAAACTGTTTAGAACTTGCGGCCTCGAGGCCACACGTGGCCTTCTAGGTCCTTGGGTATGGCCTTTTGGCCTAGTCCAGGTTTTACAGAATAAATCCTTTTATTAAGGGCATTTGTTCTATGAAGTATGGATTCAATCACAGAGCTGTACTTGAGGACCTACAGGGCCCCATGTGGCCTTGAAGCCGCAGGCTCCCCACCTCTGGTTTAGATTGATACCTGATGTCCTTTACCACCTCAGCAGTAACTGGAGAGATTTCCAACTGAGGCCCAAGTGACCTCAAATAGGGCAAGCCATGGCCCACCTCACCCCAGTTAAATCCGAGCAGGGTTGACCTTGTTGTAAGCTCTAGATCCCAGAATCCAGCTCAGACCTTGTTAGGGCTTTGGGAGCTAAATCAAGATAACTAGAAAACACAATTTCTTCTATCGTAGGACAGAAAACTCTCCAGAAAGGAAAGGAAATCAGACAGGCTCAGTAGAAAGATATGACCATGAGACAAGGACAAAGCCTTGGAAATATTCTGTGTATATGGGGTAATGAATGAAACTGTGGGGTTGTGTGTATGTTTTGAGAAGTAAGCTGCTTTTTTTTTAAGTTTCCAACAATTTCTGCATTCTGAAGTTCTGTTGCCAGAAAATGGTTAACCAAAGATTCATTAGTGGAAAATATACTTGCATGGTAGAACAGATCAAAATTTACTTCTTTATTTGGTCTTTTTTTTATTCTTCTCTAACTCTCCCACACCCCAAAACGAAAACTTCTCTTGGCAGGATTATGATACAACTGTCTCTCTTTGTCCAAGATATGTTGTATAGGTGGCAATGAGGCCCAGGTTCACCCAAGGCCTGCTGGGTCCAGTGATACATACATATATAGACACAGACAGATAGATATGGCTGTTTCTGGGGGTGGGGAGGATAAAGATGGGTATGAGGGTTGGCCTATAGATAAATTTTCCATTCAATTTGTATTTTTTTCTCTTCTTTTTCTACTCAGCACTAAAATTACTTTCCAGAAATGAATTCTTCCTTCCTATTGCCTCTTTACAATCTGTCCTTACTAGACGAATTTTAGGAAGAACTGGTACCTATAAAAAGAAAATCACTGACCTTTGTGTTTAGGATAGAAAAAGAAATTTCTTTTTTTCCTTCTTCCTCTCCCTACCCTTGCTCCTCTCTCCTGCTCTCCACTCACCTCACAAATTGCAATATCTCTTCTGGTCATTTTCCCAACTTCGAATGTTCTTCTCTGTTCATCTTCAGTTCATTCCATCCCTCAAATTCTACTCACCAAAATCTCCTGACAGATCCCAAAACCTCAGGGTGACCCTCTGAAAAACCAAAAATAGTTTCCTCCTCTTACGCTCTAGTCTAACCATTCCAGAAATTTCCTTGTTAATTGATAGAAGAACAGTATTATCTCCAGAAGAACACTATAAAATTGTGCACATATTCCCTGAAGAGGGATGGCCATTCTGGGTCATGTGAAGGAAGAGGCTAGAGGCCCTCTCCTATGAGTACATTAAGATGTACGTTCATGTGATCATTTTTCAGATTAGTGAGTCGCCACCTACTCACATATTGTAGAATCTTAGAGCTGAGAGAGACCTCAGAGGCATAGCAGATGAGGGTGCTGACCTGACAGTGATAAAGACCTGCTCTCACACCCCTGCCTTCCACCATTTAACCTCTGTGGGACCACACAAAGGCCAAATCCCTTTCGATTCTCTGCACTGATTTCTTTCCTTATCGAATGAGGGTGAGTACCTGCTTCACAAGGTGGCTAGGAGGCTCAGATGAGACAGCGGATGTAAAGTGTTTTATGAACCTTAGAGAGCTATATAAATGTCAGGTAGTATCATCATTAATTTTACTCCAAACTCCTTATTTTACCAGTAAACTAAGGCCGAGAGAAACAACATGTGTTTAATAATAATAGCTTTAAGGTTTGAAAAGTGATTTACAAAAATAATGCATTTTATCCCAACAACAACCTCAGGAGGTAGGTGTTATTAATGGCTCTATTTACCGAGGCAGGAAGTGGTGAAGCATCTTGTCTGGGGACACACAGTTTTTTTGTTTTTATTTATTGTTTGGTCATTTCACTTGTTTCCAACTCTTTGTGACTCTATTTGGAGTTTTCTTGGCAGAGATACTGGAGTGGTTTGCCATTTTCTTCTCCAGCTCATTTTACAGATGAGGAAACTGAGGCAAACAGGGTTAAGTGACTTGCCCAGGGCCACCCAACTAGGAAGTGTCTGAGGTCAGATTTGAACTCAGGTCTTCCTGACTCCAAGGCCTGCATTCTATCTGCTGTGCTACCTAGCTCCCCTTATCTGGAAAATAGGGATAGGAACAGTCCTCTCTAAATAGGACTGTATCTCATCAAATGAGATACTGTTTATAAAGCACTTAGCACGGTGCCTGGCGCATAGTAGGTGCTATAAAAATGTTAGCAGTCATTATCATCATCGTCATCATGGTTGCTGTTGTTGTTTGTTATTATTTTTCCCTATGACATGTTTCCTAGGACTTTATGGAGTTTTTGACTTAAGAAAGGTGATTCTGGGGAAGATCAAAGAATCTGTTCTTATTCTATGAGTCAGATCCCAGCACATAGGCTGATTCACTCCCTGTCCAATGCAATATGCGGTTACCAAGGGGAGGAAAAGGCTTTTTTCATTTTTTACAATAGACAAAAGAGGCAAAGAGAATAGCTTGCACTTTGATGTCAAAAGACAATTTGGTGGTGACCTTTTGCTGTAAGAACAACCAAACCCAGAAGTGAAACTTGGGAGTTGCAGTCATATGGGATGCCAGCTACCTTACTTACCACCATCACTTGACTGTCGTGTGAATAACTTCCATTGAAATGCTGCCAACAGCAGCATTAAAGCGTCTGCCTTCAATATACAACAGGCGATTTTGCAGGACTTTGGTGTTTTTAATTTCCCACATTTTACCAAAATTTCTTACAATTTCTAGATGCCTAAATCTAAATTAGTGTTCAAAGAAGAAAAGGTCTGTCATTAGCCTTAAACAACATTTACTAAAAACTCTGCTACTTACAAGAACCAAGCAGATCTTGCTTTCATAATGTGAAAATACCAACTGAACCCAGCTTTCCCTTCAAAAAAAGACCATCGTATTTGAACACATCATCATTTACTGATAAGCATTCATGAAGGTAGATGGGATTCCTTTTAACAGGAGCAATCCACATGTAAATAGAAACTTAATTAATTTGCTATTTAAAACTTTCTCATTATGACTCACTAAGGTCATTATGCTTTGCTTAGGCAACTAGACTTAGATAACATTTTTGGAAATGAGAACATGATTTCATTGGCATAGGAAACTCTTAGCTAGAAAACTCACTCTAGCACTTACAACCTTGTTCTCCAATGTAGTCTTACAACATTGCCTGGGGCATTCAGAAGTTAGCTGACTTGCCCAGGGTAACTCAGTGAGGCTATGTCAGAGGCATTCTTCTCTATTCAGAGGCTGGTTCTCTGTCATACCAGGATGTCTCTTCTTTATCAATATAAGTTTTAATTATGATCCTTTATGGCTCCATGGCTGTTATTGATAGATGAAGAAAAAGCTTTAAACAAATGTTAACTCTGATCTATGCTAAGAACAAACAAAAGCAAGGGAAAAAAACTACCTTTTAAAGCACAGACATAGACTGACCATTTTAATGGTATTTTAAAAGCTCGTATCTAAATCCAAAAGCTAGCATTATTTGCAACGGGGAAACTAAATGCTTTCTCAATAAATACAACAGTAAAACAAGGACATCTCTACTCATTATTTAGAAATGTTAGCGATAGCAGTAAGACAACTGGGGAGAAATGCATAAGCATTGGCAAAGAGGAAACAAAATTATCCTTCTTTGCAGGTGACATGGTAGTTTACTTAGACGATCTTGGGGAATCAGCAAAGAAACAAATTAAGACAATTAATAGCTTCATTAAAAGGCAATATACACAATACGCCCACAAAAATCAACAATGTGGCCATATAGGAATAACAAAGCCAGGAGGAAATACTATAAAAGGAAAACATATTCAAAATAATTTTAAAATTAGCTATATGTTTGGGAGTCAATGTACCAAGACACAGTCAAGACAAATAATTCCCAAAATATTATGTAAAGAAATAAAGAAAATCCCCTCAAAAATTATAGATATTCATTGTTAATTGTTGGGCCATACTATTCCAATAAAAATGAAGATAATGCCTAAATTAATTTACAGATTTGGTGCTACGCCAATAAAACTATCAAGAGAGTATTTTATAGAGATAGATAAATTGGTAACAAAATAATTCAGAGAAACAAAGTCTAGAGTATCAAGGAAAATATTTTGTTTAAAAAGAATGAAGGGAGAATAACATTTCCAGGACTCTAATTATATGATTAAGCAATAATCATCAGAACTATTTGGTAGTGGTTAAAAAATAAGTAGATTAGTGGAACAGACTAGATAAGGAAGAATCATAAATAATTAGTCTCTATAGCTCAGTATTTGATAAACCCCAAAATAAACTACTTAGGAAAGAATTCTTTCAAACAAGTACTGCTGGGAAAGGTGGAGCAATGATTAGCAGAAATATACCACCATTAGCTCAAAATAGATACCAGGCATGAACATAAAAGGTCACATCATAAAAGATATTAGGAGAGAACATCGGATACCTTTCACATCTATTGCTAGTGCTATAGTTCTTAAACAAAATAAGGAATAGAGGAGATAACCCCAAAAAAGATAATTTTAATTACGTGAAATTTGAAGGCTTTTGACTTGAAAAATATCTTTGCATCAAATATCTCTGATAAAGGTCTGATTGAAGATATAGGGCATTAGACCATAAGCTCCTTGAGGGCAGGCATCTTTTGTCTCTTTTTGTATCCCCAGTGTTTAGCACAGTGCCTGACACATAGGGAGCTCTTAATAAATATTTATTGAATTTTTTAAAGTTAATACAAAAATGCAAGACCAAAAGCCATTCCCCAATGAATAACTTGTTAGAGGATATAAGCTACCAGTTCACACAAGAAGACTTGGTAGTTATTAGTAATCATATGAAAGACTGTTATCTCTCAATAATAATGACTGCAAGTCAAAATGAATTAGAGGTTTCATGTTGCATTCAGAAAACTGGAAAAATGGCAAAAGATGGAAATGATTGATGCTGGTGGGGTTTTGGAAAGACAGACACAGTAATACAATTTGTGTATCTATAAACTGATCCAGTCATTCTGGAAAGGAATTTGGAATTATACTAAAAACAAATGACTAGTAAGCGTAATGATCTCCTTTGCCCCAGAGATCCTCTTGAGGAGGTCAAAAATACACCAAAATCTTCCCAGTGGCAATTGGTTGTAGCTAAGAAATAAAAATAAGGTGAGATATCCATCAAATGGATAACATTTTTTAAAAAATGTGGCATATGAATATAATGGAATATTAATGAACCACGAGAAATCATGAAAATGAAGAAACTGAATGCTATGTAATTATAATAAAAATTAATAATAATAGCTAGCATTTATATAGTCCTTTAAGGTTTGCAAAGTGTATTACATATACTGTGATCTTCACAGTAACTCTGTGAAATGAGTACTATTATTATCCTGATTTTGGAGAAATTGAGCTAGAGAGGTCAAGTGACTTGACAAGAGTCACACAACTAAGTATGCATCTGAGGCAGGATTTGAATTAACAATTAAACTTGCCTCCCCCTTCCCCCCCCAAAAAATGTTGTGAAAACACAACACCTTCCTTTCATTGCATTGCATAGGTGGAGGACTATGCATATGGAATCTTGCATATACTATCAGATTTTTTTTCATCTTTGTTACAAGGGATAGAGCAGGGAAAGAGAGATGTTCAGAAGCAAGACATCAATTAAAAAATACAATTTTTTATAAATAAGAAAGTGGAAGAGAAAGACAGATTAACCAGCTAAGTTATTGTAATCATCTAGAAAGCAAAGGAGAAATGCTGGAATGAGAGACCAAGAGGCAGTATGGCAGTGGGGAACTAGGAATGATGTTTCTGAGGGCTTGAATAATTCTAAGGAATATAAAATAGAGTGGTAACCAAGAAAAAGGAAAAAAATAGATTTGATTCATAGGCCTGGGTTCACCTGGCTCTGATATTAGTACCTGTGCCACTTTGTGCAAGTTACTTAATTTTTCTGGAAATCAGTATCCCCATCTATAAAAAGAGGGGCTTAATTGAACTGGATTCTTAGGAACCTATAGTGCCAATAATACAAATCAGCAGGATGGTGGTGTCTTCATCCAGGTCATGCCGGTTAGGTGTCCCTCAAGGCTCTGTCTTTTCTCCCCTATATTATTTTACTTGGTGGTCTCATTAACTCCCCATGGATTCAATTATCATCTTTAAGCAGGTGAATTTCAGATTTATTTATCCAATCCTAAACTGTCTCCCATCCTCTAGTCTTACATTTCCAACTGCCTAGTGAAAATCATGAAATGGATGCTCCACAGATATCTTAAATTCAACACACCTAAAACTGAACTCATTATTCCCACCTCCAATCTCACTCCTCTCCCTATTTTCCTATGTTAGGGAATCTCCCTATCATGCAAGCTCACAACCTAAGTGTCATCCTTCACTCCACATTCTCTCTTATCCCTCCAGATCCAATCCAATCTGTTGCCAAGTCCTGTCAATTTTATCCTCCTGTCACGTCTTGGATATGTGCCCCTTCTCTCCCTTGACATGGCCACCATCTTGGTATAGGTCCTCATCACCTCACACCTAGACTGTTACAGTATCCTTCTGGTTGGTCCCTCTGCCTCAAGTCTCTCCCCACTGTAGTCCATCTTTCATTCAGCCCCCAAAGCAATCTTCCTAAAGTGCAGGTCTGACCATTTCACTCCCTATTCAATAAATTCTAGTGGCATCTTATTATCACTAGGATCAAATATTAAATTCTTTGTTTGGCATTTAAAGACTGGACTTTTCCTACTTTTCCAGTATTATTATACTTTCCTCCCAATAACTCAACTCTGTGATCTACTGATGCTGTCCTCCTTGCGGTTCCTTGCAAATAACACTCCGTCTCTCCACTCCTTGCCAGTGCTCTCCCTCCTCATCTCTATCTCCTGGCTTCCCTGGCTTCTGTCAAGTCTAAGCTAAAATCCTACATTCTGGATGAAGCCTTTCCTGGCCCCATCGGTGGTAGTGACTTTTATCTGGGATTTCCAGCAATTTACCCTGTATAGAGCTCATATGTACATAGTTATTTGAATATTGTCACCCATTAGAATGTGAGCTACTTGAGGTCAGAGATCATTTTGCCTTTATTTGTACAGCCAGCGCATAACCACAGCAAGAACTCAATAAATGTTTGTTGACTTGACTTGACTTGACCAACAGTAATAAGGAAGCTCAGCTCAAAACAGGATTTGGGAGGAGAGATGAGTGTCTCTGTTTTCGCCATGTTTAATCCAGCATGACGTACAAAAGGAAATGTCTTTGAGGCAGAGTATATTCACACCATATTGATAAAACTCAAGACCAGGTTTCTCTCTTCTGTTCAGCAGGCTTTAGAAATACAATAAACTGAACCTCATAATATGCAACAGGAATCTGTCCACCATTCACAGGATGCTAACCTCTTAGTACAAAGGAAGTGGGGTCATGTGCTTACATTTAGCATAGAAAAGTTTGCATCTATAATTAACTTAGACTTATCTTCAATTTAGTTTTCCTGTTGAACTTCCAGCGATATTTTAACTGTAAAAGGCCCTGAATTAAAAAGACTGTAATAAGAAAATCTGGTACTACTTTGTGAATCGACTTTAAAAACGGGCATAAACATTTCCATGTGTTAGCATGTCCTTGCTAGCTGTTTATTACGCTTCTTTTCTCTATTCATGAGGCTAAAGCAACTATGGCCATCTGACTCTAACCCTCTATATTAATGGTCAAAAAGTTGGACAAAAGATGAGGATGAATTCTGGAATCTTAGATTAACCAGGAGTTCTATGAGATTCAGATAAAGAATTCTGTTGTGACTTTTACTTTCCCTTTTTTCCCCCCATCTATAACCCTACTCAGACCCAAATGACTAAAGCCAGGGTCAGTTTTTCAAGTACAGTTATCCCTTCCACGTCATTGGGGTTAGGGATGCAACACCTCTAAGATCTGGAAAATCCACATAAAATTTTTTGGCCCTCCCTTCATACCAGAGAAGGTTTGAATTTTTTCTTTTGTGGGGTGTTTACAGTACCTTATTGTGAAATTTGGTTTGATATTCTACAACACTACAGATATTTTATGCATTTCTGAGTTTTCAACTTTTTCTGTTTCATCTGCTGTCCTCATGTGTCATCTATAGCTTCTGCAAAACTCCCCAAAAATTCCCATTTAATTTCTTATGCCAGCCCATGCTATACCAAAACCACAATGGGGAAAGTCGTGATATGGAAGGGATAACTGTAGAAAAAAACAGGGGATTCCCCTCTATCTCAGCACAGTGACTGGCACCAAGTAGGTCCTGATAAATGAATTAAATAATTGAATCTTGTCATTTGAGAGGAAATGCCTCTGACCACCAAAATATCTCTCTCACCCTGCCTGAAAATGTACTATTAGAGAGTCTTGCCTTTGCATCTTCAAGAAACCTTATTAAAATGCAAATATAATTCAATCTAATATACACATATTAAGTATGCAAGGCACTGTGTACTAAGCACTAAGGATACAGAGACAAACTAAAAGCATTTCCTGCCTTCAAGGAGCTTATGCTTCTTCTGGGAGAGGGGAGGATACTTCATATAAGCTAATAAATACAGAGAGGATCTTTTGAGGAAAAGGTGGAATTGGGGGATGGAGGAGGCTTCCTATCAGAGATAGCAAATGAATTTAAGTTAAAGGAAGTTCAAGGTTCTAAGAGGCAGAGGTGGGGAAGGGGTGAGTTCCAGGAATGGGTCACATCCTATGCAAAAGCACAGGAGTGGGAGAGGGTATGCCATCAGAAGAAGTAAAACTTTGGCAGGAATCTAAGCCATCCCTCCACTAACTGTATGCATTAGGTTCAGTATCAGGAGAGAATAACAGAGCAAAGAAAGACTTAAAGGGAATCGGATGTCAAAAAAAATCCAGTTTTTCCTAAAACCAATCAATATTAGAATACTCATGCCAACTCTTTCCCCATGGTTAATTAATCAACAAGTTTTTATTAAGCATTTATTGTGTGCCAGGCACTGTGAAAAGTACTAAGGATACAAAGAAAGACCAAAAAAAAAAAGTTCCTGCCCTCAAAATGTTTACATTCTAATGAGGGAGTTAACATATAAATAACTAACTACATACAAGCTACAAACAGGGCAGATGGAAGAAATTAACAGCTAGGGGGACTGGGAAACACATTCTGGAAAAGATAGCACTTGAAATGAGTCTTGAAGGAAGCTAAAGAATCTAAGAAATGAAAGTAAGGAGTTAGAGTGATCCAGGCATGGGAGACAGGCTAGGGGGCAGAAAAGGGGTATAGAATGTCCCATGCAGTTTGAGGCCAGCAAAGAGACAAGTTAGGTGGAAAGAAGAAAATATAAGGAGACTAGAAAGATGAGAAAAATCAAGTTGCGAAAAGCTTTATGCACCAAACAAAGGACATTACATTTGATCCTGGATATAATATGTAGCTCTCAGGGTTTATTGAATGAGGGAGCAGGGGAGGCAATATGACATGATCACATCACCAATTTTAGGAAAACCACCTTTGGCAGTTGTGTGGAAGATGGATTGGAGGAGGGAGAGATTTAAATTCAGAAAACTGCTTGAATAGTCCAGTGAGAGATAATGAGGGCTTAATTCTCTTCTCGAAAATTAGACAGAGTTAGGGTATGCTAGGATGACCCCAAAACTTCCTTGACTCATCCATGATTCTGAAGTTCAAGGACAAGGGAAAGGTCAGAGAAATGACAGAAGGAAAGGAAAAAGAGGGCTTCATTCCCTTCCTGCAAGTTTGGGATCCCAGTTACAGTAATTTGGTAACGCGGTCTACTCTCACCAACTCAATATGAATCTGTACCTTTCTCCTCCTTCCGGTGCAAATGATTTAAGCTGAGTTCTTCGTTGTTTAATGTGACTCTTCTTTCTGGTCATGAGAATCGGGAAGGCCAGCATCACTCCAAAGTTGCCATGTCTTGGAGGAGCTCAGAAAATCTGGCCCATAAAAGAGCTGAAACCAATATAGGGTTCTCTAGGAGGAAAAGCTTGAGGGACGATTCTTGGAAGGGCTGAGTGGTCATCATGTGTCCCTAGAGTTCAGCTCTGAGTAAGCAACTACCAACTTTTGAGCTTCATAAACAAAGCACACCACACAGGCAGAGGATGACATAGGGTCATGTCATGTCAAGACCTTCCAAGTCTCTCTCAGACATGAGGCTCCCAGGGAAAATCAAATAGAGTTTAGTACCTTTGAAGGTTGCACCTTGATTCCCAAAGGCTAAATCTGGTGTCGCAGCCCTGGAATTGAGACACCATAATATTTATAAGGTTCTCTTCCCCAAGGCAGCTAGAGACCAACTCAGAGCAGACAAAGGCTTGCTTAATGATCTGGCGCCAAACCCTGCCCCCGCATCTCCACAACATAAATCATTTCCTCTATGACAAACACAGCCTGGGTAGATTCATGACCCCAGAGGAAGATACTTTCCCAATAACTGGGACATAGCTGTACCTCCTCAGGATTGATCTCAGTCTGGGAGACATCCACAGCTGTCCCCTTCTTCTTTCCAAAACCATAAATGTTGAGCAGAGGAAGAAAGATAATTTGGTATCTGGCAGGGTCTCCAAAGCTTTAGCTTTTTCAGAGTTCTCCACTTTCCAATCCCCTCTTCATCCAAAAAAATAAGACAAGACATTCAGAGAAATCTATCCAGCAGACTAAGATTCAATACAGCTAGGATGCTTTCCAGATCTATCTTTTGAAACCCAGCAAACTCCTGCTACTTTCTGTTCTTGGATTATCACCAGACTATGATAATAAAATGAGGTACCAAACCCTGGTTCCAAGAATCTGAGCTGATCATATATAGAATGTTCACAATAGTAGAGGTGATGGTAGCAGCAGCGATAATCAAAGGAATAGAAGCCATTTACTTTCTTTCTTTACTGAGTTAAGATCATGCTTCCAAACAATGAAACACTAGGGGATTAAAATCTGAAGGTGAAGATCTTGGACCCTAAACTGTGAATCTAATAGATAAAAGCCTTTCTGCAACACTTTGGTGTTTATTATAATTCAGCATCATCATTTGTATTGTTGTTCTTAATGAGATGTAGCATGGTATAGTAGATAGGAGTCAGTTTGGGAGTCAGGAAGAATGCCTGTGTGACCCTGGACAAGTCAATTAATCTCTCAAAGACCTAGGCATCTTTCAAAAATGAAAGGTTATAGGAAGATTCCCATTCGAAATGAACAAAAAAATGTTTTCCCACCAGAAATTTCCCATCCCAGTCAAATCACAGATCCAAATTCACACTGGTAATAATGGTGACGGTGATGGTGATGCTGGTGATGATGATGAAGACAGTAATAATAAGTCTGCTTTTCTTCATATTATGAAGATGATGAATCTAAACCACTGAACCCAGAACCCTATCTATTTTTTCATCTGGTCCACATCTAGGTAGAATGAAAATCTGGGAATTTGGAACCACTACTTGTGACTCAAAGGTTGAAGAAACCACCTCCAAAGGATGAAAAAGATAGGAAGGAACAAAAAAGGGCATAAGATCTTTCTGCTCTTCCTCTTCCCTTTCACATTCTTGCTCTCCTCAAGTATTCTGCCCCTTTTCTACTTTTAACTGGTAAGTAAACTGACCACACTTTGAAATGGAAAATTTAGCAATTAAGTACTTTGATGGTTTGGAGAAGCACCATGCTTTTTTTATTTACTCAGTGATTGTCATTAACAATGATGACCAAGGAAATAATTACTTCTGCTGCTTGAGAGACCAGTCATATTCCCTTGTTCCTTCTTTGTTGAAAGAGAGTTGGTGTACCAGAAACATTGAACATGCGCTTTGCACACACACACTTACTGGTCAATGGAGTGGAGACGGGGAACAGGCCTTGAAGCAGGCCTAGATTTTTCATGCTTGGTTCCAGTCTACCACATAGAACTTTGGGGATCCAGTGTCCAGCCATATATGACTGTGAGGTTTATGATGTGTGATGATGAAGAGGCTTCTAACTGGTTACAGGGCCAGAAGACCTAGTAATTTAGGTGTTAGTGAACCAGAGAGGAGGAGAGAAAGAGACAGACAGACAGACACTCTTTCATCAGTTTCTTTCTTTACGAATTCCAGTGAGGTAAGACTTCTTTGAAGTGTTCTAGAGAATTGGATGAAAGAAGAGTGTTGGCCCTACCTCCTGCCTGGCCATGGCA
Organism: Phalanger gymnotis; assembly: GCA_028646595.1. NCBI lineage: Eukaryota > Metazoa > Chordata > Mammalia > Diprotodontia > Phalangeridae > Phalanger > Phalanger gymnotis. Next base: position 51,242,613 of record CM053623.1, on the reverse strand, counting down.
GGTATAAGAGGTATAAGCACATGGCCACCTTTCTTTCATTGTGTTCATTATTTCTGGCCTGATCTTTGACAAATGAATATTACATGGTGCACGCGGCTGGTGACCTTGCAAATTTGGTAGATACAGAGGTCTCAAAGAAGATGGATGTCAGTGGGTGTAGTGACCTCTCAAGTAACAATCTGTTGGCAGTAGAAGTAGCCACAGCAGGAATGAAAAGAGAGTCACCCAAGGGGAAAAAGCTTCAGGGAGTGTTGGCTATGAACCTCAACTTGGTGAGGACTCTGTGAAAGGAGGAAAGGCCTCTCAGTGCAATGAAGTCTCCTTCTTCCCAACATGTGCCTCATGACATTGATATTTTGAGTCTACTCTCCTCAGGACCCCGTGTGTACAAGAGAAAAGTGTGCCCCTTTAAGGGGAGGGAGAATTATAGCTGTACTTACTATACCTTCTCAGGAAATTCCTTCTCTAAAAGTTAATGGAGTCTACTGCTTTTGAGCACTCTGGCGAGGACTCAGTACTAGAACCACACACTCCTAGAACCTCATCTGTGGGCCACTAACCTATGAGAGCAAGCTCCCAGTCTGAGGAGGGATCCCAAAGAGAGTGCTACACATGTGTGCCCACACACACACACACACACACACACACACACACACACACACAATTACCAGTCAGTCAACTAGTATTAGTTAAGTAATTAATATTGGCCTGCACTCTGTATGGATGTGGAATTGGAGGGGCACACACAGTACTGCCTCTATCCTAGGGTAGTCAGGCATACTGGAATACCACAGATAATACCATTCAACGAGTATTTATTAATTGGCTACTTACTATGCTCAAGAAACTATGCTAGACACTGAGACACAAATACAAAAGTGAGGCTATTCATGACTTCAAGCAGCTTCCATTGGGAGGAGGGACAAGGAGAATGACAACCTGAACACAAATGAGTAAATACAAATGTAAGCCGAGTAATTTGGGGGGTTTACTAACAACTGAGAGAATCAGAAGAGCTTCTTCTCAGAGGTCAGCCTTGAGTTGAATTCTGAAGGCACTTAAGGGTTCCAAGAAGGAGAGAAGAGGAGACAGAGCATTCCAAATGATGGGGTGCTTGTGCTTGCACCCCAATTCCAAGATCACATTTCTCCCTAGCCTCAAAGCACTATCCCTGACAGTTTTCTCTCCAGCCCAAGGACACTGTGCCTAGCAACAACTCATGAGTGGGTCCCAGTAAGACAGACTACCTTTCCCCGCAATTACTCATGAGTGGGCCCCAGTAAAATAAACTCTCTTCCCCATCACAAGAACAAGCTGACCTCTGAAGAAATTCTCTTGTAAAAATAGGACTATCTTGTAACCACAGAATTATCGTGTATTGATTCTCACAGTTATCGTATACAATCCAGAGGTCAAGCTACAAACGTCAGCTCCTGAAGCTACCTTGTTACAGATGTAACAGACCAAAAATACACACACCCCTTGGACACCCCTTCCCCTGGATTCCAGTAGTGAATGATGCCTGTGACCAAGGTTGTATGTTATCACTCCATTAGCATGTCTGCCAGATAATCCACTACTTTTCCTATATAAGCTTTAGCATCATTCCTATTAAGTTGCAAATTCCTTAAAGAGCTCTGCCCACCATATTGACATTACAATAAACCTTTGCCAACTTGACATAAAGAATGCTTGAGTCCATGTATTCATTCCAGACTGCCTTCTCTTGCACTTCAGTTCTTGAGGGGTCCCTGAACCCCTTAAACCACATCACAAGGATGGGGGAGTAGAAGCAGGAGATAGAAGGTCATTTATGGGAACAGCAAGAAGGGTTGATTGGGTGGAATGTAGATTGCATACAGAGGAATAACAATGCCCCAGAACTTGGAATTGAGGCCAGTGGAGGTGGACACTTGGGCGGAGAATGGACTAGAGAGAGGAGGGTGAGAGTGAGATCTACTTGACTATTCTCTCTGTCCCTGCTCTTCTCCCTGATAGAAGGCAAACTTGAAAAAACAAAAACAAACTGACAATGCCAACAAAACACCAAGTTCATCCCAGTGTTTTGGAGATAACCTGAGCAAGGACAGAAGACTGATGAAAGGCAGAAGGGGTAAGACAAAGAGCTTTGGACTTGGAGTGAACAGGAGGCTTGAGACGGTCTCCCAAGTCTGACACTTAAACTTTACAAGTATGGGCAAATCATCTCACCTCCATGAGCTTCAGTTTTCTCATTTGCAAGACAGGAATATGAATATTTGCATGATCTGTACACAGAATTGTTTTAGAGAAAGTATTTGGTAAACCTTAACGTGACCCTGGAACTTATTTATTGTTACGCTACTGCCCTGGTATACAGGCAGTGCCATCACACATTTAGACAGGCACTGTTTACAAAAGGCTTGGCATAGATTATTCAATGGGTACCTCACCACACTGGGAGCTACTTTAAGTACCAGGGATACTTAGAACAATGGAAGACTGCCAAAGCAACTCAAAGCCCATCTCCCACCAACAGTGACTTAGGTGTATCATCTTCATGATACAAAGAAAGCAACACACGTGATTACTATAGGCAATGCTTTTGTCTAGGTATGTGATTTCATTGACATTGGGAACTTCTGGTGTGGAAAAGCCCTTCAATGACCTACCCCTATTTTAAAGCTGAGGATACTGAGCCTCCCAAAGGGAGAGTCACCTTCCCATAGCCACAAAGCTAGTAATCGAAACAAGATGCAAATCCCGGTCTTTCTTGACTCTCTTTCCATTATTCCACATTGTCCTTAATTGTTCATTCCGTCTATAAGAACTTTCCATTCCTCCTCTTGCCTCCTGTTTCTCTCCCTTTCTCCATCCTTACTCCCTTTTCTCCATCCTTGCCCTCTCTCACCTCTTTCATACTACATTACTCCGCTCCCATGATCTCTTGCCTCTTTTTTTGTTTTAATTCTCCACAATCTGGAAAAGTTGAAGGCAGGCAGCCAATTTTGCCCCCAGTATGCATTTCTCATGGAGCCAATAGCATGAAATGTAAATTAGCATTAAAAGAAAAGAGATCTTTATTTAATAACATAATTGTCTGGCATTTCAGATGTGTTGCATTCCCTGGAGATGTCTCCTGGTAATCTCCCCTCTAGAACTATGCAATACATTCAAAAGGCTAGACTGAATTTTTCCATATATTGCAAACTAATGCATGCTGAGCGTCTCAATCTCAGCTCAGGTTTGACCCACAAGAAACAGCCAAAGCCAAGACCAGAGGGAGGCACAGTAGGCAGGCGCCCAGGGTACAGCATGGCAAGGAGAGAAGGAAAGAGGAAGGAAAGACAAATTTCTCAATTTTATTTTTATAAATCTAATCCAAAACATGTATTTTAATGCCAGAAAATTCTGCTCTCCATGAGTATGTATGTATTTCTTTCGTGATTTAGGCAAATCACAAGTGTCACAGTGGACAATAACACACAGGGACACCATTTTCAGCCCTTGTCTGGATCACTTAGCACTTAGCACAATCCTGGCACATGTTGTTAGGTCGTTTTCAGTCGTGTCCTACTCTTCATGACTCCATTTGGGATTTTCTTGGCAGAGGTACTGGAATGGTTTATCATCTTCTCTAGCTCATTTTACAAATGAGAAACTGAGGCAAACAGGGTTAAATGACTTGCCCAGGGTCACCCAGATAGTAAGTGTCTAGGGCTGGATTTGAACTCACATAGAAGAGTCTTCCTGATTCCAAGCCCAGTGCACTAACCGCTGCACCACCTAGCTGTCTGCTTTGCACATAGTAGGCCCTTAATAGTCGTTGACTTGACTTGTCAAAGTGTTTCCATCTAGTTTTTCCCACAGCCTGTCCAATCAAGCTGTCCAATGCCTTTCCTTGCTTTATCCCAGAGCAGTAAATAGTATTTTCTTGTGCCCAAAGCAAATTTCACAAACTATGAGCTCAAACCAACTTGTTAAAACAAATTTAAGGTGTGTGTGGGAGGAGGTAGGGGGAAGGTAAGCGACAGAGACTATGGGACATAGCGAGTCAGCGGTTCTCACCGGGGAAGGCTTTCCCATGATGCAATAGCCAAGGGCAAGAAGGATTTGCCATCAAGCAAGTTCCTACTTTAATTATTCATATTTATGTAAGGGGCTTCAACACTGTTGAAGTCATAGAAGTGCTGTCAGCACCCCCCACTACATTCCAGCACCCCAGGGTAAGACCCCAGTCACCATGACCTAGTTATGGCTCTTCCCTATTCAATTGCTACTCTTTTCTGGAGTTCATATTTTCAGTCTAACACAAACCTGTCATTAAATTAAAACCAACATTTAGCCATTTAATAATTAGATGCTTGCTGTGCCCTATTTAAGAGACAGCATAGTATAACAGCTAGAATACCAGACATAGAGTCAGGAAGACCTGAGCTTGAACCCTGCCTCACATCAGAGGAAAATGGTACATAAATGAGTTGCTAAAATATTAAGTTATGCACATATCGAAAATATTTATCACACGGATAAATGTTCTGTGTGAACATAGGGTTAATCTCCTCAATCTTGCTCCAAAATTTCTTGATTGTATTTTATTCTCAAGATACCCCATATAAAGTAGATTTTGCATGATTGCACATGTATAACCTATATCTAATTGCTTGCTGTCTCAGGGAGAGAAGAGGGAAAAGAGAGAAGGAGAGAATTTGGAACTCAAAATCTTTTAAAAACAAATGTTGAAAATTGTTTTTACATGTAATTGGAAAAAATAAAATATTCAAACAAGGAAGAAAAAGAGATACTCTATATATCCAGACTAGTACATATCCAATAATCTATACATTTGCCCAGAGATTAGGCAAGCTCTATGGAAGGTATTCTTAACCTAGGGTCTGTGCAATTTTTTTTAATATTTCAATATAATTTGTTCCCTTTGCAATCTCATGTATTTTCTTATGTTTCCAAAAACCCTATTCTGAGAAGGGGTACATAGGCTTCAGCAAAAAAGGGGTCTGTGACACAAAGGAGGTTAAGAACCTCTCATTTATGAGATTTCATCCATATGTCTCCAGCCACAAAATGTAAATTGGTGCAACCCTCAACTTGAAGTCCATTTGCATAAGACTATCGTCATTGGTGGAATCTAATTGTTTCCTCAATACCCCTCCTGCAGGCATAGAAGAAAATCAGTCTCCACCCAGGAAAAGAATCTTACATAAAAGAGAGCTAAGCTAAGGGTTACATTCATTTATAAATCACTGTCTACTCTACACTAATCCTGGGGTCCTCAGAAAGAGGGAAGCTGAAGAGGAAAAAGAAGATCTGCTCCATATCAAAACGGTCCTTTGCTATTTCCCTGGTCCTATATTTGTGTGATATTGCAGATCACAATCTATCCATACCCTCTAGTCCTGTACAGTTCCTGCCTGTCTCCTCCCATAAATCCTCTACAAAGGGCCCACTCAATGTGCTTCCCTCTACATCTCTTGTCATTGTGTGGATGGAGCAGATAGCCTGTCCATCAGTGACCCCTCACTCTTGCTAAATAGTCACCTTTTCAACTTCTATGCAATCCAAAAAATATCTTTTATACCATGTCTCCTCCAAGGTTCTTCTTGGGAATGTACCACAGTCTACGTGTGACCATTGCATGCCTCTAAACTGTCTACTGGATAACCCATTGCTATTCTGGATAAGGACAAGGCCATCAATTGCCCTATGATTCCAATCACCAACCTTCCGCCTTCTCTATCCAAAACACTCTCTCCAGGACACCACTCTCCTATATGGTTTGTCAGCTGGTGGCACAATGAATAGAGGGCTGGGCCTGGAGTCAGGGTAGACAGGAGTTCAAATCTGACCTCAGACATATCTGATGCACACGTATCTGTGTGACCCTCGGCAAGTCATTAACATGCTTGCCTCAATTTTCTCACGTGTAAGATGAGGAAAGTAATAGCACCCATCTCACAAAGTTGTTGCAAGGATCCAACAATATTTGTAAAATGTGCACAGCAGAATGCCTGGCACATAGTGGGCACTATTTTTATTGTGGTTCAGTCATTTCAATTGTCTGACTCTTCATGACCCCATTTGGGGTTTTCCTGGCACAGATACTGGAATGGTTCGCCATTTCCTTCTCCACCTCATTTTACAGATGAGGAACTAAGATAAACAAAACTTGCCGAGGGTCACCCAGCTAGTAAGTGCCTGAGGCTGTATTTGAACTCACAAAGATGAATTTTCTTGATGCCAGGCCCAATGCTCTATCCAGTGCCACCTAGATGCTCCTAGTAGGTACTACATAAATGCTCATTCCCTTCTCTCTCCCTGCTTATAATGTAAAGTTGTATTTGTTGTTTGTTGTATTTAGTTGTATTTGTACTTTTGGAGTAAGCACTGGATAAATGTTTTTCCATTCATTCATTCACAAAGGCAAAATGGAAACCAGTAACCTTGGAGAGATAATAATTAAAGGTGCTCTGATATCATCGTTACTAAGAAAATTCCCCAAAGTAAATTTTAGCATATAAGATGTGAATGTGGTCATCAAATATCAAAAGGGGGAGAGGGGAGTGAGGGAGAGAATAGAACTCAAAATAGCCAGTGATTAGAAATCAACATGAGTGAATGATATTATGTGAGGTTTCTTTGAGTGGGGAGGGGTTGGTTTTGGTTGGTTTGTTTTGTATCGCATTTATGAAGTCCTGCCAAAATCTACCCCCACACCAGATATATGGATATCTCACTTTCAAGCCTGAAGCTTTTCCGACTTCCACATTTTAAGGGTCCATGATGTGAACATGGGAGTTTTGTTTGTTGTTTTTTGTTGGCAGCCTTCATCACAGGTCACAACCAGCCTACAACCTAGGGCTGGGGCATCTGCAGCCTCAAGGCTACCTCTGTGGTACCTCACTAGGCTGCACTTGAGGACCTAGAGGGTCACAGGTAGCCCAAGACTACAGGTTCCCCACCCCTGAAGTTTTCTGTGAGTTTCAATAGTCAACAAATTCATCACTTGAGGACCAATATTTTGGTGCCCAGGCTCTCCACAAATAGGAAGTCTGGTATTCAGACAACAGATAACCATATGGGCCTGTATTCAAACCCCTTCCATCTTATAAAACTTGTGCCCCCTGGTACAACCTTTGATACTATCTCCAAGGTCCCTTCCATGCCATTGTGATGCTTTGGAATGGAACTTTAATGGAAGGAAGCTTTTCTTAATAGGAAAAAAAAAAATGTCCTATCTATACAGGTATTTTTAGCTGCTTTTTTTTTAAAATAGCTTCCCTCCTTTCCTCCAAATAAAAAATATCCCTTGGCCTTGCCTGAAAATAAAATACGTATGAATATGGCAAGTGAGTCATGCATGCTTAGTGAAAAACAAACATTCCTATCCACTGCATAGAGATCATAAATCTGAAAGGTAATGGGACCTTAAAAGTGATCTGGCCCAAGTCTTTTCCTCCTCATTCCATTTTAGAGATAGAAAAACAGAAGCCCACAGAGGGGAAGGAATTTGCCCATGGTCATACAAAGGTAGAATTTGAACTCAGATCCTCTCTCTAGCTCCAGCGAGTATTCCAACACACCTGTGCTAACCAATCCCTCTGACAACCGCTAGCTGTGTGGCCTTGGGAAAGTCACTTACCCTCTCTCGTCCTAAGTGCCTTTTAAACCTTTTCATCATAGTCCAGCAAGTGTTTATTCTGGATATACAAATCTAACTGACATCAGAGCATACATGGTGAAGACAAACACAGACAGCATTAAAAAGAAAAAAGAATAATCACGTAAACTATTCTTAATGGCTTTAAAAGATTCCTCCATTAATATCAGTAGCCAGTATTTTTTTAAGGCTTTTGTCTGCAGGCATGCGGTATCAGCAATCTTGACAAATGGCATTTTTGTCTATACACAGACATCCCAGGACTGTACACAGGGTAGCTTTTACTAACCTCAGAAACTCTAGCAGAACAGAATTACAGTAGGTATATAAACAAGCAGGTCACAGGGTTAATGTTTGGCTCTAATACTAATGACTTTCCTCCACCATTCACAAGGCAAGCCCAGGGCCCCCCCCCCCATACACACACACACCCCCACCCCCGCTCCGCCCCCTCCTTCCCATACAGAGAGAGAGAGAGAGAGAGAGAGAGAGAGAGAGAGAGAGTCCACCACCAAAAATCAACAAAAGATAAGCTTTCAGATAGCCACAGCTAGCCCATCCCACTTCTCAAGTGATGGAAATTTGTTCCATTACCAAAACTAAACACACCAGGTCATGCTCACAAACATGTACGCGCACAAACATGCACAAGCAAACATACATGTCCACAGGATCCCACGGTAAAAATTTCTGTAATTTTACTCCACCTCCATGGCCCAGAAATGAACCCTTACCAGGTGCCAACTGAGTATGTCAGAGGAATTTATTATTTAGAACATATGAAAAGAATCATAACTATTGCTTAAATAATCACTTTATGGCATAAAAATCATCTCTCAACAGATCTGTAAAATTGGATTAAAGATCTATCATTAAAAGGTATTTCTCAAACCCTTTATGTCAGAGTAAGTCTCCTACACATGTCCATGTATGTATGGTGTGAAAGGTTCAGAGTGAAATTACCAATTAGGACAAGATTATAACCTCACTGGGCTTTTGTGAGATTTAGACCCATTTGCTGCCTGGGACTAGTTGGAAATCTCCCTCTGCTCTATGACTTATAAGGTGGGGAGGGAGGGAGCTAGGAAATGGCAATTTAAGGGCTCATTAGTGCTCCATTTGGCTCCAGTATTTCCACAACAGCGGTGGACACTTAGCAGCCTCAGACACAAGACCTTGGGGTGAATTAGTGAGGAGAAAGAGGAGGAGGAGGAAGTTACCTCCAACGTCCCCCGGCATTCTCATGTTTGCCCTAGCTACTACCTGGCTCAATTGTCCAATGACACAAAGGCAACTGGGGATGATATCATAACTAATTAAACCAAAACTTAGCCCATCCTGGTACTGTTGATGAAAAGGGGCAGTCTCCTCTCTGTTCATTTTTACGTGCCCCTTGCCTACTTTGGAGCAAAATTCCTAAAAACAGTCTGGACTTTGTAGAATTGTAACTTATAATCCAGACTCTACCTTTCACAGTTATAGATTCTATTTAGAATATTTATCTCTTCTATTAAACTTCAAGACATTGTTTTCCCACGTGGGCAATGGGAATAATGTCTGCTCCATAACTCTGCACAGAATGGCCGATAGACATGACTTTATGCTGTTGCAGACATGAAACGCAACATAATTCAATAAATATTTAAGAGAGGACATGATCAGGATTTGGCCTCAGGAAGACCTGCCTTCAGATGCTGCCTTTAAGTCCAAGTCACTTAACCTGTTCAACTCCCAATTTATTCTGCTCTCAAAGAGATAGCAGCTGTACCTTACGGGATTGCTGTGATGCTCAAAAGAGAAAGCATGGAAAATATCTGCAACCTTTAAGACATTATATAAATGCCAGTTATCACCATTACCACCATTATGATCAAGCACCTTCTTACTATGGGCAAGGCAACATGGTATAGCACAGGGGTGGGGAACCTGTGGCCTTTTAGGCCCTTGGGTGCAGCCTTCTAGGTCCTTGGGTGGAGCCTTTTGACTGAGTCCAAGTTTTACAGAACAAATCCTTTTATTAAAGGGATTTGTTTCATGAAGTTTAGATTGGCCAAAGGGCTGCACTTGAGGACCTGGAGGGTGATGTGTGGCCTCGAGGCTGCAGGTTCCCCACCCCTGGTAGAGTAGATAAGAGAAGGAGCCTTGCAATCATGGGTTCAAGATCCGCCTATGATATATAGCAATTGTGTGACCCTAGGTATATCACTTAATCTCTCAGGCACCCTACCTGGCAGAGCAGTCGCTGAGCTGCATTAGTGGAAAGATGCTCCTCCCTAGATTTACCTGTACCAATGAAATCCATGTGCCAGGAACAGTGTCAGGAGCTAAGGCTACAAAGACAAACATGGAATCATCCCAGCCTTTGAGAAACTTACATTCTATTGTGTCAGAGGTGTGCTAGTAAATGTTTAACAACAGGCTGGGGGGATGTAAGCAGGGCACCCTTTTAAAAGTTTAATCTTCACTATTAACGTTTTCTCCATCACCTTCTTAAGCCTAAACATTCAACAAAACCATAAATCAAGTCCTGATTTGTAGCTTTTGCTGATTTCCAAGGTGTAAATGCTCACAGTAAAATTTTAACAATCAGCTCTAAACAAGTTGATCAGAAGTGGCTCCAGCACACCCCTGTGGGTGTTTACAAAATTCTCCATCTAAGCCTAAATGGAAGGGAGGGAAGGAGGGAGGGAGGGAAGAAAGGAGGAACAGAGGGAGGATCAATGGATGGAAGAATGGAAAGAATGAAGGATGGATGGAGAGATGGGAAGATAGAGGGATGAAAGAATGGATGGATGAGAGGATGCAGAGATGGGTGGATAAAAGGGCATTTATCAAAGTATTTAATATGGGCAAAGCCGTGTACTAAGTTCTGGGGACACACTCAGACAACCTTGCATGCATTCTAAAGGAGGAAACAACACATTTAGGAGGATTAAGCCACCAAATGGAGTGGTCACATGGCCCTTAAGGGCCAATGACAACACAAGTAGCAATCCTTCTTATGTATGGGCATTTCCATTGCTAAAGCTCTGTCTGTTTCTGGTGTTGAATCATTTGGCAGTGCCAAAGACTTGAGAAATGAGAACTGTCTTTAGTAGCTGTGGCTGCAGAGAAGGCAGAAGTGAAGCAGTTGACCGGTGTATTTCCACAAGGATTACTCCCCTCCATGATGGCAGAAGGGGCAGGGCTTGTGGTCTGAAAGCTCCGGGTCTTGGGCTGTCTCTGCTGGAATCTGAGGGAAGGTGGTATTTGCAATGATGGCAGTTGTTTGACCTGCCTGATCCATGCCCCAACTCTTTCTCCTTCAGGGTGCCTTCCTGTGTTAGTGAGGCTCATTTGCCAGTTTTGTAGGTGGTGGCTGAGGAAGAAGGATGGGGGTGAGGGGAACTGGCCCCTTCTCCACAGGGTTTGCCCCTCTGGGTGATGGCTACAAGAGCTGGTCGTGATACCTTTCTGCCACGTGTTATTGGAGCATTTAAAAATGTCCCTTTATTGTGGTTTAGTCATTTCTAGTAGTCTCCAACTCTTTGTGACCACTTTTGGAGTTTTCTTGGCAAAGATACTGAAGTAATTTGCCATTTCCTTCTCCAGCTCATTTATAGATGAGGAAACTGAGGCAAACAGGGTTAAGTGACTTGCCCAGGGTCACACAGTTAGTAAGTATCTGAGGCCATATTTGAATTCAGGTCTCCCTGACTCCAGGCTGGGCACTGTGCAATGTAGCTGCCACAAAATGTCACCCTATCCTAAGTTAATGAGTTAAGGGATACAATGTGAATGACAGAAGCAGCAACTGCTCTCATTAAAACCCTCCATAGGACAAAGTATCCCAAGGAGCCTGGAGACACAAATAATAGCCTCTCTCTGGTAAACAAGCCCAAGTTTTACTGGACTTGGTTTACAAAGGACACAAGTTCTGCCAGTAAGTCATTCTACATCTCTCCAAGCAGCTCTCTTCCAGATAAATGCAAATGTAATGTCTTTGCTTTATCAAAAAAGCAAATGTGTACGTATGTGCCTAGAACATGTTTATTTTGGCAGCCAGTTTTAGTTTCTGCATCTCTAATTAAATGAGGCAGATGAGACAGCAGAGCTCAGTGAGAGATCATAGGAAATGCCATCTTATCTCCTGCCTCTTATTTACATTGTTCCTCACTCCTTGGCCTCCCTTGTACATTTTTTCATTAAAGGAGGAGGGCACATTTTATTCATCTGTTTGTCCCAAAGAAATGCTCAAGAAGTAACACAGAGAATTAGCAGACTGGCACTTTCTACTCCTCCAGGACAGCCCTGGACAGCTCCCCCACCATAGCTTCCCATCAGTGACACCAAGAGCAACTTTTTAATTATCCTTCTGTGGGCTGGAGACATTTCTCATCACAACCCTCCACCCAAAACAGTCCTTACCCCGGTGTTCTAATCACACATTCCAACTCCAGAAAAATAATGCTCCAGTGGACTCACGTCCCTAATCCTTGCTTGGACAGGAAATGTTCCCGATGATTCAATGAGAAGGCAACCAACAGGCCTACAATATGTTGTTTATATATCTTTTAAATAACAAAGTTTCCTGTAGGATCATCTACTGAAAGGATTCGTTCCATCTGCTTCTTTTCTTCATAAGGATCATGCTATTTCACTAAAGGATTAATTTCTTATCAGGGCTAATGTTAAATCCTGAACCAAGACCACAAAGTCTTAGGCATGGAGCTGGAAGGGCTCTTAGAAGCCACCTAATCTAACCCCCTCATTTTTGGTTTTGTTTTTTTTTACAGATTGGGAAAATGAAACCCAGGGAACTCGAGTGACTTACCCAAGGACATTCAGTGGCAGAGCTGGGATTTTAAATCAGATTCTATCCGTTCTAAATGTTTCTAGAGATCGATCGTCGCCATTTTGAAATTTTAGTGTCCTGGAATCTCTGTCATCCATTAACCTCTTAAAGGGAAGAAATCACTTTAAGTGTGAAGGTTTCATATATAGGTTTACCAACTGATGACTAGACACTTCCTAAAGGATGACTGTGGGCAAATCACTTAATCTCTCAGCCTCAGATTGTAATAAAATGTGAATAATAATAACACCTCCTTCACCATTGGATAATAAATAAAAATAAGAGGATATGTGTAAGATGCTTTGCAAAATTTAAGTACTATATAAACTTTAGCTATTATTATTGTTGTAGGCATCATCATTATTGTAGCAACATAGATAAAGAAACGGAAGGGACTTTGATCATCGTCTATTCATAAGAGCACATATCTCAATCAGAAACAGACCTCGGAGCACTTCTATCAGTCCAAATGCTTCATTTTACAGATGAGGACATCGAGGCCCAGAGAGGACAAGTGAAGTGGCATGCCCTGGGTCACCTAGGTAGGAAATATCAAAGCCAGGATTTGAATCCGCAACCTCTGCTGTTCTAGTAGCTTCATGAAAACACTGAATGTAGAGTCAGTGGAGACCAACATTTAAAGCCTACTGTGGAGGAGGACTACCCTACTTGATCTTGAATAAGTGATTTATTCTCTCTGGGTCTCAGCCTTCTCATCTCTAAAAATGTGATTTGGTCTGGATTGGGTCTAAGCTTCCTTCCAATTACAGATCTACGATCCTATGATTTATTCATTGAAAAAAACTTATTCAGAAGGATGAGATTTTCCCCATCCAAAGGCCAAGAGATAAGAAACAACCTGCCAAAGGTCATTCGGGTAGTAAGTGGAAGAACTGAGATTCAAACTCGGGTCCTCTGATTCCAAATCCTCTATTTTTTTCCGCTATACTCCATGCCCAGTTTTGGTGGCAGTCGTGATGGTGATGCAATGACCCAACCACTCTAGCCTCTAGTAACCTCTTACATTTCTGAATCTTTAAAGCCTACCTGAACCCTGTCTATGGCCTTCATTTGGCACCTAATCTACACCTATTTCCATTTAACTTCTCATGGGTGGATATGGCATATCTGTTCAAGTAGACATGAACCTCTCTAAGGAGAAGCACTATGGGATTTACATCTTTTTATTCTCCACAGCACTTGGCATCATGCTATATGAACATGCCCTGGGCAGCTAGATGGTACAGTGAGTAAAGTGCTGGGACTGAAGTCAGGAAGATTTACATTCCTGAGCTCAAATCTGACACTTACTAGCTGTGTGACCCTGGGCAAGTCACTTAACCCTGTTTGCCTCAGTTTCTTCATCTATCAAATGAGCTGGAGAAGGAAATGGCAAACCATGCCAATATTTTTGCCAAGAAAACTCCAAAAGGAGTCATGAAGAGTCAGAGATGACTAAAAACAGCTAAAGAACAAGAACAGTAAGAACACAGTCCTTACTCTGTATTTATCCTATGAATCAATTGTAGCTCAATACGAGAGCGTGAGCATTTGCACAGATCTGAGCATGTTTCCCTCAGTTTCCTCATTGTAAAAATAGGGATGATAGCACCTACCTCACAGAACTGTGATAAGGTTCAAATGAGAGAACACTTATAAAGTGCTCTGTAAGCCCTGAAGCTCTACATACATGCTAGATTAGCTATTGTTATGAACATCACACATGTCATAATCAAATCATAAGTCCATCTCCAAAGAACCTCTGTCAAAGTCCTACCCTGATGCTTCACTGAAGTTTGGCAGTGACCCTGGGTTCTTGAAGACCCCATCAGCAGAACACAGGATCAGAGGAAGTCCCATCAATCTGGAAAGGCCAATGGATAATGTTCTGCCCTCTGATGGCCAGCCTCAGTAGTCAATCATTCCATCCACAAGCATAATAGTCCCCTCCCTCTGGTGGCTTACTTTCCACTGGAAGAAGCAATTTACATACTTATAGATATATTGTTGTTTGGTCATTTCAGTAGTGTCTGATGCTTCAGGATCCCATCTTGGGTTTTCTTGGCAAAGATACTGAAGTGGTTTGCCATTTTCTTCTCCATGATGGCAAAAAGTTTCCTCCAGATGAGGAAACAGAGGCAAACAGAGTTAAGTGACTTGCCCAGGGTCACACAGCTGGTATGTGTCTCAGACCCTATTTGAACTAAGGTCTTCCTGCCTCCAGGCCTGGCGTTCAGTCCACTGTGCCACCTCGCTTCCCATAAAATATGTAAATTAGAAAGAAGGTAACTTTAGCAGGGCCTCACCACCAAAAGATCAAGGAAGTTTCAAGGTGACCCTTGTAAAGCATTCAGTGCAGTCCTTGATCCATAGTAGGTGTTCAATGAATACTTGTCCCCTTTCCCTTCCCTTCCCTCCATCATTAAAAAGTTATTCAGCAGGTGACAAGTTGTTTTGGTTTTTGGTTTTCTACAACTAGATACAATTTCTTTGTTTCTTATTTTGCTTTATAGACATGGTTCATTTCCCTGAGTTTATTACCTTCATGATTATTGGACAAAGATCTCACACTGACTTCACCAAAAGTTAAATTAATATTGGTAGGTAGTTAATTTATACAATTTAGACAGTAACGACAACATTATAAAAACAAACAGCCTTGAAAGGCTTAAGAATCAGAGCAGTATGGTGACCAGCCATCATTCCAGAGGACCCGTGATGAAACATACACCTACCTCCTGACAGACGGGTAATAGATTCAGTTTGCTGATTGACACATGTGTTTCTGAACATGGCCAATGTGTAAATGTTTTTTGCTGGACTCTGCATGTTCATTAGAAGGGTTTTTGCTTTGCTTTGCTTTTTTCTCCAATGGAGGAGGGGAGGGAGGGAAGTGGAAAGAAAACAAAATAGATTTGCTAATTTAAAAACTTTAATTTAAAAATTGTGATTCTTGGCCCCTCTGTTCTATTTCCTACCATTTGTCTTTGGTCCTGTGGAAGTAAATGGAAAGGCTCTACACATTGGTAAGGGTCATTTTTTAAAATTATCTGTTCCCTAGGCACTATGAATAAAAAATTAATTGTCTAGCAACTAACCTCCTTTTGGTGAGTTTCTCCAAGCTTAGATAGACTGGACTGGGCAAAAGATAACAGCTTATCACCAGAAGCAGATGTGATCCCTTACTGTCTTGGTAGTATCTGCCAGAGCTTGTATGGTCCATTGGCATAGGGCTTAAGAATCAAGGTTCCATGATGAAGTACCTGTGCAAGATCTTGGTGGTGGACAATTTAGATGTCATCAGAAACAGCCCTTGTAAATATTGTGAGATGTAGTGAATGATGAGAGTATTGGCCACCAATGTCAAAAAAAAAAAAAAAGAAAACCCTATATCATTTTAGCATGAAAGTACTTTGCTTAATTCAGATTACATATTCAAATCACTGATTCACACACATTCTTCAAGCATATATTTCCTCATGTTTTCATTGGCATCTCAGCCCTATGTGATTCCTAAGAGTAATATCAGTACACATCGTGTCTGAGGGACGACCTCCAGCACTAGCTCTGTACCAGACAAGCTGTACCTTGGAATGATTAGGAAATGTACTCAGCTCTTGCAACGCAGACATTAAATATCCACCACAAGCCAGGTTAGTCTTCAAACCAGTAAATAAGAGAAATATTTCATTTCTAAAGATCCTGGAAATCTCTATGGCAGCCTTGCAAATAAATAGCAATTTACCTGCCTGTCCTGCCTTGTCCTGCCCCTTGGAGATACCCAGAGCATAAATAGTGCTGCTATGATACATTTGACTTCTCCAATATAAATCATAACTGGCCCCAGGCCAGTGGCTATTTGCAAGGCCACTGTGTTGTGTGTGCCTTAAGCAGATGACGTTTGGAAGAGTAACAAAAGTGGAATGGGATGTGGTCGCACACACAGAACTCACAAGCCTCAGACTCCAAAGTAGAAATCTACTTTATTGTCGCTGAAACATCCAAAAGGCAGATTACTATGTCCTCTGGACTCCACAAGATCCTGGCAACATGCCTTGAAAAGGAAAATGAGTCAGTGGCATTTATTCAGTGCCGACTGCACACAGAACACCATGCTAGGTGGTGCAGCAGAGGGAGCACTGGATCTGGAATCAGGAAGACCTGAGTTCAAATTTGACCTCAGATACTTCTTATAGCTCTATGACCCTGGGTAAGTCATTTAACCTCTGTTTGTCTCAGCTTCCTCATCTGTAAAACAGGAATAATAACCGCTCCTACCTCATAGGATTGTTGTGAGGGCAAAGTTAGATGATGTTTACAAATTGCTCCACAAACCTTAAAGCGTTATAGCAGTTTTTATTAACTATCGTCATACTACTACACAGAAGGAATAAAGGCCGTTCGGCTTTGAGCTGCTTACAGCTGAAAAGGAAAAAAAAATAATTTGCAAAAGAGAAGAACTTGTACCCAGAAGACTCAGAAATCACACTCATGGACTACGCTATACATGCAAGTTTCGAGGTGCCGTAGGGTAAAGGAAGTAAGCTAACAAAGGGCAACCAGAGTGCACCTTGAGCAGAGATTGGAAGGTAGAATGAGACAGGGCATATGATAATAATGAGAAGAAGAGGAGGAGGAAGGGGAGGAAAGGGTTGGGGGAGGGGGAGGGAGAGATAACATCTATGTAGCAGTTACAATGTGCCTGTCATTGGGCTAAAGCAGGCCTGCATGGCCCACAGGCACACCAAGGGATTTCTGACCACCTGCGAAAAATGTTTTCCTCTACATTTTTCACAAGCTGCCTGAAATCCATTGGTGGGTCACAGGTTGTTCAGGCCTGTGCTAAAGTATAAACAACCTTGGGAGGTAGGTGCTGTTATTAGCCCCATTTTGCAGTTAAGGAAACTGAGGAAGAGAGAGGTTAAGTGACTTGCCCAGGGTCACAGAGCGTGTATCCAAGGACAGGTTTGAACTCACGTCTTCCTGATCCCGGGACCTACTCTCCGTCTACCCGCCAGAGATGATAATGAATAAACTGAGGACCCACGGAGCCTAGAAAGCAGGGTTTGGAATCTGGCATAAGCTAGCACATTCACCAAAGACTTCATCCAGTAGTTGTATTTACTGAAGAGTATCCCAGTTATAGGGCCAACTACATGGAGCAGCTAGGTGGTGCAGTGGGTAAGCCTAGAGTTAGGAAGACTCATCTTCCTGAGTTCAAATCTGGCCTTGGACACTCACTCTCTGTGTGACCCTGGGCAAGTCACTTAACCTTGTTTGCCTCAGTTTCCTCATCTGTGAAATGAGCTGGGGAAAGGAAATGGGAAACTGCTCCAGTATCTTTGTCAAGAAAACCCCAAATGGGGGTCACAAAGAGGCAGACATGATTGAAAATAACAGAAGAACAACAACAAAATCCTAGTTATGGAAATTCAGGCTCAAAATCCAACCAGTACGGAGTTAGCATCATTCCCCAGGCTGGATTGGTATTTCCATGTGCTTGGTGGCAATGGGCCACCAGAAATTTGAGGCTGCCAGCAGGAAGTCTTGCTGGAGTCTGTCTGATGTGATCATAGGGCTACCTTTCTCCAAGGTGGTTTTGAATCTTAGGCTCCTTAGCCTCAGGGATGGGTTTGGAAATGAAGTACAGATGTGCAAAGTACAAACTGAGTCAGCAGTTTCATAATACCTGCCTTAAATGATTTTTATACAAAGGCAATAAACCAGGAAAGTTAAGAAACAAGGAAATAAATAAAAGACTCTAAATAAGGACTATCCAATTCTGATAATTACTGATGGCAGTCCCTTTTCACTGCTACTGCAGCTACCCAGTTATTGACCAAGGCTCTACTGCAAGTCAACATTTCAAAAGATCTGGGATTTAAGTGGGGTAGCCCTACCTTCCACCAGTGTAGACCACATCCCCTCTATGTATTAGAAGATGATCCTTACAAGTTATTGTAGACAATTTAAAAAAGGATTCCCCTATTAGAATCAAATAAAGGAGCTGGTAGAGACGATTTTATCATGTGTCCAAGAGCAATGGAGGCTATCACTTAGGTCATGAGGCACGTGATCATTTTTCTTCTCATGATGAAAGTGGTCAAGGGCACCAGCACAAAAACAATGGTGAGCTATATACTGACATCTGCTACAGAGGATGGAGAAATGGAAGAATTCTAAGAAATGGGTGAGACCATCCAAATGAAGACAGCTCATATCTTGAGAGTTATTGACTTCAATGCCAAGGTGAGAGGGAGGGAGGAAGGGAGAGAGGAAGGGAGAGAAGAGGGAGGAAGGAGAGAAGGGAGAGGAGGGAGGATGGACCTATTAAGTTCCTACAACATGTCAAGCACCATGCCAAGTGATTTATATATATTATCTCCTTATATTGTCTCCAGTTGTAAATATTGTCTGTAACATATTATGTTCAATGTATTGTCTCTAATACGTATTGAACCTCACAACATTGATAGTTGCTATTATTATCCTCATTTTACGCTTGAAAAAATGGAGGCAGTCAAATATTAGGTGACTTCCTCACACAGCAACTAAATGTATGAAGTAGGATTTGAATTCAGTTTTTCCTGACTCCAGACCCAATGCAAGGCAGAATAGGGAAAAATACGTTGTATAATTATGGTTCATGATCACAGACCTATCCAAGTATCTAAAATGACATGAAAGGTATTTTGTCATTTTTCAGGACAAGAATGAGGAGGAAGAGGAGGAGGAGAGGGGAGTGAGGGGGGGTGAGGAGGGGGTGTGGTGGCCGTGAGGGTGGTGGCGGTGGAGGGGGGGGTGGTGGTGGTAATAATAACAACCAATATTTATATAGTGCTTTTAGTTTTGCAAAGCGCTTTGCATCTCTTCGCTTGTTTGATCCTCCCCACAAGCCGCTGAGGTAGTAGACGCTATTGTGATTCTCATTTTAGAGACAGGGATACAGTCTGAGTGAGATTCCGTGACTTTCCCAGAGTCACAAGACAAGTAACTGACTAAGATTCAGGACTTTGGATTCCAAGCCGGGCACTCTCTCCCCTGTGCCACCTAGCTACAAGCGAGGGCACAGACTGGTTTGGTTGTTCACTGAATAACTATAACCACATGTAGTAAATACTCACAGAACTGGCCAAGGGGTCAGGAAAAGCCCAGAAAAGTGAAATCCACAGATCAGATAACAAATTTAATTTAGCCCATGGCTTCACACATCTCATCCAACCCTTTCCAACAGAATTGTTCACAAGGAGTAAGTGGGTTTCAGTGAACCAGAGTTTTCCTCATTCCACATTCCCTTATACCTATAGCAAGCCAGTTTTGACACAGGAGTAAGACAAAAGAGGAGAATCAATCAATAAACATTTATTAAGCACACCTACTATACGCTGGGCACGGCGCTAAGCACTGGGCACCATGCTGGAGCAAGAAGAACGAACAAGATATAAACTGAACATACAAAAGCTGACCATATCTGCTCAGAATGAGGAAACCTGCGGCCTTACTGCCTCTGAATAAATCAAAACGTTAACCTTCAGATCTCTAAGTCAGAGGTACAGAATCTTTGCAGCTTTGGGAAAATGTTTTATTTTCCATGTATCATATTAATATATCTAAACACAGTCTCATAGACAATTTAACATTAATTCACTCTACAATGTTTACTAAGTCCCTATTCTCTGCCATTCTAGGCAAAAAAAACAAGATAGTCTTTGCCCTCCAGGAGCTTACAGTCTATTGGTGGGGGAAGGAGAAACACAACATTCACAGAAAAGCAAAAATAAAATATATACAAAGTAAACATGAGATAATTTCAAGGGGAGACCTCAAGAATCTGGGGGAATCAGAATAGCGATCTTATAGGCAGTGGCATTTGAGCTGAGCTTTGGAGGAAGCTAGGCATTCTAACAGAGGGGGTGAGGAAGAGGTGCATTCTGGGCATGGAGAGCAGCCTATGCAAAGGCAGGAGATAGAATGCTATGTACACAGTCCAGTTGCTCTGAAATGTAGAGTATATGTGAAGGAGAGTCATGTTCAGGAGTTCTGAAAAGCTAGGTTGGAGCCGAATCGTGACGGGCAATTTGCATTCGACTCCAGAGGTAGTGGGGAACCATTGCTACTTACAGTTTAGAGGGTCTTTGGAGATTGGCCCAACTTACTCTTTGTGCAGATAACAGAACTAGCACCTGGACAGGCTTTGTGATTCACCCCCCAAGGTCCTGCCGCTAGCATATGGAGGGAGCCAAAGCTCCTGATTTGCAGTAGGGTTTCTGCTACATTCTAATGAACCAATATTTGTCAACATGAAACCCAAGTAGAAGCTGCAGCAACTTGGTAGCTCCCCTTGAAGTATGTGTACTAAGTACTAAGTAGATGAAAAACTGGTGTTCCCATCCCTCCTCCGTTGCCTTTTTTTTTCTTTTAATCTAAGCTGTATATTGACAAACAACAGATTTTTTGAGGCTTTAATGATCTCAGTTGGAAGAGATCTGGAGCATTAAGGAATGGCTCGTGTTTTTATAATTGTTTTATAGCATGCTTAGGCATACCACATAATTTACTTCATAAACATCCCAGTATGAACTTAATTAAGCTATGGTGAGAAGCAAGTATGTTGTCAAGAAAAATGTATTATTAAGAAAACGGCAACGAACTTGGCTCCTGGCTCTTGGGCCTCCGAATGAGATGGCTATAAATATAGCCAATTGTGTGCACTGCCAAGTACTGTATTTCAGTTTTTGTTCATAAAATGTAATTTGAAATGCATGTAGGATGTTACAGCCTTTTTGTAAAAGGAAGTTATTATCTGTGATAAAAGCAGTTGTTGACATTAGAAATGCAGACACAAGGATCTAGACGGGAAATTTAATAAAAAGAAAACAAATGTAGCAGGGGAAAAGGGAGGTTAACAATATAGCAAAGCAAAGCCAGATGTAGCTATAAATATCTGCCTACAGGCAAAACCTGGGCTACTACCTCTCGGATGGGCCAAGCAGCTTATTATGTTGGGCACCGATGACCACCAAAGTTAGACCATGGAGGAATGCTGGCTACAGAAGAGGAAAGCTAGTGATTTGCTGTATAGTAGCCCATTGCACAACTCTAATGGGCTATTTCCTTACAATTGTAATCCTGACCCCTCCCAACACTGCCTGTCCAGCTTTTCATATTTCCAGGGCACTCTAGCCAGAGTACTTCAGTAGACCCACACACAGTAGTTTGATGAACTGGCTTTAATTATATACCCCTAGATCCACAAAGATATGAGATGCCATGCTGTAGGGGGTAGCATTTCAGCACATTTTAAGCAGACTCAAATAACCTGTTAGAAGTTAAGTTCTCTAAATAAAACCCACTGGAAATCTACTGCCCCTATACACACACACACAACTCCACCTATAACATCTCCATTTTGGAAGTCCTCATGGTGGGACCTGGACATATGACAGAACTGAAAGTATCCAGCTTTCTGATACCAGCCCAAGCAAGTTATCATGTAATATTTAGCTCTTGGTAGTGGTATAGTTTATTAGTTAATATTTTAATGTTTTTGGAAGACAAATATATTTTTCTGATTTATGTTTCACTCTAAGCTATCTTCTCCAAGGGCCTCATTTCTTTCATGTCTAAAATAATCTCAAGCATATGCAAGTAACACAGGAAATTCATAGGTCTTCAAAATGAGATTTACAAGAAGAAAAAAAGAAAAGGAGGAAGAGGGAGAGGGGAAGGAGAAGGGTGAAAAGAGGAGAAGGAGGAAGAGAAAGAAGAAAGGAGAGAGGAGGAGAAGGAAAAGAAAGAAGAAAGGGGAGGGGGAAAGAGGAGAAGAAGGAGGAGAAGAAGGAGGAAGGGAAAATAAGGAGAAGAAAGAAGAAGAAAGGAGAAAGGGAGGAGGGGAGAGAAGAGGAGGAGAAAGAGAAGGAGAAGAAAGGAAAAAAGAAGAGAAGGAGAAAGGAGAAAGAAGAGGAAGAGAAGGAGGAGAAAGAGGAGAAGAAAGGAAAGAGGAAAAGGAGGAAAAGAAGGGAAAGTAAGAGGAGAAAGGAGAACAAGAGTAGGTAGAGAGAGGAAAAGAAAAAGAAGAAAGAAGGAGAAGGAGAAAAGGAGGAGAGAGAGAGAGGAGAAGAACAAAGAGAAGGAAGAGAAGATGGAAAAGAAAAAGGAAGAAGAGGAGAAGAAAGAGGAGGAAGAGAAGAAGAAAGGAGAAAATGAAGAAGTGGAGAGAGGAGGAGGAAGAAGAAGAAAAGGAACATGCATGTCTGTCTGAATGTAGAGTGCTTCCTTTCACAGTCTCACAGGAACACAGATCTTAGAGTTGGAAGATATCAGAGAGTATTTTCCTTAGGATCATAGTTAGATGTGAAAAGGCCTTTAGAAGCCATCTAGTTCACCCTTGTCATTTTAGAGATGAAGAAAGGCCACACAAGTGTCAAAGACAGGATTATAACCCAGATCCTCTGATTCCAAATCCAAAATTCAGGTCACTCACTCTGTCTTCCTCTCCTCCCAAGCAAATTGCTACAAAAAAAAGCAAAACTCAAATCATAATCCATTGCGAGGAGGAAAGAACGAGCAGCTTGATGGAGTCTGAAGAGGTTTAATTTTTCACTACCAGTAATGGCGGAGGGCAATTCTACATTTAGCCCCAGTGGCACCTGTTTGTGTGTGGAGAAGGAGTGAATCGAATGGCAAGTATGCTCTGACTCTTCGGTGAAGCCTCAATAAGGACACTGCACCTGAGAGTTTGTTCCTGGAGCCTTCCCCATACTTAACATTAGTATTAGTGAGCAAACATCCCTGTGAGATTCTATATACCTGAAATGCAGTTTTCTGAGCACCCTGTGTTAACCACGTGGGAAAAGAGAACACTGAGGTGTAAAACAGACAAAGAGCTCAGAAAACAAGTGAAGTCTGTGATAATTGGGTGCTTGCCAGTGACTATAAGTGAGTCTATGACACCACTGGATGTTGTGGAAACATTTGAACAAAAAAAAACTGACTTTGGGGTCAAAAGTGATTTGCAAAGACACACAAGTTTGTGTCTCCATCATCATAAGATGTGTGGAATGACACAATTCTGGACAGGCGTTAAACTGCTCAATTTCCTCCTTGTTGCCACACAAAAACCAAAGATACCTACAATGATATAAATTGGACCATAATGACTCATTTAAGGGATGATGGGCAAATTCTTGCCCTAGAATATACTTTTCCACCCAGTACTTAGTTTTATATATGTATATATGTATATATATATATATATATATGTATATATGTATGTATGTATGTATGTATATATGAGCTGTGGGTAACTGTGATGCTTCAACTCTTTCAGGCTGATTTGTAGTCGCCCTGGGGTCTCTCTACACTAAATTCTGATCAGCTGTGATTTTTCAGAGGTGGGTTGGTGAGGGCAAACCCTGGCAAACCACAAATCTCAACGCTGAATGTTTCTGCTCAGGTGGTCAGTTTTCCACCTCAAGGAAGGCGCCATTGATGCTGGAAGACAGTTCTAGCATTTCCATACTCTCTACCAGTCATTGTTGGCATCACCCCTATTCTTTCCCCCTGTGTAGACACTGGTCAATAGCCCCAGGCAAGAGAGAGCACATCAATGGCCAGTCACTTGCAAAACAACACAAGAAGACATTTTCAGGGAACAGTCATCAGCCCACAGTGATTTCTATATAACCATGTCAAATTCAAAGGATATTGAAAGGAATGGAGGATCAGAAACATAACCCAGTTCCAACTTCATCTGCAAAGTCACATATTAAACCTGCACATGGTACTAGGCACTAGGCAAGTTATCTATAGAGGTATGAACCCTATGATGAACTGATGTTTCTTATAGTGCTGTCAAATATAAAGAGAGATCAGCAAGGATGTCATTCAATGGGACTAACCCAACCAGTGATGCTCCTCATGGAGCAGGCTTGATGTCTTTATCAGATTACTCGAGAATGCCAGACTTCCCAGGTAGTTCATGGGTCAGATCTATGTCTCCAAACTGGCCAGCTTGATGTTGCCCAACCAAGATGTTCTATTTCTCACCTCCCTACCTCTGCACAGGCTGTCCCTCATGCCTTAAGTATTCTCTTCCTCCTTTTACTTCTTAGAATATTTAGCTCCCATGCAATCTTAGCTCAAAAGCTACTTCCTAATATCTCTGGTTGTTAAGAGCTTCCCCCAACCACAACCCCAGCCAAAACTATTTCATATTCATTTGTATAATTTTGCATTTATCTATATGCACATATATTATTATTTATCGTCCATAGAATGTAAGCTTGAGGGCAAGAACTGCTTCATTTTTTGCCTTTGTGCCCCCAACTCCTATCTACAGCACCTTGCACATAATAGGCATTGAATAAATGTTTATTGAACTCAATTAAATGTGCTATAGTAGGTAAAACATTGGATTTGGAAGGAAAAGATACAAACTCACACACACACACACACACACACACACACAAAACACTGTTCCAAATCACCAATAATAAGAGAATTACAAATGAGACAACTCTGAGGTTTCATCTCAGCAACACAGTCTGGCAAATTGGCAAAGATACAAAAAGATAGAAATAGTTCATGGTGGAATGGCTGTAGAAAGACCCAGACCTGAATGCACGATAATATAACTGAGGATTGGTGCAACCATCCTGGAAAGCAATTTAGAATTGGGTCCAACAAATATCTATTCTCTTTGATACAGCCATACCTTAGCCAGACATACCATCCTAAAAAGTCAAAGACAGAAAGGGGCCATACTTCGCAAAATATTCAAAGCCTTCCATTTTGTGGTAGTAAAGAATGAGAAACAAAGTAGGTGCCAATCAATTGGGAAATGACTACACAAATTGTGGCACACGAATGTAATGGAATATTGCTTCACAAATGAAAATGACCATTATGAAGAATTCAGAGAAACGTGGGAAGGGTCATGAGTGATACAGACTAAAGTAGGTAGAACCAGGAAAACAACAATATAATGTAAATGGAAAAGACAGAGAAAGAAGGAAACCAAACAATGTATAATTAAAAGGACAAAGTTTGACTCCCAGAGAGAATTGGGAAAATATCCCTCCTTTTCTTCTGTTTGCCAGGTAGGAGAATATGGTTTTGACATGCTGCACATTCTGTCAAATGCAACTGACACATCATTTGTTTTTCTTTTTTAATCTTTATTACAAAGAAAGTCTGGCTGAGAAATGGAACGGGGAAGGAATATATTTGAAAATGAACATAATATAAAAACAAGTCATTAATAAAACAAAAAATTTTGATACCATCATTAGTCCCCCCAAAACACTCACACTTAGATAAAAGATATTCCCAGAAAAGTTTCTCAACTGACGACAGAAAGAAGGGATGAATCCTTTCACTTTACTAGTATGGTACTAACACCAAGCTTCATCTTTGACGAGTGTTTTGTTGCCTTTCTATGCCAACTTCATTTACCTTATTATAGTCATTATTCAACCCTGTGATTTTACAGAAGTTCTAAGAGACTAATCACTCATCAAACATTTGCCTACTATGTGCCAGAAAATGTGCCAGTTCTTGGGGATACAAAGATAGAAGTGAAATAGCCCCCACCCTCAAGAAATTTACTTTCTAATCAAAATGAAATGATTCACACAAGGTCACAGAGAACAGGAACATCTCTAAGGCTGCCTAGTGTCAGCTTCTGCCTGAAATGTTTGCAGCAGTTATGGAAATGAAAGGCTATTTGTCTGCCCATGACCAGCATAAAGTTTCCATTTAATAACCATTAAAACTCTTAGCATGGTGCCTGGTACATAATGTAATAGTAAATGTTGATTAAATCAAAAAACACCTATGAGGTGCTTTGCCATGATACCACAGCCAGTTCCTAACCTTTAAGACCCATGGTTCCCTTTGCAGGATGGCACTAGCAAGAGCCATAGGGAAAAGGTAACAAGGATATGCATCTTTATTCCATGTTCCAGTTATGGCCATGATGATGATCAAACACTTTTCAATATCGTGCTATTTTTAGTCCTATGGTCTGTGGGCCCAAAGAAGACGCTGAAGGTCTAAAAAGACCCTCCGCAATGTCCCAATGTCATAGAGACTGAGAAGAGACCTAAAAGGCTATCTGATGCACCTAGTTTGCTTTACAGATTATAAAACTGAGGCCCTTTGAAGGGAGTTATTTGCCCAAGGTTACACTGGTTTCCTGATAGAAATAGAAAGTATCTTCTCCTCTGCCCTTTAATGCCTCTGAGTCACTGCAGTGCAGTGTAAAGAATTTGGAGTTCGGAGGCTTCAGATCCTAGCTTTGCCCTTAACAATCTGCATGACCTTGAACGGATCACTTCCCTACTCTAGTCGTCAATTTCCTCATTTGTAAAATGAAAAGGTCGGAATAGATGTGTATGCATATATATGTATATGTGTGTGTGTGTGTTACATGTAATCTCCTATCCATTTCTGTCAATGGTGGTGATGACAATTCAAGCCTAGGTCAAGAGCATTATCTTGATCTGCTTGCAGCCAGAGTCCCAAGTAGCAGAGCATGAGATCAGCAGCTTCTCTTTCCTCTCTTATCTCAGTCCCACCATTTACTCCCCATGCGATGCCGCTCAAGGTGCTCAGTTTTCTCATCTTATCAGGGGGTTGGACTAGATGACCTTTTAAGTCACATCAAGCTTTAGGTCTACATTGCTATTCTCCTTTTTAAAAGGAATTACCAGGAGATAGTTCTAGAATATTTGGCAATAATTAAACGAAAGACTATTTTAAACCATATTTCCTTTTTGCTGAACACCCTAAACAACTGTCATCAAAGACTGCAAATGGAGAGCTGATAACAGTTTGTTGGGTAAGTAATACTTCTGACATTCTTTAGAAAGTGGAGTTAAATCCTAAAAGAGAACTACACAACAAGAGCGTCTTCATCCCTGTAGATAAAGGATACCAATTCAACAAATTCTATTCTATTCAGGTCTAGTTTTCCTGATGTACTCCACTGTCTGTCCAAAGAATTTTCTTCCACATCAGTAAGGGTTATTGGGAAATCCAAAGGCTGATCATTTCCTCGGTTCAGTTCATTTTCTCCTCAGCCAATAGCGGTAATGCATTGATAAGATATATCCACCAAGCCAAGGCTTGATAGAATGATGCTCAAGACAATCGCTTTTTGTTGTTCGGTCGTTTCAGTAATGTCTGACTCTTCGAGATTCCATTTGGAGTTTTCTTGGCAAAGATATTGGAGTGGTTTGCCATGTCCTTCTCCAGCTCATTTTACAGATGTGGAAACTGAGGCAAACAGGTGAAGTGACCTGCCCAGGCTCTCAAAGCTAGTAAGTGTCTGAGGCCAGATTTGAACTCAGAAAGGTGAGTCTTCCTGACTCCAAACCTGGCCCTCTAGCCACCTAGATGCCCCTTGTCATACAGCAGCGGTATTGCACATCTTGATCAAAAGAAGCGTATCTGAATTGAAGGGTAGAGAAATAGAACTCTTTGTTAAAATGACATACGATACCTACGTGAAAATCTGTGAAACTGGTAGAGGGAAGGAATGCAGAAATGATGGTAAGGGGTATTTGGGAAAGGACAAAAACAATGCATATGATGTCATTGTAAGAGTGTACTACAACTCGTCTTGCTAGAGAAAGTGAATGATGCTTTCAAACTTAGCTCTCCTGACAAGACCAATCCATTAAACTTAAACTGAACTCCATGTTCAATCCATCAAACAATGCTGCCTTTCAGAAACTGGAAAGAGAGAAACTCACGTGGGCCAGAAGCAGCTGAAGCCCAAGAAAGATGAAGAGATAGTAAAAGAGGAAGACAAGCTGCTTTAAATGAATTCAAGTCTTCAGGCCCAAATAAATTTAGTGGATTGCAAGTTCAGCATAAGTTAACAGAAGCCAAAAAAGCAAATCCATCTTGGGCTGTATTCAGGGAGTCATATTTTTCGCAGACTAGGAAGGTCTATGACACCACTGCATGTCTGATTAATTGAGACCCCCATAACTACTACATCGTGCCTTTCTAATCTTTCCAGACAAAAATCACACTTCTAACGTCTTCCAAAAAGTTATCATCTGGAGTATACTTCAGTAGGATTATAATTTATGTTTCTGCTAGTTGTTCTTCAACACAATGGAAAATGAGTAACGAATCTGGAAACAGGGGTCCTGGGTACACCCAAATGTTCCTCACCATGTTTCCCATTTCAAATGCTTAAATTTTTTCAAATGATTATATTTGGCCTGGCGGGGAAAACACATTTAATAAATGCTTGTTGACTGACTATTCATCATCAGTAAGATGTATCTCTCCAGAGACACATTCTAGTCATTAATCTCATGCCCACCAAATCTCAGTGATACCTACGAGGTCACAGTAGGCCCCTATACTTTGGGATCTCTTATCTTGAGTGCTACTCATACTTTGTACACTTATATCCAGATAGGTGAGGCCATGGGTTTTATTACTTACGCATTCCTTCCTCAAATTTCGTCTCCTTTGAATTTCCGTGTATTTCTACTGCTATTCTTATTTCTCTGTTGTAGCTGCTTGCTATGGTATCTAATTTGGTAGAAAACAAGCAGTTTTATTCTTCCCTTCCTTTGTAGTGTAATGTCATTTTCATTAGGTTCACAAGATTGCAGGACACACATTTTTACCAACCACTGTTTGGCATACTTCATCCCTGATCAGGAGATCGTCATTCCTATATTTCAAGCCATTGTTCAGAAATCTAAATCCTTTTCTCTGTCATCAACCTGTTAACTAGCTCCTCATTTCTAAAATCTGCCTTGTTTTTCTTCATCCCTTGCCTTTGACAGCCAGAAACAATATAAACACATGTGTCATTAAAGTCTTCAATTTTTTGACCAAGACTTTGGCATAGCTTTCTATGTTCTTTCTGTCAGTAACAATCACGCCCCAGAGACTCACCAGAAGCAGATAATAGTTATTGAGTTTGTAGGTCTTTGTCACGTCTTGAAAACTTGTCCTTGGAAAATCACAGCCCTCTTTCTTATTGTTGGTGTTGGTGTTTTATTGTTATTGTTATCAGGCTGACAAAAAGCCACCTCTCTATGTCTCAGCAGGAAATCACCAACCGCCTCTGTTTGCGATCTCCTGAGGCACAATATCTAGGAACCCACAACACCATTCCTGGGAGGACATGGAGTTGCTTTCTCCTCGATTCATAATGCTCCTTCCTATTCAGAAGGAATCTAGGATTTATTTTTTAACTCTACATGGTCAGTGGACCTTCTTTCCTGTCTCCACTTTTCCTAATATGCTGTTACTAATTACAAATAAGAATTCATGGCCATGTTAAAATATCAATTAGAACAAGGATCTAAGACATTTCTAAAAGTGCTATTCATATCCAGACAAAGAACTATGGAGTCTGAATGCAGACGGAAGCATACTATTTTTTTTCTTTGTTTCTTCTCTCATGGTTTTTCCCTTTGGTTCTAATTCCTCTTTACAACAAGACTAATGTGGAAATATGTTTAATATGATTGAAAACAAATATATGTATATTGGAGGTAGAGTGGAATAGTTGATAGAAAGCTCATCTTGGAGTCGGGTAGACATTGGTTCACTTCCCGCCTCTGATATGTGGGGTCCGGCACATAACATCTCAGAACCCTGGGGCAACCATCTAAGACTATGCTGTTGTTGTTCAGTCGTTTTCAGTTGTGTCCAAGTCTTTTTGACCCCTTTTGGGGTTTCCTTGACAAAGATACTAGACTAGTTTGCCATTTCCTTCTCCAGCTCATTTTTACAGATGAGGAAACTGAGACAAACAAGGTTAAGTGACTTGCCCAGGATCACACAGCTAGTAAGTATCTGAGGCCAGATTTGTATTTAGGTCTTCCTGACTCCAGGCCCCACACTCTATCCCCTATGCCACCTACCTGCCCCCATAAGTTAGTGAGAAGGTGCTAAATGTACTGCGTTAAGGAGATTTTTCACTGGGAACTCCCTACAGAAATAAAATTACAGATCTGCTTATAAAAACAAAATAAAATATTAACATATCCCCAGTTCTACTATTTACTTCCTGTGTGACTTTGGACAAGTACTTCTCTCTGGGGCTCAATGTCTTATCTGTAAAATTAGGGGGATTAGACTAGACAGCTTCTAAGGTCTCTTCCAGATTTAAATTTACAATCTTATAATCATACTCCCCTCCCCCTCTTCCCCAATAATAAGGCTGGGCCATTTCATACTTTCCCTAAACTATTTACTTCTGTCTTAGCTACTTGGTAAGTTCAGTTCAAAACTCAGCTGGAGGTCTGCATCTCAACTCATTATTGTAGGTGAGAATCTAGGCTTAGTTGGGCAAGATTCAATGACAGTATGAAGCATAGCTTCAATGACAGGTATGGTCATTCTCAGAGTTTCATTACATCGGCTTCCTCTAATCACCAGGACAAGATTGCCTTCTTTTACTTTTTCTCAGAGGATCATGGACCTACTTCATGAAGAGCATGATTTATGACAGAAGAATCCAAGTTGCTACTCAAAGAAGAATGGAAGGATCCATGTTAGGTATAAGTAGGCTGAAACAAAGTTCCAGTGATGATTTATGTGCAATAAATTACACAAAAGACATCATCAAAGATGAGTGTGTCCAGAAGAGCAGGTGGGCTGGTCACTTAGTAAGGACAAATGAAAAAAGATGAATAGCCAAAAGGCTTCCATGGTGTTCATTGAATATGCAAAAGGTCAAAGGAATACAGAATCTAAAAGTCATAAGGAGCCTAAGGTCATCTCTAAAGTCTGTATTTGTACAGGAATCCTCTTGAGAACATGACTAGCAATGGGTCATCCACTTTTTGCTTAAAGAACTCTAGTGAGGAAGGAACCAGAGCTTAACAAGGAATCTCATTCCACTCTTGATATTCTTAATTTGGGAATAATTTTTCATTGTATTGTAACCAAACTTATCTCTCTGCAAATTCCACTCATTTACCTAGAACTGTTTTTATTTTTGTTTATATCCCCAGTGCTTAGGACAGCGCATAGTAAGCTCTCAAAAAATGCTCATTGATTGATAACTTGTCTTTATGAAGCCATTCTAGTGATTTCTTCTTACTTTTCCAAGAAGAGAAGTCAAATTCACCTTAAAAAATAAAAAAACCAGGACATTAAACTTTCTCTAGTCCTACAGTGCCTCTCCTAGAAGCCATAAACTTTCAAAGATCATGGTCTTTGGGCTCAGCAATCATGGTGGCCAGCTTGGATGTAATTCATCTCTTTTTTTTTTTAATTTTAATTTATTTTTAACATGTTTGGTTTTCAGCATTGATTTTCACAGGCGTTCGAATTACAAATTTTCTCCCCATTTCCTCCCTCCCCACTCCAAGATGGCATACACTCTGGTTGCCCTGTTCTCCAGTCTGCCCTCCCCTCCGTCACCCCATCCCCCTTTCCCTTCCTTTCTTGTAGGGCAAGATAAATCCCTATGCCCCATTGCCTGTGCATCTTATTTTCTAGTTGCATGAAAAAAAAAACTTTTTTACTTTTGAACATCTATTTTTTTAAAACCTTGAGTTCCAACTTCTCTCCCCTCTTCCCTTCCCATCCAC
>CM053623.1:51179952-51210042 GCA_028646595.1 Phalanger gymnotis | reverse complement strand
GGACTTAGATCTTCAGCAGGCTCTTCACTCCTGCTCTGATCAGACACTTAATTCCTTCCACCAGGTGGGCCTGGGGCTAGAAGCAACTGCAGCTGTAGTTCTATAGCTGCCCCACCTCCGCTGACCCCCGGGGAGGTGGCCAAAGGGCAAACTACCTGTCCCCAGCAGGTTTTCCCATTAACCTACTCTGTTGTCTTTGGTGTTTGTGGGTTGAGGAGTCTGGTAACTGCTGCAGCTCACTGCATTCAGGGCGTTAGGGCACACTCCTCCGGCTCCTGGTCCGGTTGGTCTGCACCACCCACACTGGGCTTTGCTCTGCTCAGCTCCACTCTCCTCTGCTCCCAACTCTGTGCGGGATAGACCTTACCCAGAGACCATCCAGGCTGTCCTGGGCTAGAGCCCTGCTTCCTTTTGCTACCCTGTGGGTCCTGCAGTTCTAGAATTGGTTCAAAGCCATTTTGTGCAGGTTTTTGGAGAGACTTGGCAGGGAGCTCACGCTAGTCACTGCTTTCCAGCCGCCATCTTGGTTCCGCCCCTGGTAGGGGGGCTTTTTGGCTAAACTATGGAGAACATGGAGCATAGAAATGTGTAATAAAGCTGGAAAGGTAGGTTAGGGCTGGGTTGTGAAGAGCTCTAGAGGCTAAATTGAAAAGTTTATATTTTATCTGAAAGGTGATAACAAAGTGGCTGGAGTTCACTGAGTAGGGGAGTGACACAGTGAGACAGGAGCTTTGGCAAAGTTCCTTTGGAAACTGGGTGGAGGGTGATTTGAAATAGGAAAAGATGTGAGGCAGGAACTGGCTACTTAAATAGTGAGAGCAAGAAGTGATAAGGGCCTGAATGATGTCTGTGGCTGTGAGTGGAGAGAAAGGTATTAGAAGGTGTGGGGGTAGAAACAAGATTTGACAACTGATCAGATATAGCAACTGAAGGAAAGTCAAGAGTGACTTGAGGAAACATGGTAATGGCCCTGATAGTAATAGGGCAGGGACGAGGAAAGGCAATTTGTTCTGTGAAGTTTGGATTCAGTCCAAGGACCACACTTGAGGACCTAGAGGGCTGCATGTGCCCTCAAAGGCTGTAGTGGAAAGGGAGCTGGAGGGGGTGGTAGATAGTTGGTTCTGTTTTGGATATGTTGAATTTGATGTACCTATAGGACAATCAGTTTGAAATGTCCAATAAGCAGTTATTCCTTTGGGTCTAGAGCTCAGGGATGGCTATCAAAATATAGAGATAATCACAGAATTAATGTGAATGGATGTGGTTGCCAAGTGAGAGAAGAGAGCCCAAGAAACGGCCTTGGGGAATGTTCAGTTAGGGTGTGATATGAATGGTGACTAGCAAAGGTAACTGAGAAGGAACAGTCTGAAGACTTGTATAGAAGTTCCAAGAAAGAGCAGTGTTCCAAAAACCCAGAAAGGAGAGAATATCCAAGAATGTGAACACAATGTCAAATATAGCAGAGAAGTCAAGAAAGATGTGACCTAAGGCTGGGAAAGTAAAAGCAAAATTACAATGAACTCTATCTCAGAGTAACACGGCTCTGAAGAGGTGGAAAGAGAGAGATCCAACAAGTCATGATAAATTATTTTATTTCTTTTCAATCAGATAAATCTGACATCTTCCAATTTAAGGCCTAAAATCTGGTGAAGTTTCAAACTTGGTGCCTGCTTGGGACAGATAGGAGGAGAGAAGTCTGGGAAACATGCCCCTGGCTAGGGAGAGTAGGGGAGTGAGAAGGAAATTCTATACCTTTGGAGTTTGTTTGTCTCTGTTTTAAGTCCTGGGTAGTGTAGATAAGAGGAAGAGAGGGAAGCAGAAAGGAGAGAGAGCAAAGAGAAAG
Source organism: Phalanger gymnotis (assembly GCA_028646595.1). Lineage (NCBI taxonomy): Eukaryota > Metazoa > Chordata > Mammalia > Diprotodontia > Phalangeridae > Phalanger > Phalanger gymnotis. The sequence goes on along the minus strand of CM053623.1, from coordinate 51,208,199 downwards.
TGGTAAAACATTTTTAAAACATGAAGCTAAAAGAAGACTTTTCTGACGCCTGACTATTTTATTAAAAACAGGTCTAACCAAAGGGAAACAGAAAATATCCTGCTGTCTCTTCCTTTGTCAGTGACTATTTTCCGAGAATCTTTCCCTAAAGACATGAGCCAGGATGTAAGGCAGTAATGGATAAAGAGGAAGTAAAATTCATAATGACCTCTGACCAAGGGATTGCAGGAACTTAGGACATTCATCCCCTTTAGCCAGAATCATAAATGCAGTGTTCATGGGCAGATAGCCTCTCATCACAACTGTGCTAAGAAATAGACCAAGAAAACTCATGGTGCACATGACAGACAACAAAACGTGCATATATCCATCCAAGCACCTAAGTAACAATATTAGAATTTTAGGGCTGAAAATCATGTAGTCCAAATTCTTCATTTTGAAGATGAGAAACCTGAGATCCAAAGAAGAGAAATGACTTAGCCAAAGTCATGCAGCTAGGTAATGGCAGAGCAAGGACCAAGACCCAAGGCATCCTGATTTCATCCGTCATGACTTCTTTCCAGAACACCCCCACTGCCTCTCTTATTTGAGAATTCACTCCATGCTCACTGCTTCGAAAAGGGGAAAGGGTCCATTAATATGGCTTTAGTCATCTATATCCTTTTACCTACGTCTTTTACCCTCTCACTTATCCTAGCTTTCTCATTACTTAAGGCCAGATCTGCCTAAAAATCTACCATTACTTAAAATTCAACGTAACATAAAACTACGGCAAATCACCTTCCCCACACACTCCCAAAACTTCCCTTCATTCCTGGTTTTCCCAGAAGCTCCAGGCCCGGGCTCCTTTAGCTATTCTTTCCCAACTTTTCTCACTACAAGTGCTAACCAATTTTTTTTTCTCTCTTCTCAAATCTTACCAACTCTTCTATCACAACTTTTATCATAAACAAGCCTTCTCCCTTCCTACAACCAAAGTTGGAGATGTCTTTAATCCCATCAAACCCCAGCCAGGCTGCCCGTGATCCAGCTGTCCTCTTTCTTCTTACCCAGCAGCAGCATCTTCTAATCGTCCCTCCTTTCTCAGAAATCTCCACTGGCCAACCTAAAATTCCTAACAATGGGTTCCAAGCTTTTCTGCCTGTTTTAGTGCCTGAATCATCCTCATTTTCATAAAACTGTTGTTGTATACTCCATTCCAAGAAAGTAAGTCTATCTGAATTTTTCTATCCAACTTACTTTCCCACCTTCAGATTGTCACACACCTTATTCTATCTACCTAGAATGTCCTCTAAAGTCTTGCTTAAGACCCAAGTTTTCCTGACTCATCCAACCAAGAGCCACACTTTACTTTAATGACCTACCTCTCCATTCTGATTACGTATCACTAAGAAGAGGAAGATGGGCTAGATGGAGTCACGGTGCCTTCTGGCCTTAAGATTCCGTATCTGTTGATCAGTATCTGCCTTCTGTGCTTATATTTACACATCTCCTTTTGTGTTGTGTGTTGTTTTCCCCTGTTAGATGATAAGCTATCTGAGGGGAAGGTCTGTGTCACCAACTTCCTTTGAAACTCCCAAGAAGGTTTTAACAGAGGACTGCCTACTGTAAATATGCAATAAATTTTGCTAACTGTCACCATCAGAGAAAAGAAGGAAATACAGACTCAACTGAAAGAGATAAAACCCTAAAACCAGTTGAATGAAATGTACTTTAGAATGTTAGCCCTAGCAAGGAACTTTGAGATCATTCTAGTCCAACCTTTCAATAAGAAAGTGAGGGACAAAAAAGCTAAATGATTCTTCCAGTTAGTGGCATAGTCAGGACTGAAATCCAGTTGGCCTATTAGTTGAGTGTATTATATATACCATGCCACCTGACTTTCACAGTGCTCAATTCTTTCATTAAAAGGAAATCTTATCTTAAAAAAACACAGCCACAAAGTAAATCATGCAGTACCAATGAGAAGAGCTAAAACTAATCTTCAAGGCAAAACAAATGCCAGTCAGCTGCCAAAAATAGTCAAATTACAAAGCTCTAATCAATCAATCAATTTAAAAAAAAAGATTGGTTTTTTTTTAAGTTCTGGGAACTATGTTAGATGCTAGGGATTGGAATACAAAGAATCAAACCACCTCTACTCACGAAGTGCTTACATTTGAATGGTAGAGACAAGAACATAGAGACAGAAGTTTTAGAGAAAATTCTGGCTGCTTTGCATTGGCGAAACAAGTACATACAGAATTATATGCAGAGCACACTTAAAGAGAATCATAATAAGAGCTAGCATTGATATAGCACTTTAATGTTTGTAAAGCACTTTGCAAATATTATTAAGTTTTGTCTTCAGAACAGGCCTGGAAGGTAGGGGCAATTATCATCCCCATTTGACAGATGAGGAAATTGAGACACAGGATGTAGTGACCTGACTTGCCTGGGATGACGCTAGCAGAAAATGTCTGAAACTCAGGTCTTCCTGACTCCCAGCCCATCTCAGTCTATTCCCTGAGCCACCCAGCTGCCTTTAGAAAAAATACCAATAAATAATAAATGGTTGAATCAATTACGCTGGAGAGGATGGGCACTAGCTGTTGGTTGGATCAGGAGGACTTCATGTCGAAAGTGGTATTCGAGTTAGGTCTTGAAGGAAAAGAGGAAGTCTATGAGATGGAGGTGAGGAGGGGGCTCGTTCCGGGCAAAGTGGATGGCCAAGGCAAGGGCGTAGGAAGGGAAGGTGGAGTGCCCAGTGACTTGAAGAGAGAAAAGACCAGCTTTGGATGGACTACATAGTGCTAGGGGAGGACTAATGTACAATGGGTCTGAAAAGAGATCCGGACCAGATTTTAAAGGGCTTTAAAAGCTACAAAGGGTTTCTATTTTTAACTAGAGGCAAAAGGGAGCCGTTTGAGTTTATTGAGTAGGGGATAACATAGTCAGACCTGCTCTTGAAGATTATCACTTTTGCAGCTGTGTGTAGGATGGACCGGAATGAGAACAGTGAGGCTGAGGGACCAAGTCAGAGGCTGTTACCATCATCCAGGCAAGAGGTTAAGGGAACCTATTCTAAGATGGGAGCTGTGCGAGTGGAGAGAATGAGTCAGATACAAGGGATGCTGTAGGGAGAGGAATGGCGAGATTGGGAACTGATTGGCTCTGTGGAGTGAGGGTCATAAGGATCGAGGGATAACCAAGAGGGCCTATCTTCCCGAAGGGCCGACTTTCATCCTTTGAGAGAATACTCTCTAAGGCCACCAGCATTTTGATTGTGACCAAATCTCATACAAATTTCAGACCTTACTCATCACTTCATAAAACTCTAACTCATCCTGGTACAATGAAATATACACTAACATGCAAACCACTGCTAAATAAGTGTAATGTTAGTATTAAATATACATATAGTATGCACATATATACATAAATTCCCCTGGGGCATTAAAATTGTATTTTTCCAATTCTGGTTTCATTTACTTGGTTTAATGTTGGATATGTCTAATCTGAGTGTATAGTCAGGCAAGAAGCATTTATTAGGCATTTGCCATGTACCCAGGTACTATGCTAAGTGCTAGGGATAAAGAAAAGAAATGTGGTCCTTTCAAAGAAGTCATATTCTAATGGGGGGAGGGGGAGCTACATGCAAAAATATACTGTACCTATAAAATATAGACGTTGTGAATGGTAGGCAATTTTAGAGGCAAAGGCACCACTTGGTAAGAGAACTGGGGAAAGGATCCTATAGAAGGCAGAATTTCAGCTGAGTCTTGAAGGAAGCCACGAAGGTGGAGATGAGGAGAGAGAATGGTGTACCCATAGGACCAGCCAGTCAAAAAACACATATTAAGTCCCTACTATGTGCTAGGCACTGTTTCAAGTGCTAGAAATACGAAGACAAGTCAGTCTAACGGAGGAGACAACAGTCAAATAAATATATACAAGCTATTTTTTGTGTAGTCATTTCAGTGGTGACTGACTCTTTTGGCCTTCATTTGGGGTTTTCTTAGCAAAGAGTGGTTTACCATTTCCTTTTCCAGCTCATTTTACAGATGAGGAAATTGAGGCCAACAAGGCTAAGTGACCTGCCCAGGGCCAAGCAGCTAGTCTCTGCGGCCAGATTTGAATTCAAGAAGAGGAGTCTTCCTCTCCCCTGGACTGGCACTCTATTCATTGAGCAGCCCAGTTGCTCTATACAAGCTATACATAGGATAAATTGAAAATAATCAATGTATACATATATATGTATATAACATATACACATATGTGTATGAATGCACATATACATATATACACATACATACATACATACATATACACACCACACACACACACACACACACACACACACACACACATACACCCCTCCCTCCTGGTTCCCATCTGAAATGTCTTCCCCCTTCTCCTCTCCCATTACCACTTGCTGCCTCAGTAACAACAATTTCATCCCTAGAATTTTATTCTGTTGGATCTTGGCACGGTATCTATAGGAATCCTGTTAACCTATAAAATCTCCTGGAAGAAAAAGATCATTAGATTATTATCACATCTGAACAAGAAAGAGTTAATGAGCTTGATTTCCACTGTGTAGCCAACTGTATGCAGGTTTCTGAGGGCACAGACTGCCCACAAACTGACCAGGTCAGGTCAGTTTGAAAGGGAAGAAGAGGAAAGAATAGTCCAGTCCAGCTCCTAAAAGGTTAAGTGACTTGCCCAGGATCACATAGTCGCTATGTTTCAGAGGGTAGACTTGAAGCCATGAGACACTGCTGTAGATCAGAAGGGAGAAGGAGGTAGACCTATGTACAGGATTGTGCTGGATACAGCTCAAACTTGCTTGTAAGGCCAGGAGTTAAATTTTCATAATGAGTGTTACACCTTTGGAAAGTGACAAATGTTACAAATCAGGGTTTGTTTTATCATTTCATTAATTGGATCAACTTAAGAAAATAATGTATGAATGTTTAAAATGCAGATTAAACTTAAAAGTATGTCACATTTACATTTTTTGGAGACCCAGTTGTTAAAAATTGCACCCCAATATTAATGGGTAGTCTGGATTACCACAGGGCAGCACAAAGGCATATAAATATTTGGAAGCAGTAGAGCATGGAATGAAGAGAGAGAACAACCTTGAAAGGGGAAGTCCAAGGTGCCCCCCCTCCTCCCCTCCCCCACACCCCTTCCAGGTGTTTTGAATTTAAATATGGCTTGAAATTAAAGTCAGAAAAAGTTCAGAATGAAAACAGAACGCTTATTTTTCTCTAGTGAATCCATCTTCTAGATATGAGGCTGAGTCTGATAAATAATAGGGTGTTATTCACTCATTTCCATTTTCAAATTCCAGGCTCTTTCATAAACATAAAAGCTTTGGGGCTGGCCCAACAGCCACCAAAAGCTTAACAGCTAATATACCTAGAAGGGAGATATAATTTCAAAAAGCTGTCTGCATTCCAAATCTTCGAGGTCAATAAAGAATATCAAAAGGTTAGCTTCATATCCTTGACTTTCCCTATTTATGCTCACCTTCTGCGGTAATCAGTCTTCCTCTTTTGAGGGTCTCCTGGGAAATAGGACCTTCTGCATCAGCTTCTAAAGAATGGTCATGGACCTTTCCTGATCCTCCCACCTGCTAATGATATCGTCCTCCCCATCACCTTGTACTGAGTTTGTACATATTTATCTGTGCACGTGATGTCTCCTCCAAAAGGTTCTGAGCCAGGGACTATCTCAGGGCCTGACTCCTAGTAGGGATAGAGAATGGACCTGTGATTTCATTCATATAGGGAACTTTCAGGTGAGGAGGCTTACTCCACCAATGCAGGTCAGCACCCTTTCTGGAGTTCAGAATTTTCAGGAAGTTACCTAGTATACTGAGATGTTATAGTGAGGGGTCACACAATTAGTCTATGTCAGAGGCAGGGCTTGAACCCACTTCTGAGGTCAGCTTTCTATCCACTATGCCTTAATGCCTCTCACAAAGCCAAAGAAAATACCTACTATACAATTAATATATACTTATTGGTTGCCTGACACATACAGAGGCCCTATTCCACATGTCTATTTTGTAGGAGAGTCCATGAAAAGAAAAGTCAGCTGGGACCTTTCTCAAGTGATTGTTCATCAAAGAGCCCTTATCTTCAGCTACTCAGGGCTCCACAACAAGGCCATTACCACATGCACACTGGTCTCAAGGACTTTACAAAGTGGTTCCAAAAATATGCTCCCTGCCTGATGAGAAGGAATTCTCCTTCACCTCGAGCAGCATGCTCAACGGCCGCCCGCCTGACTCCTTTAGACATTTGTTCAAGATCAGTGTCTGTCACTTGCCCAATTGAATCAAAGAATTGTAGAGTTTAAGGAAACCTTAGAGACTCACCCTCTCAAATTACAGATGAAGAAACTAAGGGCCAGATAGGTGAAATTATTTCCCGAAAGTGATATAGCTAGTATGACCCTGGTTTGTGATTGCCCAATCCAGCGCTCTAACCATTATACCACATTGCTCCCAATTAGGCAAAGTCATTCTTGTCTCATCCTCACGGGAGGACAAATACCATCTGGTGCCCGGCACTGGGCCATAAAATCACAGACATAAAAGCAGAAATGGACCAGGGAGAGTATCCAGGTTAACACTGAGAGATCGGCTAGTCCAATAAAGTCCAAGGAAGGTAGCAGAGTATAGTAGAAAAAGCACTTAATCTAAGCCCATACTAACATTTAGCTTGCACTTAACTCCCTGAGCCTCAATTTCTACACCTGTAAGGTAGGCATCCTCCTCCTCCTCTTCTTCCTCTTCTCCTCACAACATTGTTATAAAGAAAGTGCTTTGTCAACTTAAAAAAAACTATATAACTGTGAGTTGCTAATATTTTACAAATGAGGAAACTGAGGCCCAAGGAAGTTGGGTAACTTTTAAGTCTTGTACTCTTCATCATTCATATAAGTGACAGACAGATAAAAATTAATAAGTAATCCAAAAGTCACATTAGTGTTAATAATTATACTTTTCTGTGCCACCAAAACATTTTCTAAACCTAGAAATTCTATACAGGGCATGGCCCAAGGTGAAACCAGTGTTTTAAAAAACAATACAAAATTGGAAAGCCATGAGTTCAAAGACCTAGAGGTTAGGTGAGCTGTAAACATCATGTGAGTCAGCAGTCAACAAAGCTACGATTTAGCCAGAGCTTCTTAGAAGGAGAGTATCCCAAGTCCCCCAGTACACTACCCTGACAAAATCACATCTAGAATGGGGTTCATAGCTCTGAACACCATATTGTAGGAGAGACATTGACACACTGGAGAAGGCTAATGGGAGAGCAAGGATCACAGGGGATACCCAAACTGTTGTGTGTGAGTTGAAGAAACAAGGGATGCTTAGGTTGAAAATAAGACTTTTAGCTGGGAATGAGGATTGTGAAATATGACAGTTGTATTCAAGAAAGAGGGAAGAATGGAGAGGAAGAAGGAAAAGGAACGGAGGAAGGGAAAGAAAGAAAGGGAGGAAGAAGGAAAGGGAAAGGAAGGAAAAGAGAAAAGAAAGGAAGGAAGGATTTGCCTGCCCAAATACATATCGCTTCTGTCTACCAGCCTCCTTGACATTCTCCAGTCTTCCTCGGGGACTCTGGGGCCTGGCTTCCACTATTACATGGAATTATAGAATCAACGAATCATAGATTTAGATCTCAAGGGGATATTAAGAGCATTGAATCCAATCCCTTCCTTTTAAAAATGAGGAAACTGAAGCCACAAGACACAAAGTGATTAGCTCACACAAGGGGTAAGTAGCTGAGTCAGGCTTTGAACACAACATCCTCAAACTTTGCCCTAACCCCTTTCATATTATTTAATGATTTCAATTTCACTGATAATTCTTGTAACACTCTTGCCTCTCAGTTCATCAGCCTCAATTCCACCCCTCTATCTCTACTGCAACCGATCAATCTCTCCTTAATTTTTCTTTTATCACTTTGTCTAGATCTTGACTTTGGCCAGTCATATTCCACCTTGCACCATACTTATGTGTGATTTCCATTAGCTGGTAAATTCCTCAGGGGCTGAAACTGTTGTCTCCGTATCTTACGTGTTGTGCCTTGCATGTAGTTAGTATTGAATAGAGCCAGGTCTCAATTAGTGCAAATAATTAATTTCCTAAAGTAGACAGATGTATTCAAATTCTATTAAAAGTTACGATTTTGCAAAAGATGGCAACTAGTCTAGCACAATGGAGACAGACAGTATGAATTCAAATAATGCAACCGCTTCAGGGGGATTCCTTATTTGCATTCATCAGAAGCTAGTTGTAGATGTTTATGGTATTGAATACAGGTTACATTAGTCATTTATTGCCATTCTTCATTAATAGACAGTGAAAAGAATGGGAAAATGAGATAAAAAGAGTGAGAGAACTCTTTGACATCGCGTTCATGCTCTTGATAAGTCTTTCGTTTAAATGCAGTGATTCTGTTGGCAAATAAATTTTAAAAATGAGTACAGTGCAAGTTACAAAAATAAAAATGGTGATAGAGGGGTTGTGGGACAATAGGCATGCTGATATGTTTCTGATGTAGTTTTGACCTGATCCAATCACTCTAGAAAATGGTTTGAAATTATGTGAGAAAAGTCAACTCTTTAATCCCACTACTACTCATAGACCTCAAAAGAGGTCAAAAGCACAAAGTTCTCACATATATCAAAATATTCACAGCAACATATTTGTGGTAGGAAAAGTCTTGAAAGTGAATGCCCATGAGTTAGCGCATGACCAAACAAATTATGATAAATGAATGTAACGGACTGCTGCTGCACCATGAAAAATGACAAATACGAGAAATTCATAGGATCATAGATTGAGAGCTAACAGGGACCTCATAAGCCCGTGGGAAAAACTATATGAAATGAAAAATATACAAAACAATAACAATGTAAATAAAAACAACATGGAAACAGAGACAAACTCTGATTAAACTGACTTCATCTAAACCTTGGAAAACAGATAATAAAACATACTTCCCTCAACTCGGTAGGTGGGGAACCATTCGTGCAGGATGTTACTTAACTGTGATGTTACATGGAAGGGTTCACGTCAGGACAGGAACATGGGGAAAGACCATGATGCAGAAACAAAAACAACATGAAACAAACAAACCAATAAGACCGACAGTGGGCATATTAAACAGCTTATCTTCCTATTACAACTTATGTTATCTCTACCCATCCCCACCTTTGGGGCTAAATGATTTGTTGCCTTTGGTTGCCAACCTTTGGGCTATTCGGTATGAGTGGTATTCCCCTGTGATTTGGGGAATCAGCCTCATTACTTCATGTGTGTTTTATAAGGGCAACACCACAACAGGCACTTTCAATCCATTTAAGAAGGTAGGTCCTCCATTTTATGTACATGCTTTATACACCCTGCAAACATTTTCATTTCATAAATTCAGTTGCAAAGATGCTTAGCAAGCATTTTGGACAAAATTTGAAAATTGCTTGTTAATTGGTTGATCTCACAGGATTTTGAAAACTATTGTTTCATTTCCTTTCTGAAGCCTCTGGGTCATTCCCTAGAGTACCCTTTTGACTGACATGAAGAATTGTGGGAGTTGATTTCTTCAATCTCCCCGTAGAAAAAAAATTCACAGCTGTTGCTATACTAACCAGAAACTAAAAACCAGCTGTGTGTCCAATAGTTGGATGAAGAAATCATGGTATATTGCAGTAAAGGAAGAGAGGCCATATTATTGTACAGTAGAGGGCCATCCCGGAAGTCAGGAGAACCAAGGTTTGAAGGCTGCCAAACACATTCATTTTGTGACCTTGAGGAAGATACAACTTCTCAGCCAACCCACGCAATGTTCTAAAACCAAATTACAAAAAAATAGCAAAACCAAAGTCGTGGAGGGAGTTTCCACCTAAGTGATATTCACCACACTAATGAAATCACAGACCTCCCCCTCTACTGCAAAAAAAGGCAAAAAAATTTTAACTTAAAAAAATATAAAAGATACAAGAAAACACTCACCAAAGCATAACTGTGTAATTCTGATGCAAGGCAAGAAGAGCAGAGCCAGAACACATTAACCAAGACCTATACTTATATTTAAATGTATACGTATATGTTTATAAAAGCCAAAGGAAAGGGAGATTTATAAGATGCAGACAGATCAAGAAGAAGCCACAAAGCAAACATATTGTTTTATTTTTTTATTCTGTTAAAATATATAATATATTTGATTTCTCATCATGGGGTAAGTGGTTTAAAGTTGGGAGAACCGGCTGCAGATTTACTTCGTCTGGGAGATTGTTGAGTATTGATGCTTGTTATAAATGTTGCATGCATGATCATAATGAGAACTCTTCTTTAAGCCTATGGTTCCATTTGGAGTCTTTTTTTATATGTTTTATCTGATGAATACTTGCTTTTCCAAAGAACTGATTTCCTCCCACTGGCTTAGGTCACATGAAGAGGTTATTTGGAATGACAGAATGAAGCTCAAATGGATTTCCTCAAGTTTGGGGGAAATAAAATCCTCTTGTTTTAGATCTACGATGTAGAGAGTGAGGTCATAGGGGAAAACAGGAAGGTCTTTCAAACAGGGATGCCCAGCGGGACCACAAAAGTCTCTCATTTTGCAAGCCTGTGAATTGGACAGGAGAGAGAAGAAGGGAAGAAGAGGAGATAGGATTGGGCCAGTAATGTTTTAAGTTCCCCACCAAATATAATGTTTGTTAGAGAAATATTATGGTTCAGAAACAAACACTGATCCAAAAGAGAGGAATGAAAGATGTTGAAAAGCAGAAGAAAGAAATCTCTAGGGAAGTTTTCCAGCAGCTAGGATATTGGGAAATGTAAACTATCAAACATTTCTGGAAAGAATCTCCCTCAAACTCCCAAAAAGAATTCCTCAATGACAGACAACATCAAGGATGAGAGAGGTCTCTGCACACAACACGAAGCTTTCTGTTACATATGCTATACACTGGGCTAGGTCCTAACAAGGCTTACTTAGAATATGGGCCTGTAGTAAATGGAATTTCTCTCTCCCACCAAGAAACTGGGCCCTAACTATAAATTTTCTAGTATCATTATCACCCTGAAACCCAAATAGAGTATCTTGGTCTCCATGACAGGCCCATAATCTCTTGTCAACCTGTGAAGGACTGGCCTTGGATAAAGTCTCCGGTATCTGAAGCATTTTTCTAAGTTTCTTCCCACCGCCCCCCCAGCCAAAAAGTTCATAAAGAGGGGAAGGGGAGGAACCATTTTCAAACTACAAAACTTTTTTTTAAGTTGCGTGCCTTGTAGAAAATAGCTTTTCTCATTCTGTTTACATGTTTCTGCCCCACAATTTTTTAGTGACTCAAATGTAAAGTATGGTGCAGGTTTGAAGGGATTTGTTGTTTGAATTTGAGATCATAAGTTTATCTTAGGTTAGAACTCTTCCTGGATAGTTGACACATAAATGCTAGCCTCAGCTGAAATTTTTTTAATAGAAAATGTAATTGAGTTATTTGTTTTGAGAATTCAATCACAAAATTCTTTCCTTCTGCTCCCCCTCCACCAAATGTTCTGTTCAACAACATGTATATAGCACGTCCCAAAAGTCCTGGTGCAGTTTTAAGCTTTAAATAGTTTGGGGCACACTATGCATAAGCATTGTTGTTTTTCTCTACTCAATATCTTTGATACCACTAAATCATAATTTAGGAAACTCCACATGAAACTCTTTCACCGATATGAAATAAGTAAGTATATCTGGATTATATGAGTTTTCATTTTTTGAAAGAATTTTTCTAAAGAATTGGCACTAACAAAGAGGTTTGTTTCTTTCCTAAAGATGAACTCAAATTTTTTTTTAAAATGTTCAAAATTGTTTAACATGTAATTGGGGGGAAAATGAAATATTATCCTAAAAATTTTAAATAATAAAGAGCCCCATAATATGGTTAGTGTCGGGGTTAGATAAATCATTGCTCTTGGATTCGAGGGTTCAAGTGCAACTCGTGATCTTTTACACGCAAACCATGGACAAGGCAGTTGGGTTCTCTAAGGCTTCATTTCACCATGGTGAAATGGGATTAATGCCTACAGACCTATGTCCCCTGGATTGTCAGAGATCAAATGAGATCATGTGCTTAAATATTTAGCATTAGAGGAGCTCTAGCCCAAACCCCTAATTGTACAAGTAAAGTAACTGAGCTCAAGGAAGAATGATTTTCCTAAAGTCACATTTATGATAGGCAGCAGTGGGATTTGAACCCAGATCTTTTCATTTGCAATGCCAATGGTCTTTCCACTGTACCATCCTGATAATGATTATTGTAGGACCTTAATCTTGAGAGAGAGGAGGGCAAGAGCCCAGGAACATGAGGATATCTGTAAGTATATCAGCTTTGGCACTGAGAATCCTCACTTCTGATTCAGAACAGAGTAGCCAAGCTAAAGAGAATTCCAACAGAGTCTAGAAGAGAAACAGATCTTTCTAGGCAAAGACTGAAAAGAGTCAACTGTCACATTCTCGACTGATGTAACTGAAAGGGAAGCCTCCCGTAGAGTTTATTGAATGACAGTTATTGTTAGCTAAAGCAGACTCATGTGTTTGGGTCTGACTACAGGGTGGTATATATATTTTTCTTTTCACAGCTGTTGGAATGCAATGTAGGGCATGGAAGGGTGGAGAGGGTGTCTCCTGTCAGACATTTTCATGGTTTTTTCAAAGTGTCACCCGGATATACAAATCCTCATTCTCTTGACATGTTTCAGAAGCTTTTTGTTAAACAGGGGGTGTAGGCGCAGGGGAATGTGGCCAAGCTTTCCCATCTACAGATGTGCAGACAGTTCAGTCCCATTACCTTTATACAAAAAGGAGCACTTTTGTCTAAAATAATTGCCTTGCCATCTGTGGTTCCAGTTATCCATAGCTTCAGGCCTATCCCACTACAACATAAGAATAGAACCACTTTGCTGAAGGCCTTAGCTCATCTAAAATTCACTACAATTTAAAATCAACATTTAGTAAACATCTATTGTGTATAAGGCGCTATGCTAGACTCCAAGGATACAAAAAAATGAAGTAGACCTTGTATTCGAGGAATTTACATTCAGAGGTATGAGGGAAGGGGAAGATGGCCAGCACCACATATAGATAAATGCCAAGTATTTAAAAGTGAGTGAGCGCTGATGCCTGAGGGCTTTAAATGCCAGGCTGAGGAATTTGTATTTTATCCTAGAGACAAAAGGAGCCAGTTTTGAGTAGAGGAGTGTCAGGGTCAGCCTTGTATCTTAGGAATATTAATTTTGAAGCTGTGGAATGTATTGCAGAAGGGAGAGTACAGGGATGGGAAACCTGTGGTCTTGAGGCCACATAGAAGCCAGTGAAATAAATAAGGGCCCTTATTTATGTGTATTAATGTGGACATTAAAAATTCAAAAGTTAACTCTACTTGTTGGAACATACCAGTCAAAAACAAAGCAAAATAAAACTTACTTTACATTCTTAAAAAAAACTTTGTTTTCTTTCTTTTTATTCCAGAAAGAAAATGTGGACCCCAAAGGCGAGGTTAAGGCAGGAAAGCTTCTATCACCTTTAGACTCCTTTCTGTCTCGAATGCAATTTGGTGATTTAGGGGGAAGGGAGAACTTTTCCAGAAATTAATAAAAGACCAATTACTAAATAATTGTTGATCTGGATTGAATTTTTGCATTGAGGATCATGCTCAGGTTTGAATCTGCTGCAAATTAGGAACCAAGAACCCCATAGTGTTAGAACTTGGTAGGATTTTTTTAAAAATCTTACAATCTAACCCAACCCATTGGTCTTAAAGATGAGGAAACAGCGCTGGAGAAATCAAGTGAGTTGACCAAGGTTATGACACATGAGGCCAGGGCACAGCCCCAGTCTTCTGCTTCCAAGATCAACGAGGTATCCACTAGAGTAAGCTGAGAAGCCAGCTTTAAACCGAGTGATGGACGACAATGGTCAACAATAACCCGGACAAGTTGGCAGTGAGAAAAATTTTTCTTTCATTAATTCCAATGCAATAGACCCAACTCCTACCTGATATAGATCTTTTCCAGGGGCCTAAATATACAGGAGGGAAAGGCTCATAGCCAAACTCTGAGCAGTCACACAATAAGCTTCCCACTTCACACACATCTGAATCAGCTAGAGACAGCCAGAGGTGGTGGTGGTTGTTGTTGTTGGGGATCGTGGTGTTTTAATTTCAAATAAAAATGTATTAAAGTAAGCCAGAAAGCCACCCTCACTAACCTTCCTTGAGAGGTTAAAAAGTTCATTTCTACCAAGACATTTATGGCCCTGCTTCAGGAAGCCCCGTTTACAGAAGCAGCAATCTAGCTAAGGGCAAAGAAGTCAAATTTACATTTTAATAGCTGGGGGTAAGGTGGGGGGAAGGGAAGAAGGGGAGAGAAGGAAACCCAGGGAGTTGGGGTGGGGGGAATTGAAGTTCTCCCCTTGTTAAGGGTAGAGAAAGGCCATTTAATCAGGAATAAAAGCTTTGCTGAACAGGCAGTCTCCCTCAGATTTCAGTCTCCTAGATAATCTTGAATGGACGTTTATAAATGCTTCTCAAATGCTCCCATGCTTTCCATCGGAGCCATGGTTTTGGCAGTTGTGAACTTCGAGTGGACCTATTAAGCTGATCAGAGGAAACGGGCTGACAGTGAGCTGATTAGAAAGCTCTTAGAGACCTCTCCTTTGAGTGGGGGAAAAAAAGCCTGGAATTCACCCCCACCCCCATCCCTTGCCTTGGAGAAGAACCCAGGAGCTCGGCTGATTTGAGGGAATAATTTTTGGCAAGTGTGTCAGTAATAAAATAATAATAATAATATAAAATAAAGAGAAGGGGACGGTGATGGAGACAAGAGGAAAAGATCCGTTTTCAAACACAAAGAAAAACAACTCTCTTTTCAGCCCTTTGCCAGCCTTCCTGTTGCTGTCAGACTCTGCTTGGAGGGAATGTTTGAAGATAACAGGAAAGGAAATCATGAAATGATATGTCAAGGACTTGCTCGTCTAGAAAAGACAAGGGCAGGCTGTTTCCTGGTCCCATTCTTATCTGAGGCCTGCCAAAAAGAATTTTTTTTAAACCCCACCATCGAGCAGAGGTCTATAAATAGGTCATTATAATCAGTGCAAACGATTTCATTTAATAATATAATCACATGAGTGGGTTTGGAGGAGAAGCAAGTGAGATCAACTTGCATCCTGCTCCTGTGGCCCGAACAAGAGAAAGAGACCCTTCATTTGGGTCCCCAAGGGGGTGACAGGGACGCTTCCTTCCGACCTCATGCTAATCACAAAAGTGGAATTCTGTTTGGGGAACGTACAAAACACATCAACAGAGAAGGAGAACATTGCAAAATCTCCAAATGGGGCAGGCATGACTCAGAAGGAGAAATATGAGAGGGGGGTGGAAGGGGAAAGTGGGGACAAAAATCAAAATAAGTCAATCGGTTACTTCATTGCCATCTACGATGCTGTTATCAAGCAGCAAAGTTTCAGGTCCAAAATCTGCTTTCCAAACGAGAGTCCCCTGATAAATTAAACCCAAGGAGGGGGAGAGAAGGAGAGAGTCAGAGGAAGAAATATTTCAAACCTGCTCCCTTGGGGAATAGCAGAAGGCAGAGTTTTGATTCCAGGCCTTGGGCTGAAAATAAAGTTTATACATTATCTCTGAACAAATATTATCTTTCAGGCTATAGCTAAGAGTCGCAGCACCAACCTGAAGCCAAATTAGGAGGGAAAAAAAGAGTACTGATGTTACTAAATAAATATGGTGGACCAAGCTTAAGTGGGGATCTGGGATACTAGTGCCACGCCATCACATACACATTCAACTAGATCATAGACTGTGAAAGGAGTCTGAAAAGGACCTTAGAGGTCGTTCAATCCAACCCCTTCATGTTACAGATGAGGAAATTAAGGCCCATTGACTCAGCATGGCACAATAAAAAAAACTTGGGCTCTGGGGACAGAGGACAGAAGATGTGGGTTCCAATCCTGTCCCTGATGCTTACTACTTGTATGACCTTGGGCAAGTCACTTAACTTTCCTGGGCTTCAGTTTCCATATAAGTAAAATAACGAGATAGTGGTAGCTAGGTGAAGTGGATAGAGAGCTGACCTGGAGTCAGGAAGACTGTAGTTCGAAACTAGCCTCAGACCTTGCTAGCTGTGAGACCCTGGGTAAGTCACTTAACCCTGCTTGCCTCAGTTTCCTCATCTATAAAATGAGCTGGAGAAGGAAATGGCAAACCACTCCAGTATCTTTGCCAAGGAAACCCCAAATGGGGTCATGAAGAATTGGACATGACTGAAACGACTCAACAACAACAACAACAAAATAAGGGGGGGGGGTGAACTAAATGGCTCTTGAAGTCCCTTCCAGCCCCAGATTTATGATTTCAGAGGAAATACCCCTAGGTCACACAGGGTATAAGCAGGAGTTCAAACCCAGGTCTTCTAACTTCAAATTCAGTCACCCAGAGAATCAGCAGCTCCTGTCCTTAAGGAAAAGGTCTTTCTTATTTTTTTTTTGATTTTTTGATTATTTATTTATTACAAGGAATTTACAAGGAAATTTAGAGTAGAAATATAAGAAAACTCACTGACAGGCAGCTCATGTGTGTCTCCTCTGAAGGGAGACACACAAACATAGTCATCACACTACTACCACTGAATGAGTTAACTACAATTAAAGGAAGAAGAGTTCCTCACAGAATCAATTAATTCTGATGTCCTTCCTTTGGGCATATACTGCACAAACACACATCAGTAAGGAATAGGTTGGGTGTAAGGCTATAGGCTAACAGCGAATTCTCTGGTGTTCGTAAGTACTACTTGGTGCCCTGGAGGGGAGCCTCAGAGATTTGAAGGGAGGGATAGAGAAAGGGGAAATGAAGCAGATAGGAGGTCTGTTGAATATCAGGAGTAGGGAGTCAATTACCCCTAGACTGCTGGGAGACAGCAAGGGGAGGCTCCCAGATCCCACTCCCCACACTTCGGAGATTGCATTACTGTACCTCGCACTGCCTTTCCAGGAGCCCAGAGATGCTGGGGTGGAGGAGGGACTGAGACCAGCTCCAAAAGGGGCTTATCAATGGCTCAGCATCCCACTCCTCCCTCCTGGGTTTCTCATAAATAGCTGTAGGTTGTCTTTGATCTCAGTAGAGTCTCATAAAAAAAAGGAGGGTGGGGGTGGGAATCTCAGAGGTCAGGAAGACTACATCAGTAATCCATGAAACTAGTAAAAGGTAGGTCTGAGCTTTGAGCTTCCCTGCCAGAGATGGGAGATTTGGTTGAATCAGTCCTGACTTTTTTTTTTTAATGGAAAGGTAAAGCAGAGGAGAGGAAATGGGAAAACAATGACCATCCAGACTGTCTCAAAGGAGTGTTCTAGAGAAAGCCTGTTTGACTTGATTGAGTTTATTTTTTTTTAATGGATTACAAAATCATGGGTCCATAATGGACTTTAGAAGTCATCTGATCCAATTCCTTCATTTTTACAGGTGAAGAAACTGAGGCCCAGAGAGGCTAATTGACTTTTTCAACATTGCACAGGTAGTAACTGGGAGAGAGCCCAAATTCAAACTCAGGTCCTGTGGCTCCAAAGTTCAGTGCTTTTACTACTATATCAAGTCAAGCCCAAAGAAATAATAGAAAATGTCTTGCCTATTATTGCCTCTTTCTGGACAAGGACCCATATGTTAGCCTCCTTTTTCTTAAAACTAATTCCATAGACAATGTTATATAAAAAGAAAATTTGCTATCCAAATGTTCATTTCCTATCCTTGTACCCTCCTGCCATCTCTACTGCCATTTACTG
This sequence comes from Phalanger gymnotis, assembly GCA_028646595.1. Classification (NCBI taxonomy): domain Eukaryota; kingdom Metazoa; phylum Chordata; class Mammalia; order Diprotodontia; family Phalangeridae; genus Phalanger; species Phalanger gymnotis. Next base: position 51,190,359 of record CM053623.1, on the reverse strand, counting down.
CTTATGTGACCTTGGGCAAGACATTTAATCCCTGTAGACCTGTTTCTTTATCTGTAAAACGAAAGAGTTGGTGTAGATGACCTCTAAGATCCCTCCCAGCCCTGTGACATTCTGGAAGGGAGGACTATGCAACTCAAATTCTGATTTTGAAAGGCCACGGGTTCCTGATTGATATTTTAATGCATGCTCTCCCACACTAGACTGGTTCCATGAAGAAAGGACTGGATTTGAGTCCTGAATCTTGAGTGCAAAGTCAGACAGGAAAGCACTTTGTGACTCTGGGTAAATCCCTAACTTATCTGAGCCTTAGCTTCCTCATACTTTATAAAATGGGTGTAAGAATACTTGCATTATCTTTTTCACAGGGTTGTCGTGAAGGAAGCTTTTATCAAGCACTGTGTAAATGTGAATTATAATCAAGAGTTCAATCTAATTTTAAAAATCTAAGATCAAGGACCATAGAGATCATCTGTCTACACCTTCATCCTTCGGCCAGGATCCCAACTAAAATCATCCAAGACCCATGGGACGTGGCCAGTTCTGAAATGCTTGGGGGAGGGTGGAGAAAAGGAAATTCCACAAGGTCCCTTGGGAATCAACAGTCAATAAACAGCTATTAAGCACCTAGAATACTATGGTGACCACTCACCATCAGGAAGCTTTTTATATCTAACCTATATCCCTCATGCTGCAATGTAAGCACCCTTTCTTCCTCCTCTGTCCTCATTGGAGAGGGACACCTTCTCTGGGAATGAACACGGCAGATGCCTGAAAATTGTTTTTAAATCACATCCAAATTTCTTTCTTTATTCACAACTGAGTGGATCTGAGTTCATCTAGCCTTTCCTCAATGTTTTTATTTTTCAAATTTAAATCATCTTTATAGGTCTCCTTGAACTCCTTCTAAATTCAATCTATCCCTATTTAATCAGAAAACCCAAACTGGACAGAGAACTCTAAGGACGACAAGAATAATTCAGATTCAAATAATTAAAATTCCATCAGAAAACCTAAACTGGACAGAGAACTCTAAGGAGGACCAGAATAATTTGAATTCAGATAATTCAGATTCAAATAACTAAAATTCAATCAGAAAACCTAAACTGGACAGAGAACTCTAGGGAGGACCAAAATAATACAAAACAATTCAACTTGACACACATGCATTAAATAACTGAGTAGCACAGTGAATAGAGCAGTGGACCCAGAACAGGGAAGCCTTGGGTTCAAATCCTGCTTCAGACACTTACCAGCTGTGAGATAAATCACTTCACCTCTGTCTTCTATTTCCTCATCTGTAAAATGGGGATAATAACAACCCCTTCCTCCTAAGGTTGCTGGGAAGACAAAATGAGATAATATTTGGAAGTGTTTTACAAATCTTAAAGCACTATATAAATGCCAGATATTGTCACTATTACTGTGTGCAGGGCACTGCAGTAGGTATCCAGGGTATGCAAAGTATAAAACATAAAGCTGTTCTTGGATTCATGGGACTTATAGTCTGGTATATGACAAAGGACCATAGTACAAAATTCAGTTCAATGAGCATTTTTTGTGGGCTTGGTCTGCAGTGGGCAGACACTGTGGATGCACAAGGTCAGAAGTAAAACAGCTCCTAACGACTAAGGAGCTGACATTCCACAAGGGATATGTACACCAGAGAAATGCAAGCCAATGGTTATGGGAAGCAGGGGATAGGAGGATAGGAGGAGGCAGTTGGAGGGGTTGGGATTGTTTATTGCAAAGAAAACACAAAGACAGCCCTTCCTCCCTCTCTCCAGGTAAGCTATCCTCTTTCCTACACTGGGCTCTATCCGTGACAGTTCTCTGCTCAAAGCCCTCCCACAGATGGCAGCCTCTACCCACTGAGGAAAACTTCAACTTCTTAGAATGGCATACAAGTCTCTCAGAATCAGGCTTCAGTCTCATTTCTAGCCTTCCATCCTACTGCTCCCTTTGGTAGACTCCACACTCCAGCCACATTGGACTCTTCTCCATCAGACATCCTAATTTCTCTTTATGTCTTGGTTTCCTAAGACTGGAAGGTCCCCTTCCTCCCTTCCTCTCCTACTACCCCCTGTTAATAATATTTCCCCTTAACATTGTGTGTTCAGGTAGGAAATAGTGTAACTTAGTAGAAAATGTGTTGGACCTGAGGTCAGAGCACTTGGGTTCGTATCCCACATCCCAGTTTATCTCCTCTGCAGCCTTAGGCAAGTCAATTAATTTCATGGACCTGTTTCCTTAATTGTAAAGTAGAGAGTTGGACTAGATGAAGCCTAAAGCTCCTCTGAGCTGCAAGCCTATGATTCTACATTTGTAAAACTCTTTGGTCACAACTGTTTGAAGTCAGTGGCATAAATATTATCTCCATTTTAAAGATGGAGAAAGAGACTTAGGTAAGTTTCCATGGTCACACTGGTAGCATTAGGGCTAGGATTTAGACCCAAATCTCTTGATCCTTAGTCTAATATTCTTTCCACTGCACCATGATACTTGTTGAACCTACACCCTTACTTTAAAGCCTGGTTCAAATGTCACCCTTTTCAGGAAACCTTTCCTAATACCACCAGTCAAAAACTTTCCTCCTCTTTAAGAAGATTAACCATAGGCTGTATATTGGAGCAAGGAAGGCACACTAAGGAAGTTATCTTCATGGCGCAATGGACAGAGCACTGGGTCTGGAGTCAGGAGATCTGAGTTCAAACATGACCTCAGACACTTACTAGTTGTATGCTCCTGGGCAAGTCATTTAATTTCTGATTGCTTCAGTTTCCTCAAGTGTAAAATAGGGATAACAACAGCACCTACCTCCCAAGGTTGTCATGAGGATCAAATGAGATAATTGTCATATGCCCCTTAGCATACTGCCTGGCATGTTGTAGGTGCCTAATAAATGCTTATTCTCTTCTTTCCTTCCTTCCTTCCTACCGCCTTACTCTGCCCTTGTCCTTCGGCACATCCCTGGATTGTTTCAAAACACTTATTCATTTTTTCTCACTACTCTTACAAAGTTCTGCCCTCCCTAGTTCTTTCATAATTGATCATCTGCAAATTGATGAAGCCCAACATCATCAAACATCAAGGTCATTGATGAAAATGTTAAACAATGATGGAGCCTATATCAACCCACTTCAGCCCCAGTGGAAGAGTATCCATGTTCTCCAAGGATGATGCCTGTCCCTTAAGAACCACCCCAGCCAGATGCCTCATCCTCTAGGATCAAAAAGAGAGAGTCAATGTGAAAATATTGTCAACTAGGATGGGTTACACAGATTGGCATCATTTTGCCTGGAAAATTCTCCCTCCTCACTTCTGAATTCTAACTTCCCCAGCTTCAAGACAGCTCAATTCTACCTCCTGCAAAAGGCCTTTCCTGGCCCTTCACTGGGCCTGCCCTCCCCACCAGTGCCTTCCCTCTCAAAGTACAACCAATACTGGATCTTATATACTCATGATCATCTGCATATTTTATCCCCATTAAGATGTGAGCTCTTTTAGGCAAGGGCCATGTTTTTGCCTTTCTTTACATCCCCATCATTTAGCACAGTGCCTGGTACATAGTAAGCACTTAATAAATGACTGTTGAAAATATTTCTAGCAATTCTTTTGAGGTGGCAAGAAACTGAAAACTAAGGGGGTACCCATCGTTTGTGGAATGGCTGAACAAATGATGGCATAGGAGATGTGGTGCTACAAGAAATGATGAAGGTGATGGTTTCAGAAACCTGGGAAGACTTGTATGGACTGATAGCAGAATTCAGTGAGCAGAAGGAAAATAATTTATGTAAGGCCAACACTGTAAAAATGAACAACTTTGAAAGAGTTAATTTTGATCAATTGCCACAATGGTAAATCATGGTCACGAAGGATTTATGATGGAGAATGCTGCCCAGCTCCTGACAGAGAGAGGATGGATGGATATCCAAAATGAGTCAATTCTATGAACACTGGTTTTATCAGACAATACTTTTTATCACAATGGTTTGGTTTGTATTTCTCCAGTGGGGCGAGGGGGAGTAAAAGAAATATAAATACATGGTATTTTTTTTCTTTTTTCCCTAATAAATAAAAAGGCATTTATAATATAAAAAGACAAACTAAAAGATATGATTTTTACAATAGGGAGATTGATATGAACTGATGCAAAATTAAATAAGCAGAAACAGGAAAACCGTATATACAATGACTAAAACAGCATAAAATGGCAAGGACAACAAAACAATTGAAACTGAATGATGCAAAATTATAAAGACCAAGTCTGGCCCCAAAGAAGGGTCACTATTGTCACTATTACTGTGTGCAGGGCACTGCAGTAGGTATCCAGGGCATGCAAAGGCATTACTCCCTTCTCCTAACTGCATGGTAATTAAAAAAATAAAACACAATTTTGAAAAATGCTTATTTACTGACTGATTTTGTGATGTGATTAAGTTTTCCCCATTTCATTCAATAAGCATTTATCAAGTGCCACCTATGTTCCTAAATATGCTCTATCCTCAGGGAACACAAAGATGGAGGCTGACTTCTTTTAGGGAGAAGAGACAATTACTTTTGCTAAATTTAGTAACCATTAACAACAGTTTAACAAACAAAATATTTTTCAAATCATATCTAATATCATAGACCCTAAATTGTGTTTTCAAATTCATGTATTAATGTTAACAAAATAATGCCTACTCATTTCTATATCCTTTTTATTCTATTATTTTTCCTGATTGTGTTGATTTTTTTTATCGTTATGGATAGGAATTAGAGCTAGGATTTCCCTCGCATGGGCAACTTCCCTCTTCCAATGCCAATTCGTACCTTCTCTGCAACTCAATATTAAAAAGTGACCAAGGGACAGTTACTGAGAGTAAGGAATTCACTCAGGTTGACAAAGCCAATAGGTATGAAAGACAAGGCTTGAACTCCAGTCATTCTGTCCACTACACCATGCTCTTTCACATGCTGTTATTATTGTTATGATTTATAGTCATCATTAATATTTAGATCCATCTATGTGTGCATGTATATATGTATACACATATATTTGCTTTGGTTCTTTCTTCATCCTGCAACAAATCCGGTATTTTGCCATATTTCAATGTATTCTACATCTTTGTCACCAGAGATTAGTCTGAGGAGCTTTCCTGGGAGTAATGAGCTGGGCCTTAACTATTGGATTCAAATTGTCAGAAGAAAAGGAGAAAGAAAGAATTCCAAATAGAGAGACTAGGAAGAGGCTGAACATGGGGGCAAGGACCAGCGTGACATGTGGAAATGGGACTCTAGGGGGGTCAATTTGACCAGAGAGAAATGTCTGTATTGGACAGTAATTAGAATCAGCATTAGAGCTGGATGCTGGGCTGTGTTTGTAATTGCTCAGAAAAGAAATGAAAACAACTAACATTTCTTTCTACTGTGTGTATGCCCATCTAAATAAGATAAACGTCCCCATATGGATTGTCCTAATAAGGCTTGTGGGGCACATGGAGAGATGCGATCTGAGGTTTGGCCCACCTCTGAGAAGATGAGTAAAGTCTTAGACACCCTAGCTGGTAAGAGCATAGAGGGAGATGGGGACCGATGAGACAGGGCACACAGGCACCCGTGCGCAACCAGGAGGCTCTTTTCTCCAGTCTTCAAGAGGAGGTTCCAATAGATATGGGGCATTCCAAAGGTCTTGGTGCAGTTTTAAATTTTAATAATTTGAGAAGTATAAATGAAACAAACTTACCCAAAAAATCATTTGAGAATTTATTTAAATTTATTTTATACTTAGTTTTATGAACTTTAAGTAATAAATTTTTAATTTTAATTTAATTTCCTGAATGATACTTTCTTGATGATGAGTGGATTGGTAGAAGACATCTTGATCTGTGATGTCAGTCACGTGAGCTATCTCCATTGCTGGCTCTCTCTATTGCTGGCATAAGGGTATGGGTAGGATTTTAAGCGTTCAGGACAACCATTCCCCTGAACATTCTTAAAGAGGAAGGTAGCCTCAAGTTTACACCAATTTATGGCCCCTTCCCACCAAATTCTGAGTATACAAAAGGCAGTCATTAAATAGCAAATGTGAGTAAACCCATTTATCTAGCCAAATAGCAAACAGAAAGTGGAGAGACACAGACTAAAATATAGGAGAAAATACAGAAGAATGTATAGATAAGAAAATGATGAAATCTTGACCCAAGAAAGGGGCCCTTGATGTCACCCGAAAGTAAATTCATATTCATTCTTACATATATTCTCATTCTCTCTCTCTCTCTCTCATATCTCTCTCTCTCTCGTATCTCTATCTCTCATCTCTCTCTCTCTCTCTCTCTCTCTCTCTCTCTCTCTCTCTCTCTCTCTCTCTCTCTCTCTCTCTCTCATATTTCTCTCTTTCTCATATCTCTTGGGAAGCAAGATGGAAATCAGGGATATGTTGAAGATATGCATTCCTCTACCTATCTGAAGCTTCTTAAAATCTTGCTTTCTCTTTCCACATGCCTCTCCCCAAATAAGCTCTCACACCAGCTCAGGTCCTCAGTGACATAGTCTGCATTTTCTTCACCAATTTGGAGTCAGGTCTTCTTCTGTAGAATTAGAAATGCCCTAGGTTTACACTAATGCACTGCTGGTGGACTTGTGAACTGATCCAATTCTGGAGATCAATTTGGAACTATGCCCAAAGGACTATTGAACTGTGCATACCTTTTGACCCAGCAATACCACTGAAATTGCTAGGTCTGTATTCCAAGGAGATTTTTAAAAAGGTAAAAAGAACCTATTTGTACAGAAATATTTATAGCATCTCTTTTTGTGGTGGCTGAGAAGTGGAAATCAAGGCGATGACTATCAATTAGGGAATGGCTGAAGAAGCTGGGATATATGATTGTCATGGAATATTATTGTGCTATAAGAAATGACAAGCAGGATGATTTCAGAAAAACCTGGAAAGATTTACACGAACTGATACAAAGTAAAGTGAGCAGAACCAGGAAAACATTGTACACAGTAACAGCAATATCATACAATGAAGAACTGTGAATGACTTAGCTATTCTGAGCAATACAATGATCCAAGATAATCCCATAGGAATCATGATGAAAAATGCTATTCGCCTCCAGAGAAAGAAATGATGCTGTCTGAATACAGACTGAAGCATGCTATTTTTCACTTTCTTTCTTTTGTCAAGTCTTCTTGCATAAAATGACAAATATGGACATGTTTTACATGATTACACATGTATATCCTATATCAGATTGCTTACTCTCTCAGGGAGAAGAGAGAGGTTAGAATTTGGAACTCAAAACTTTTTTTAAAAAAATGAATGCTAAAAATTGTTTTCACATGTAATTGGGGAAAAAATAAAATATTATTTTAAAAAACGTCCCAAGCTTCATTGGAAGTCTAATTACATATGTGTTATTTTATCTCATTCTCATCACAACCCTGTGAAGTAGAATCACCATTTTCCAGGTGAGGAAACTGAGACTCAGAAAGATTAAATAATTTGCCCAGGGTCATACATAAAATATCTGAGGCATGACGTAAGCTGAAGTCTCCCTGCCTCATAGTCCAGACCATATGATGACCATACGATGTAATCTCTATGGGTACACTCAGAAAACAGAGCACTTTACAATATTAAAGGGACCAAGAGCTGGCAGGCTATTGCAGTACTCTGGATGAGAGATAAGGGTCCAGACTAGGGTTTATGGATAAGTATTTTGCAAATGAAGGTCGAAAGGCAGCGGGTGTCAGAGGCAGGATGTAAACAGGCTTCAAAAATTGGTCTGGACTTAAGATGAAAAGTACCATCCATCGCATACTTTTTAAACTTTTTTTTTATTTTTCTTGAGTTTTTTTTTGGTCTATGTTTTCTTACACAACATGATTAATATGGATATGTTTTGCATGACTACACATATATAACCTGTATCAAACTGCTTGCCTTCTCAATGTTGAGGGGGAGGGAGGAAGAGAGAGAATTTGGAATTCAAAGTTTTAAAAATGAATGTTAAAAATTGTTTTTGCATGTAACTGGAGAAATTTTTTTTAAATAAATGGTTTTTTTTAATTGGTCTGGAAATCACTAAGGTAGGAGAGGCCCATCACCAAAGGGCTAGCCCAAAATATACTTTTTTCAGTGAGGGAAGGAAAAAGGGGGACAAGAAACTTACAAAGATTATCTGTTAAAGTCAAGGTAGGTTCTATTTGTTCCCTCCCTTCATCCTACCAGACCTGTTATCCAGTCTCAGAAAAAAATAAGATATCTCTGATAAGACTTGTTCTTTTATAAAGCAATGCTGGTTGTTATCTAGAATATCAGAGTCTCTCTTATAGGTATTTCCCTTTCAGTACCTTTCTGACTATAAAGAAATGTGTATTAATCCCCATAATGCAGTGCGCTATTATAGAGATGGCCATGAGATCTCAAAGATTATGGCATCAGAGCATAATTCTAGTAGAGTATGCCACACTGGAAAGGCTTCAATGTTGGACTGGAAATAGACCAAGGACCAACCTAGCCAATGTAGGATACACTCAGCACCAGAGAGGTAACCAGTGAATAATAGTTTGGTTTTTTAGCCACAGTACCTCCCAAAGACCATCTACTAAGGCATGCAGGAGTCATAATCTTCACTGAAGGAGAGAATGTCACCATTGATGAAAACACTGATCATATATTTAGAACTAGGAAAGGTCTCAGAGGTCATCTAGATTCTGGAAGTATCAAAGTATTTAAATAAGTCCAAATGACATGGCACATCCCTCTCCTGTGTTTTAAATAAAGGCTCTCTATTTGCCCTTTTGTATTTCCAGTTTCTTTGGGCTCTCAACAGTGATGGCTGTTGATTTCAGTTGATTAATTCCATACCACAGCATACAAATTAGCCAGGTCTGTGTAATATAATACACCTAGCCTCATTGTAGGGTGGCTAGGTAGCTCAGTGAATAGAGTGCTGGGCTTGGAGTCAGGGAGACTCAACTTCCTGAGTTCAATCTGGCCTCAAACACTTATTGGCTGTGTGATCCTGGGCAAGTCACTTCACCCTGTTTGCCTCAGTTTCCTCATCTGTAAAATGTGCTGGAGAAGAAAATGGCAAACCACTCCAGTATCTTTGCCAAGAAAATCCCAAATGGGGTTACAGAGAGTCAAACACCATCGAAAAGACTCACCAAAAAAATTTTCAAGAGCTTTTTTTTGTGGTTATAGAGGAAGTTAGGGGTTCAGACTCATGACATCTTAGGGATAGGTAACTCCCAGTGTGGAGATTCCCTCTATTAATGCAGATGAGCACCTGCTCAGTAACTTTTTGTCACAGCGAGTTGTTTTGGACATAGAAGTTCAGTGACTCTTCCAGGAGGCCAAAAACTCTGTCATCAACTGTGTGACTGTCAGAAGCCCTAGAATGGTATTATAATCATTATGAAGTACAGCCTCTCCACACCTACCTAATAAATGACATTCATTAGAGCACTCACTTCTTTCTGGCTCCTGACTTCTTTTCAGTAGCTGATGCCTGAAATGCCACCATTACCAACATATTTGTTTTGATTAAGACAGGATCCTTTATTAAAACGCAAATGCCCCCTTGGGAAGGGTGCATGTTAAACTATCAGTCATTACAGAGGCAGTGTGCAGCTATGGATGGAGGAACCCTGCCTTGGAGGCACCTAAGTTACAGTGAATTAGGGATCTGAATTGGTTGGGGAGTTTCCATACTGGGAGCTCCCCACAATGATTTCACTGGTCTAGGAACCCCCCTCAAAACTCATTATGTATACCACCCTGGCCCATTCTACACTAAACTTCACCTCTATCTCCTCCAATCACCTGGACTTTACCCCTAAAAGCCTCTACCCTGACAGTTGACCTTCTGCCTTATCCCATCAGGGCCCAGGACCCCACACTACAAATGAAAGTCAAAAGACAGTAGATGTCAGAGCCAGGACATAAACTGGCTTCATCCATCCCCAGAGAAAGAACTTACGGTGTCTGAATACAGCACTGCACCAAGCCACCAATCCTGTATTCGTATCCTCCTCTCTTTTTTCTGCTCCCCTTTACATATGATCTAAACCCAATAGAGTGGGAGCTCTTTGAGAGAAGAGACTGCTTTATTTGCTTGTATTTTTATCCCCAGCACTTGGCATAGTGTCTGGCACACAGAAAGTACTTAATAAATGCTCTTGCTATCTGTCTGTCATCAAGGCTGCAGATCATCATTGGAAAGAAGGGTCTGAATCATGAGGAATTCCTGCAGGAGAATGGGCTGAAACTAGCCTAGGGAACAAAGAGTCAATAAGAGACAACCAAGAACCCCATCCCTCTTGCCTTATAGGAGGACTACTCGGGGGCGGAGCCAAGATGGCGACTGGAAAGCAGTAACTGGCGTGAGCTCCCCTCCAAGTCCCTCCAAAAAC
>CM053623.1:51059624-51179452 GCA_028646595.1 Phalanger gymnotis | reverse complement strand
TGCTTGACTTCCTAGGGAGGGTGGAGGGGAAGGGAAGAGGGGAGAGAATTTGGAACTCAAGGTTTTAGTAAAACAGATGTTCAAAAGGAGGACTACTCTAGGAGGGGAGATGAGCATCGACATTTAGGTCTATAGAACCAGAATTGGAACCTACCACTTTTTGCACCCAGGGGAAGGACAAAGATGCTCTCGATTCAGTTGATGGAGGGGAAGGGTGGTGGTGAACCCAGGATCCCATGAAGCCCCTGTAGGGGATATCCTACCTGGAATGACAAGGGGGGAATATGGAAGGGCTAGACTGGGAAGAAACTCACTGGGTTGAGGGGTGCCATCTGGTAATTTCTTATTTTAACTCATTATTCTTGTTCACTCAAACAAGTTCAGTTGTTGAAAGTAGGCCCAGTATCAAGTTAATGCAAAATGGGTCAAAAGCCCCTACTCAGAAAAGACACTGGCAACTGTCACTCATTTGCCTCTCATTTGTCAATGAAGCACAGAAAATGTTGGACTTGGTAGTAATGCTTTAGGAAATAAGGAACAACCAGCCTGCCTTTATTGGTACCATAGCCATCTTGTAAGCTTGCTACTAAAGTGTTGCCACCCAAGTGCCAGGGACTACAAAGCATTCCACTCCCAAAAACAAACTTCCTCTTGGGGGATGTTTTCACTTAAAGCAGACGAGTGTTAAAATTACCTTCGTCCCCAAGTGGTAGCCAAGAACAGGACTGGTCATATGGTTTATTTCCAAGGCACATCCCCACAGACCTCTTCCATTCATAGAATCCCAGAGGGAGGAGATGTCTTTCTTTAGGGTTGAGACCAGGCAACTCTACCCTGTCAGCCTATAGAAGCAGCTCCTTTGTGGAGGATAATGAAGAGTTCTGAGGGGGCACCCAATAATAACACCAACAACCAATTCCATTCCCCCCACTGGTCTTTAGTGAAAACTGCCTTCATTTACCCTGTGGCTGTATCCTGGGTGTGCTGGCTTCTGATGGAAATTTGCACAACATTAGGACCGCATGGCCATGCGCATTCACACACACACAGACACACAAACAGGCCATGCACATGGATGGGTTCCAGGAGTGGCATTGAATAACTTAATGAAAATGGTTAGTTATGTTTTAGCTGGAAGTAAAACTAAATCTAGAGGTGAAAAGACAATCAACAGAGCCACAATGTTGAGACTCCTGAAATCGAAAACAGCTGTCTTTGGGGGAAAGCTTGGCTGCCCCTACAGCATGAGGGCCTTGCGACAAGGCTGGCCACTCCTCCTTGCTTTCTCCATCGAGGATTAACATTAATAAGCATGCTTCTGCAGGGTTACCCTCTACATGGGAGAAGTAAGGCTCAATAAAGAAAGAAATAGAAAAAGACAGAACAAAAAAAAAAGACAGCAGTAGACAGAGAAGGAAAAAAAATCTTCCAGGCCAAAGAGAAATAAATGTTGAACATACCCAGTAACTGCATTTTATGAGAGATTGTTCAGATAAATGTTTGAGATAACCTCTTTCAAAAGTTTGGTAGGAATCAGTGTGGTATGAGCTGCACAGTAAAGAAACTGGATCTGAAGTGTGAACCCCAAAAAGAAATGAGAACATACATCTCCTTCTCTTCTTTGTAGAGGTGAGGGGCTAGGGGTATGAAACATGGCATACACATTATCAGACCTACTTAATGCATTGGTTAGTTTTGACAAACTTTCTTTTTCCCTCCTCTCTTTTATTCTTCGCTAGAAGGGATGGTTCTCTGGTTAGAGGAGGGAGAGGGAGGTATTTGGAAATAAAGCTGTATAAGAACAAAAGCTATCAAACAAATTTTAAAAGAGATAATCATGAGAAAAAAATAAAGAAATTTGGTTAGAAATAAATGTCTTCTGCAGAGTGGGGCCAGCTGGAGAAGTTGTTCAGCTGAAAGGCATATGGTTTGGAGGGCTTTCAAATGAAATGGAAATTTAGGCATTTTAAGGTATACTTAAGAGTTTTTTTAAACATCCCCAAAAATATAGCTTAGAGAAAAAGAATTACAGCAGAGACTGAATGGCATTGGGGGAAGAGATGGGGGAGGGAGAGAGGAGAAAGGAGATCCAGAGATCAAGAAGAAGAAAAACCTTGAACAGGAAATGTTGGGGGAGTTTTAGGTTTAGTTGGGTTTTGACGATCAATTTATATGTTATTATGTTGAAAGAGAAGATATTTCAGAATAAAAAAGAAAGGAGCAAAATGTCTGTCCTATCTCACTGCCTACCACCCCAAAAGCACAACCACCATAAAATGCCCAGGGACCCTGAACAAAATAGAAAATTACATATTAACTTCTGATCCCAAGAGCCAAACAGAAATGGGGCACCTTGTGCCTCTCTCCCTTCCTGGCAAACATGGTTTAGAATTAAGTTTGCACATAAACAGGCCCTATGGCTGCACATGCACTATGATTTCACAGGATGAGGCACCCGAGATGCATTTGTTATGTTGTGACAGAGGGTCACAGAAACCAGGAAAGTCAACGGGGGAAAGGAGCGGGATGGGGGAAAATTATATGTTTCGAGGGAGAAGACGGAGAGGCTGCAAAGATGAGCATTAAAGGGCACACACACACAGAGAAAAATACAGATCTAGAATTTCTAAATTACTCTTGGCCCAAAAGTCTGGTTTACCACTGAAACAGTGTCATTATGAAGCTGGCAGAAAGCAGGCAGGGGATCTAGTTACTAACTTCTTACTAGCAAGAGCAGCAGAGTCATTTCTGCCAGCAGCAGGGCTTTTGACAAAAACCTTGTGTCTCATACATAGTGTGACCTATAGGGAAAACTGGTTTTAATCAAGCAGATCTATAAAATGGAATGCAGTTGTGGTCTCCCTTCTCAAATGTCAAACGAAACAGAGGAGAAAGTGAGGGTTGGAATTGTCAAAGTAACTGGGAGGAAAAAAAAAACATTTTACATAAACGCCCCCTTGTCCTATACATACAGCCTATAGGCTAAGTTTGTTGAAAAACTCAGTTGAAACCCTCTGGTGGATTGGGGAAAATTCACCAAAAACATTCCTGATGCTTTGAATTTTGGTTTTTTATACCAAATTTTACTTTGCTCCGGAATGGACATTTGGGCCTGGTTACAACCCTTATAAGGGAGCCCTCAAGTCCCTTGGACATTTGTTGCTGAAATATTGTCCTTCTTATTCTATTTTTTAGAATTCGAACTCTAAGTCAATGGTCACAGTTCCAAAGTAGGATCGCTAATCCAGGGAATTACCTAGCAAGGATGTCTCCCCCACCTTTGACCCATGGTGTCCCCATTCCCCTTATCCCTCCACCCTTCCCGAAGTCCCACAATGCTTGACTCCCACTCCCAGTTAAAAATTTTTAAAAAGCATTTTCAACAACATTATCTCCTTTAAAAAAAAGTTTTTAGGCTTTCAGAATTTAAATTCTGCAGACATTTTCTTCCTTTCAAATAGTCCCTATGTTTATGGTCCAACCCTATACTGCATCAATTGTTTCCTAAGAGAATAGTGTGGTAATAGTAGTGTAATACTAGTAATAGTACTAGTACTACTAGTAGTGGGAAAACTTTCAGAAATAAAGAAGCTGACCTGACCCTTCTGGACTGGAGGACCAGTAACTGGAAGCCTCTGCCCAGCTATCAATGGGTCACCCACTCATCTAACACTAGGATTTCAAGTTGGAAAGGATGTTAAAGGCCATCTAATCCAGCCACTTTGTTTTACCGATGAGGAAACTCAGACCCCAGGGAAGCAAAGTAACCCATCAATGGACACCCAGCTAGAAGCACAGAAGAGTAAAGAGGAAAGGGTTCTGGCCTTGTAGTCAGACAAGACCCAGGTTCTAAGGACTCCTCTGACACTTCTGAGCTGTGTAATCACAGATAAGTCCTTTAATTCTCTGATCCTCAGGCTCCTCCACTGTAAAACAGGGATAACAATATCTGTGCTACCTTCTTCACCAGGCTGGAAGAAGAGGAACAAAGGAGATTCGGTGTGTACAGTGCTTCGGAAACCTCAGACCCCACCTAAATATCAGAGTAGGGAGAACGCTGGGCTTGGAGTCAGAGAGACCCAAGTGCAAACCCTCTCGGACACTTAGCTATGTCAACCTGGGAAAGTCACTCTCTCTTCCTGGTTGTGGCAGCAGTGGTAACAAAGATGGCAATGGTGATGAGGGGATGATAGAGGTGATGGTGGCAGTGGTATGGCCACAGTGGAAGCCATGGTCACCCTTGTAGTCGTAATACGAGTACTAGTATGAGCATTTTTATTAATAGGAGTACTACTGGTAGTATAAATAGTAGTAATACCAAGAGTAGTAGTACTACTTGGACTAATAAAAGTGCTAGTACCACTAGTAGTACTACTAAGACAAATAGTAGTATTACTAGTACTAGTTATACTAATAGAAGTACTATTAGCAATACAAGGACTAGTGCTACTAGTTATACTAATACGAGAATGACTAGTAGCACAAATTGTAGTATACTAGCACTACTATTTGTACCAATAAAAGTGCTAGTATAAATAGCAGTAATACTGGTACTAGTACTAGTAGTTGTACTAATAGCAGTACTATTAGCAATATAAGGCTTAGTACTAGTGGTACTAATAAGAGTACTACTACTAGTACAAATAGTAGTATACTAGCACTACTAGTAGTAAGGGTGGTGGTAATAATAATAACAGCAGTAACAGCAGCAATAGTTAATAGAGCAGCAGCAGTAATGGCAATAGCAGTAATACATGCAGTAGCAGTAATCACAAGTAATGATAGTAGTAATAATAATAATAACAGCAGCAGTCATAGTAGTAATAGTAGTGGTAGCTAAGGAGCATAGCAGATGGAGCACCACATCAGGAATCAGGAAGGTGTGAGTTCAAATCCAGCCACCGACACTTCCTAGCTGTGTAACCCTGAGAAAGTCACTTAACTTCTGTTTGTCACCGTTTTTCATCTGTCATGGAGATAATGATAGCACTTACTTCCCAGGATTGTTGTGAGGATCAAATAAGACAATTGTAAAGCACTTAGCACCGTTCCTGGGAGATAGCAAACACTATGTAAATGTGAGCCATTAGTAGTAGTAGCAATAATAGTAATAATAGCAGTAATTATAGTAATAGTAGTAACATTAGTGGTAGTAGTAATATTACTAGTAGCAATAATATTAACAGTAATAGTAGCAGGAATTATAGTAATAGTAGTAACATTAGTGGTAGCAGTAATATTACTAGTAGCAATAATATTAATAGTAATAATAGCAGGAATTATACTAATAGTAGTAACATTAGTGGTAGTAATATTACTAGTAGCAATAATATTAATAGTAATAGTAGCAGGAATTATAATAATAGTAGTAACATTAGTGGTAGTAGTAATATTACTAGTAGCAATAATATTAATGGTAATAATAGCAGTAATTATAGTAATAGTAGTAATATTAGTGGTAGTAGTAATATTACTAGTAGAAATAATATTAATAGTAATAGTAGCAGGAATTATAGTAATAGTAGTAATATTAGTGGTAGTAGTAATATTACTAGTAGAAATAATAGTAATAGTAGCAGGAATTATAGTAATAGTAGTAACATTAGTGGTAGTAGTAATATTACTAGTAGCAATAATATTAATGGTAATAATAGCAGTAATTATAGTAATAGTATTAATATTAGTGGTAGTAGTAATATTACTAGTAGAAATAATATTAATAGTAATAGTAGCAGGAATTATAGTAATAGTAGTAATATTAGTGGTAGTAGTAATATTACTAGTAGAAATAATAGTAATAGTAGCAGGAATTATAGTAATAGTAGTAACATTAGTGGTAGTAGTAATATTACTAGTAGCAATAATATTAATAGTAATAATAGCAGTAATTATAGTAATAGTAGTAATATTGATAGTAGTAGTAGTAATATTACTAGTAGCATTAATATTAGTAGCAGTATTAGTAGTGGTATTAATTATATTAGTATTACTAGTATTAGTAGTAGTATCAATTAACATATCAGTAGTAGTATTGATAGCAACAATTGCAGTAGTAGGAGTAATAATAGCTTTAGCAGTGGTAGTATTAGCAATAGTTAGTGATGATTGCGATAAGAGTAGTAAAAGCAGCAGCAGCAGCAGCAGTATTAGTAGTAATGGCAGTAACAGTAATAGTAACAGTAGTAGTAGTAATAGCAGTAATAACAGTAGTAGTGATCATAGTAACAGTGGTAAAAGTAGTGATAGTAACAGTAGTAGTAGCAGTACTCATAGCAGCAATAATAATAGTAACAGCAATGGTATGCCCAAAGAGTTATAAAACCGTGTACACCCTCTGACCCAGCAACACCACTATTATGTCCGTTTCCCAAGAGGATCAGGGGAAAAGGAAAGGAATCTATATTTCTAAAAAACTGATAGCAGCTCTCTTTGTGGTGGCAAAGAACTGGAAATTGAGGGGAGGCCCATTAATTAAGGAATGACTAAATAAGCTGTGCTATATGATTGTGAGGGAATACTACTTTGCTGTAAAAAATGATGAGCCAGTTAATTTTATAAAAACATGGAAAGACTCGCACAAAGTAATGAAGAGTGAAATGAGCACAGCAAAGAGAACACTGGATACAGTAAGAGCGCTGTTGTTTGAAGAATAACTATGAATGATTAAGTTATTCTGAGTATTATAAATGCTCAAATCAACCACAAAGGACCTCTGAAGGAAGATGCTCCCCACCTCCAGAGAAAGAACTGATAGATAGAAATATGCACAGTATGGTTTTACATATGTGTGTGAATGTGTGCATGTGTGTAATGGTGGCCTTTTCTAGTGCCAGATGGGGAGGGAAGGAGGGAGACAGTTTGGAACTTAAAATGTAACAAAAATAAATTTAAAATAATCATAATGGTAGTAGTCACAGGCCAAAGATCATTTCCCTCATGAATAATCTAGACAACTACAGATGTTGTAGGTGCTGCCTTAGGACGTAGGCAAAGTGACCCGAATAAAGAGCGAAGCTTTCCTTCCTACTCCTTTACCTCATTCACATTGAGGGTTTTGTTTTTGTTTTTTAAGATGAGTATAAAACTACTATATGTCTCTTTGGATTTTAAAATAAAAATACAGTTGAAAAAGAAGATAGTGATTGTAGGTGGTAATAGTGAAATCCGATAGGACTGGAAAATGAAACTGTTTCTATGCTATATCACCGGGTAGCTCACTGGCCATTAATTTATAACTCCACCACCCTCTCTCCAGTGTAATTTTTAAAGTGTTTAGATTATGTTCCTTTGGAAAGATCACAAAAGATATCTTCTCCCACTAGGACTACCAGTTATAGGTCCCTTGATTTTAAAAGGTCCCTTTTTTAAAAGGCAATATAATCTAGGTGGTTTCTGTCAATGGAGAATGGGGTGGGGCATGGCAGTTCAGAATTCAGAAAGGGCCCAAATGAGAGACTTAGGACAGCATAAGGGTACTGGGTGTCTATAATAGCTAGGGAAGGGGGTGGGGGTACCACAAACATCCAAGAAGGGAGATTGGAAGATGCCAGTTTTACTACATTCCCAATTTTGCTTAGGGCTTTCACACTGGGAACCTCCATGGCCTCTCTCCTTCCCCTTGAACTGTCTCATACATACACCCTTGAGCTTTCGTACTGCGTGAACTAAGGTCAAGGAGTCCAATTTCGACAGTCAGCAGTGAGGGTTTTAGGCACTGCATGAAATGCTGTGACATGAACCTTGAATATCATTTGCTATACAGCTTCCTCCATGTGAAACACACCTATGTAAGTCACAGTGTGTATTTATAGTTATGGACAATCTTGCTACTAAATAAGTCTAAGGTAAGGTCATAAGTTATTTCTGGGAGGAAAAAAAACAGTGACAGCAAGCAATGAGTCATTTTCAAATATGTATATACAGATTTGTGGTTTGTTTAAAGATGTCACAAGAATACCTCAAGTCCTTAAAAATACCCATAGGCCAGTTTTTAAAAAGAAGATGGACTGCATGATCCCAATGCACTCTTCACATTTAAGTTGTCAAAATATTTCAGTGACGAGAGGATCACAGATTTAGCACCGGATCTTAGCAGGGATCTTAAGAGTTCAGTTAGGCCAACCTCCTTATTTCATGTAACAGCAAAATGAAGCCCAGAGTTATTCACTGATGCGTTCGAGGTTGTTGTTTTTCAGTCATTTCAGTCACATCTGACTCTTGGTGACCCCATTTGGGTTTTTTTTTTTGACAAAGACACTGGAGTGGTTTATTTTACAGATGAGGAAACTGAAGAAAACAGAGTTAAGTGACTTGCCCAGGGTCACACAGCTAATGTCTGAGGCCAGATTTGAACTCAGGTTCCCCAACCCTTCTAGTCCAATGCCCTCAGTTTACAGATAGGGAAACTGAGATCCAGAGAGGTTAGGTGACTTACCCAAGGTCATACAGATAACTAAGTGGCAAGCAGAAATTTGAAGCCAGAGTGTCTGAATTCAGGTCCAGGGCTCTTTCCACGGCACCTCAATTTTTCTTTAAGTATATCAGAATAGGGGTAGCTAGGTGGCACAGTGAGTAGAGCACCGGCCCTGGAGTCAGGAGGATCTGAGCTCAAATCAGGCCTCGGACACTTGACACACTTACTAGCTGTGTGACCTTGGGCAAGTCACTTAATCCCAGTTGCCCTGCCTTTCCCTCTCAAAAAAAAAATGTAAAAAAAAGTATATCAGAATAATTTTGAGCCTCCGGAAATCTTTCTTTTGCCTTCCCTAAACATCCAACTCGAGCCTTCAACCTTCCTTTCCAATTGTTCTGTGCATGACTTACAATGGGCCTGCAAAAAGGTTTTGGCCCCTTTGATTTCCTCAAACCAATTCCTTCAAGTGATTTCTCTTGCCTCATGCCCAAGAATAAATTGCATCATTATGGCTCTCTTGTTGTTTTGACTTTCTGACTTGCTCTGTACCCTCTGATATATAAATTAGCTTCAGCCCACACAATGCACAACTGTATTTGTTCACAAGGAATGTTTGGGTTTCTTTCGACTTCTTCCTGTCCACTTCCCTGTGGTTTACACAGAGAGGTCGAGCTTTTGAAAAATTACCCGGCATACTTGTGTTTAATGAGTACATTTAAGCAGGCTTTCCCTACAATGCTTATCAGTTGGTTACTTAACCTTTTATGAGCAGGTTAAATATTTTCTACAGCATTTCAATAAACATGATACCTGGTTTCAAGTTTAAAACTAATGAGAAGGAAGTTATTCTTTCCTTATATTACCCCCACCCCATATCTTATCATTTGCTTTTTATCTTTCCTCTTTAAATGACCACCTGACTGAGGGAGAAATTCACATGGCAGGAGTGGACACACCGTCTAACAGATGGGAAGTGTTTTCAACTCTTCGGGCATCTAACAATAGGGCACTCTTTAGGAGCCCTCATTGTCCTGTCCAGAAGAACTCAAAGTGGCGAAATTCACCTGGATCTCACTATACGATTGAAGTCTAAAATTAATTCCAACTGAGTTGTAGGAGATGAATATCAGGGAAATAAGTGTTGAGTCCAGGGTGAGGATGACAAGGATGTGTGTGATATCCAAAAAATCTACCAGAATGCTCTCAATTCTCTAACAAAGTGGTCCTTGTTTCTCTGTTTCCCAAAGGTTCTCCCTTCTCATCTCCAAATACATACACATACACACGCGCACACACACACACACACACATACACACACAATTCCATGCCAACAGAATAAAAACTTTGCTAAGTGCTTCATTCATTCCAACAGGCTATATTTATTCATTTTTCACCCCCAAATGGCATATTTAATATATATTCCTGGAAATACCTGAAATCTTTTCATTATGTTCTCAACTAGTTTCTCATCTGCCTCTCTAGCCCACAAGTTGACCCAACTGAATTAAAGTCCTTCGTGGCTCCACATCCAATTTCTTTGGCAGCAAGACAAGAAATGGACCACTAAATTTTCAGTTAGGACATTTATTAAGCACCTAGTATATGGCAAGTCCTGTGCTAAGAGTCAGAGGACTTGAAGTCAGAGAGGCCAAGGTTCAAATCCCATTTCACACATGTCCTAACTGCGTGATTCTGAATAAATCACTTAACATCTCTTGGTCTCTGTTTCCTCACTTGTAAAACGCTGTCTTTGATAGCTTCTGAGGTCCCTTCCAGTCCTAAGTCTATGGTTCTGCAAGAGGTTTTGTGTAAATAAAGGTGAAAAAAAATTTCTACTCTCAAGGAGTTTACAATCTAATGAGCAAAAAGTATACTACATTCATATAAAAAATATGATATGAGGAAGACTGTAACGCAGATTAATGAAAGAGTCAAAGTGCTAAGAGAAGACTTTGAGTGAAGGAGAGAATGCTTCTAGTAAGTAGAAATCAGAGAAGATTTCCTGGGGGAGCTGGGCTGAGGAAGGTCTAGAAGGAAGATTTTAAGAGATGGAGACAATGGAGTACATTCCAGGTCCAGGGGACAGTCTGTTCCCAAGTACAAGAGCAGAGGAGAACAACTAGTAGCCAAATTGGGCTAGAATATAGTGTGTGTGAAAGGAAGCAATAAGAACTAAGACTGGAAAGAGAGGTTGGAGCCAGATTGTGTATTGCTTTACAGGCCATACTAAGGAGCATACAATGAATCCTTGAGACAATAGGGAGCCTTTCCTTCAGGAGCTGATCCATGCATTAGGAAGACTATCTTGGTGGCTAAGAGAAAGATGGATGAAGAAGAGAAAAAGCGACAAACAGGAAACAAAAAAGAAAGCTAGTACAATAGTGTAGGTGAGTGATAAGACCAGGAGGCGTCAATGTAAGTGGAAAGAAATCAGCAGATAGAAGAGAGATTATGGAAGTAGAACCCCCAGGGGTTAGCAACTGGTTGCACATGAGAGAGCAAAGATTTAGGAGAGATGATGAGCGCAGACCTATGGAGTCTGAGGAACCTGTGGGACATCCACATGGAGATGTGCAACAGGCCTTTGGAAATAGAGGATTATTGTTTGGAAGAGGTGGAGATTTGAATGTCATTTGGATTGAGGCAATAATTGAAGCCATGGGTTTGGAAGAGATCACCAAGGGACAAGACTTTTTAAAAAAGAGAGAGAGATGAGGAATAATAACAATCTTAGGGGATGCCCAGATTTGAGTGTTAAGAAGAAAGTGTGCCTATGAAGAAAACTGAGAGGGAACATTCAGACAGATAAAAAGGTCAGCAAGGATATGGCATGTCACAGAAGCCAAGATCAAGAGAGAACATCAAGAAGAAGGCAGTGGATGGATGAACAAAAATGACATACAATGGTGAGGATCCACTGGGGACACAGAATGAGAAGACTGGGCTCATGCTTCAGCTCTGCCACTTGCTAACTATATGATCTCGGGCAAAGTGGGGTCTCAGTTTTCCCCCTTTTATCAGGTCTCTCTCAGCCTTAACATTGAATGAGTCTAAGAAGTTTGATTATATAAGTTACATTAAAGAGTTGGACAGCTCCAGAAACTCATCATATAAAACTCTTAGAAAACTGAAGAAAACAGTCTGTTGGGAACTATACCTAGCTTGTTCCCATAGTCTGTCGCTCTGAACACCGTAACTACTACCCTTTTTTCCTAGGAGAGATCCAAAAGTTTTAAACCAGCACAGGAACTGAATTTTCCTTTGTTCTACAAGGCAATAGCCATTAGACATGGGGAGGGAAGAGCTTCATTGAATGAAGCATACATAGGACATGGAGCTAACTGGAGCCTAATTGTAAAACAGAAAGATTCCTGACATGTTCTTGAGCCACAGGTGACAACGACAAATATGATCATTTTATGGTAAGTGATGTCATTCCATTGGTCTATGCCCTGCTGAGCTTTTTGCTTCTGTTTCTCCCCAATGAGCTTCTAGTCTATGCTTTTTACCTCCACTGGGAGACTGTCATTGCCACCGTCTTTTGGACAACATCTGTAGTCTTTCTTCAGAGCCATTCAGCTAGTCATCTTGGTTTCTCTCTGCTACAGTACAATGACTATAAAGCCTCTCCCTCATCAGGGTTGATAGATATCTCTTTGGTCATAGGCTGAACAAAAGTGAAGCAGAGTAACCCTCCATTTATCCAGTGCTGAGTCACAATCCATTGACCCAGACAACTATTTAAGATTAGAAATTCCATGTAACCTCCATTTGACCCCTTACGGGGATCATATGTCCCTAAAAATCTCAGGGGAATCTATCAAACAAACCCACAATTTACATGGCAGTTGACCACTCCCAAGATCCCTTTCACAATGGCATGCAAAAGACTTAAGCAAGGACGAAGCTAAACTAAAGAAGTAATGTCATTTTCCTACACCCTCCTGACCCACCTCTTTTAACAATATTGCATTATAGGAGAGAGGACGGAAAGAAGGGTAAGGGGAAGAAAGGCCAAGCATTAAGTCCCATGTCTACCTACAGATGTATCAAGGAGGAGAAGAAAATTCATATCTACTACACTGACATTCATTGCTTAAAAAAAGCTGAATGACAGCAATAATGATTTTAATATTATATAGCCTGAAGGAGAAAATAGCGAAGGGCAACATAACTTTCAAAATAACTATTACAACAAAACAAAATTTAGAAACCCTGTACTCCAGGGTTTTTATGGTCACCGAAATTAGTAAGCTGTGAGACCTTGAACAGGTCACTTTCCTTCTCTTGGCTTCATTTCCTCTTCTGTAAAATAAGAAGGTTGAACTAAACAATCTCTTCTGATTCTAAAACTCAAAGAAAAATCTGAGATTCTCAGTTTATTTCACAAAGGATTTTAAAAAAAACTTCTTCATCTTCAGTGAAGCCTGGAAAATGAAGAATTTAAACTACAACAGGATGGATTCGGGTTTGATATAAATGGACAAATTTCCTAACTGTGAGCATGATTGAATGGCGGATTACAAGTCTGAGCATTAGTGTGCTTTCCCCTAGGGGTCTTTAAAGCTAGGATGAATTCTAATCTGTCTTGGATGGTTTAAATGTGAGCTCTCGAAGGCAAGGAGATGAATTATATGGTTTCATTAAGCCATCATCAAACCCCACATTGCTGAGGAAGCTTCGGCTTCCGCAATAAAGTGAAATAAGATGGACTCTCCATTCCCTTCCCTGGAAACAAGGGAGTGGGGAGAACAAGAGTTTGCTGCGCTACTGATTCACCTTCCCTTTTTTATATTTTTTTTTATATTTTTACAACTGTTTTTATTTTTAGTTTATTTTATTTTAATTTATATTTTTACAACTGTTTCTCAAGAGCAGAAGCACCACCTGAATCCTAAATGTTCACACACTAGAAGCACATAATGAATGATGATGTTGACAGAATCATTATAAAGGTTTGTCACCCAGAAGATGATGGCCGTGAGGGGTGGTGCTATTATTCCTTGATAAAAGGCAAGGACCAGCTTTGAATTTAACAGAATGTTAGAACTGGATGGTCATCCAGCCCGATGATTTCATTTTACAGATGAGGAAACTGAGACCCTGAGATGTTTAAGCAATTTGCCCAATTTCATACAAGTGAAGATTGGCAACTGGATAAATTAATGCCTTGAGTCCTGAGTTACCTTACTGACTAGACATTGACTCTTCAGGAGTCTGTGAGTAGAAAAGGAAATGAGAAATGCTTCTAGCTCCCAATGCAAACAGCTTTGGAAGGTTTGAACATAAACACCTCTTCTATGTCTTGGAAATCTTGAGTTTGTGGTATGCATATATCCAGGTTTTACGGTGTCTGGGTTTGGGAGGAACCATGGGGAGCCTATATTGTAGCTGCTTTTTTACAGATTTGGATTTTCTTCCGATGGCCACAAATAAAGACCATCTCCAGATGCAGCGTGCTCATGCGACCATCTTCACTATAGCACTCATGTGGATAGGAAGGGGTCCTTTGAAACTTAGGAATAAGGAAAGAGCAGGGAACCTCTGGTTGGGAATACTCAGATTAATCCAACTGTTCTAGACTACTGAACGTTGCCACCAAGGAAGAGGCAGAGCTAAAGGAAAGAAGTTGCCAGATCTCTGAGAACCCTAGAGAGCTTGGCATTAGGTGAATCCCATAACCACAAGATCAACCATGGACTGCGAGCCCCTGGCTGCCATCCTCAAAGAGGGTCACACGTTTGGCCAGCAGGGTCCACTGGTGATACGTGGCAATCAGGGACTTGGGAGTCAATAACAAGAGTCATGGATAGCTCCTTGCACAGGGGTTGGGGTAGACCTGCTAAAGTTTCTCAACCCCTCTACATTCCACTTCCTCTTAAACTACCTCTTTTCCTACTTGGGGCTCCCAGATAGAAAGGGTCAGCTAGAAGCGGTGCCTGAGCTTCGTCACCCACAGAATTTTTAAAAAGAGTATCAAAGAGGAGGACATGTTAACAGAAGTAGAACCAGAGAAAAATATGAAAATATACTCGATTGCAGAAATATTAGAATTCTCACCTCTCTTATCCTGTTTATTTGAGACACAGGCAGTCTGGCATTTTAGCTGTTATGTTCTCCAATATCTTCTCTCGCTTTATCTGCAGACTTTTAGCTTTGAGGAAACTAAGTGGTCCAGTAGACAGGGTGCTGGGCTTGTAGTTAGAAAGACCTAAGTTCGAATCTGGCCTTTGACACTTACTAACTGTGTAATCTTGGGCAAGTCACTTAACCTCTGCCTCAGTTTCTTCATCTGTAAAATGGAGATAATGATAGCACCTACCTCCTTGGGTTGTTGTGAGGATCGAATGAGATATTTGTAAAGTGCTTAGCTCGGAGCCTGGCACTATGTACATAAGTTTGTGCTTAAGAAGTGCTTACTTCCTTCCCTTTTCCGTTCACCTACCCTGTTGGTGATATCAGCTTTCTCGACTTAGATACTTTACTCTCTCTGATAGTTTACCCCTCCTAGTCCATACTAGAAAATATGTTCTGTGTTTTGGAGTGGTACTCTAGCAACCTCTATGCAGCTAGAATTATAGATTTTCGTTTTGCACCAATTGTTGCGTTTAGATGTCAAGTGAGTCAATTTCTATTTAGGAAGTTCAATGAAAATGCTTTGTAAAGAGGAGGGAACACTGGACCTGGGTGCCAACGGATTCCAAAAGTTGGGTTGGATTCCTGGTTGTGCTACTTACTAGCTCATGTATCTATCACATATTTATTTATAGTATATATCAAAATATCATTGCATTCATGCTGCCTTGTTGTAGTACCACAGAAAGACCCAAGAAGCACTCAGAGAAGCAGGAATAGTAGAAAATCTAGTAACTACATTTCTAGAAAAAAAATGGGAACATCTGGCTGATGTGAGAGAAATATACCAGAAGCAATCTAGCTGATGTTCAAACATATGTATTTGTGTGTGCATGTGTGCGTGTGTGTGTGTGAATCTGTATGTGTCAATTTGTTGATGATATCCAAATCAAATACATGCATACAAGTCCCAACCAGAAAGGAGGTGGTTCAGCCATAAATATCTAACTTCCCCAGATCTTCTAGATTCACAGAATGCTCAATTGAAGACAGAGAGAAGGTAGAATGTGTCAGCTGGAGGAATTCCTTTCTAAAGTAGCTAGGGTACCCTTAGGAAATAGGTCCTGAGAAAAAGAGAAGTCTATTTTAATAAGGATTATTGTGACAACATAAGAGGCTGCCTAGAGAAGGGAAGAGTGTGCTGGATTTAAGAAACAGGAGGCTAGGGTTCAAGCCCTGGCTTCATCAGAACCACAAAGTCTGGGAGCTGGAAGAGAGTTCTGCAACCATCTAATCGAACCCACACAGGAAAGTAATCCCCACTAGAACACAGCCAACAAGCCATTATTCACTTTCTGCTTAAGGGCCTCCAAGAAGAAGAAGGTCACCATCTCCTGAAGCAGTCTGGCCCACCCTTGGACAGCTCTAACTGGCCTCTTCTGACCGAGAAGTCCTGGTCCTGCCTCTCTGGAGCCAAACAGAGAAGTCTAATCCGTCCCCCGTGGACATTCCTTCAAAAGTTTGAAGACCACCATTGTGTCCTCCTGAGTCTTTGATCCTTCAAGTTAAATTTCTTCTCAGTTCCTTCAAGAAATCTTCATCTTTGCTGCCTTTGAAAACTCTCAGCAAGCTACCCAACCTCTCTGTCTCAGTTCCTTCTTCTTTAAAACAGAGAATTATCAATGTGTACCTCATTCTCTTGGACCTTGCGATCAGTACCCCACAGAGGTCGATGACAGAAGGAAAAGTCTTTTGTACAGTATCCCTAAAGTCTAAGAGCAGTTTTAAACTTAAATAACTTAAATAGATTATATATATATATAGATAGATATATAGATATACATGTATATATATCTATATATATATACACACACATATATCCATGTACATACACACACATACATATACACAGGTATCCCTTCCACATTGCAGGGCTTAGGGGCGTAGCATCCTTGCAATCTAAAAAATCCATGTAAAAATTTTTGACCCTCCCTTCATACCAGAGAAGAAGTCTGAATTATTATGGTATTAAAAGATAAAATATGTTGATATGATACAATACCATATATATATTTTATGCATTTCTGAGTTTCTCAACTTTTTCTATGTCATCTGTGGCTTCTGCGAAACTCCCCAAAAATTCCCATTTAATTTCTTATGCCCACTCACAATATATCAAAACCACCATGGGGAAAGTTGAAGGGGTAACTGTGTATATTGTTGTTGTTGAGTCATTTCAGTCGTGTCCAACTCTCTGTGATCCCATCTGGGGTTTTCCCGGCAAAGACGCTGGATCAGTTTGCCAATTCCTTCTCCAGCTCATTTCGAGGAAGATGAGGAATTGAAGCAAACAGAGTTAAATAACTTACCCAGGGTCACATAACTAGTGAGTATCTGAGGCTGAATTTGAATTCAGGTCCTCCTGACTCTATCCACTACACACCTATCTGATATATAGATATACGTATATGTATGTATGTATGTATTGCATAATTAGCTGCTATGTGTGTATACACATACACATATCATACATATATACATTTATATATATATATATATATACTATATATACGTAGACACATATACTTTTTAAACCTAAATAGCTTAAAACTGCCCTAAGACATTGGGGATACCCTGAGTATAACAATACATTCAAAGCATTCTCTGGGGTAGCGATAACCTGGGAACAGTCAATGCCCATCAGTTGGAGGAATGGCTGAACCATCTGTGGGATATGAATATATTCTACAGTGAAAATATCATTGTGCCATAAGAAATGATAAGAGGAAATCAGAGAAATATAGCAAGACCTATATGAAGTGATGTAGAAACAAGAGGACAATTATACACAAATGACTAAAAATATGAATTGCAACAACTCTCAAGGCAGTAGAAGTCTGGGGCTTGATCATGAGTAATGTCTGTCCCAGAGCAGTGATAATGAAACAGGCCTCTTTTCTCTCACTATACAAGTGGAGGACTAAGGATGTGGAATGGAATAGATGCTATCAGATGAGGTCACTATATCTATTGGTTTTGCTCAGGTGTTGTTTTTGCTTTTTTTTTTTTTTGCAGCGGGGAAGGCAGGGCAATTAGGGTTAAGTGACTTGCCCAAGGTCACACAGCTAGTAAATGTGTCAAGTGTCTGAGGCCAGATTTGAACTCAGGTCCTCCTGATTCCAGGGCCGGTGCTCTCACTGCACCACCTAGCTACCCCTTTTCTTTGTTATAAAGAAAACTTCTATGGGAAGATGCCTAAGGGGAAATGATTCCAATAAAGAGTTAAAAGACTACAATAAGTTATATTTTAATAACATAAAATTAAATTCAATACCTATGAAGTACCTACTATGTGCAGGATGCTGAGCTAGGCTCTGGATAATCCCTACACTTCTTATATCCCAAAGCCATAGAGATTGTAGCTGAATTCCCAGTGCCTGGGACACAGTGGGCACTTAATCAACGCTTGTCGATCGATTGCTTGCAGAAGCTCAAATGAGATAATGCTTACAAAATGCTTTGTAATCATAAAGCATTACATAAATGTAAACTATTATTGTTGTTGACTACATGATATGTATAAAGGGCCGGAAGAGACTTTTGAGGTTACTAAATCTAAGCCCCTCGTTTTACAGATGAAGGTCTTAGTTGACCCATAGAAATTAAAGGACTTTCCCAAAGTCAGGAGAAAACAACAGTGGAGAGACCTGAATCCTAGTCCCCTGATCCTTGGACCACTAGACCAGGTGAAATCATTAGCCCCAAAATGGAACTATTCATAGTAGGGGCCAGATATAGTATTGTCCCCTAGCATCAGCAATTCAAAGGGTTTTCACCAACATCAAGAGTAACCAGTGCTTGGCCAGATTTCTTTCCCCCTTCAGAAAGAAAGAAAATCCTGGCCAAGCAGTGGTTCCTTATAAAACCAGCATATTGTCCGCATGCAAACTAAAGGTGAGGGAGGGAAAAGCAGGGAACTATTGAGGTCTATTTGAAATTTTAAAGACATACTTGATAAGGAAGGCGCTTTAGCAAGAAAGCAATTCTAGAAATTCAACTGAAAGATTTGAGAAAGAAAGCAGAATGAACTGGGGCCTGAATTCTATCGTGGGAACTGAAAGGTAAAAAAAAAGTATTGATGTCCTGAGAGGAGAAGAAAAAGCCAGATAACAGGAGAGAGATAAAAGAAGCGCTTACAGGGAACCATGGACCCACAGATAAGGAAAGGGAGAGATAGATCCAAGGACAAAGAGGAAACAGATCAATAAATAGCTGTAGAAACCTACGCGGGTGAAGAAATCCAAGCAATACGCACAAAGACTTTTTAGAAATGGTATTTTCCCAGCTGAAGGAGGAAGCAAACCATAAGTGAAGTGGAGGATAAGAGACAGTGAATTAAGCACTAACCATAGCTTCTGAATTTTGACCCCACCTCTTATACCTGGCATGAGAATCTATTCTTGATGTAAACAAAAGAAAAAGAACTAGAAAGCTGGTCTCTTGGAAAGCTGACTTCTGTATCCAATGCCGCAAACCAGATAGGAGAAATACCCTGACAGGGTGTTTGGAATGCTATAAGGTGTCTGGAGGAAATGCTTTTAAAAAAAGCTATCATAATATTAATGATAATGATAATAATTAGGGATAAGTACATAGTGAAATGGAAACTGAGCTGAGAGTGAAGAAACTTGAATTCTGATCTGATTTGTGCCTTAAACTTACTGTGGGATGTGGGGCAAGTCATTTTTCCCCTCTGTTGAGCCCCATAACCCCTAGAACCCTGAAGAGAGTTAGAACAGTAGCCTTGCTCTGGGGAACCAAACTGCCAGTGGAATTGGGGTTAACAGAGCAGCCCCTGAGCCTATATGAGATACATTCATCCTAAGTCGCACGCAAAGGTAATTCACTTAAGAAGAGAAAATCAGCTCCCAATCAACTAAATGGTGAAAAAAAATCTGGTTCGAATGCTCAATGATATTGACCTGGATATCAGGTCAGAGTGGACCACAAGTTACATATGTCTGCACTGCAGTTTAACCTTAATACCTTAAAATATAATCATGGCTCTGCAACAGATTGGAGAGAAATAGAATATATCTAGAATGTAGGATTTTTGAGATGCAAAAGACCTTAGAAATCATATATAATCCACCCCCTGTATTTTATACAAGAGTTAAACCAAGGTCCAAAGAGGATGAGGTCATAGTTTGGGTTTTGTTTTTTAAGAGTTTCTTTTTATTCCTCATACTTAACAATTTTAATCATATTGTAGCAGTCCACTATATACCACAAGTTATCTAACCATTCCCCAACTGTTAAACATTTGGGCTGCTTTCAGTAACAAATAATGCTATCATTAGACACAAACAGGTATGCGTATGTGTGCATATACATATATAAACATACATATGTGTATATATGTATACATATGTGTACATACATATATGCATGTGTATATACGTAAAATTAGGGGAGGGAAGAAAAAAGAAATTTATGTGATAACTTTATTATATATTTAAAAGGAATAGCAATTGTACATAATGGAATTATAGTTTCATGTATAGTCATCTTTTTTATTGTACTGTGTTATGGAAATACTTGTTTTATTCCATAAATTAAAAAAATAAAATTTTAAAAAGCAAATAAGGCTGCTATATACATACATATATGTGTGTGTATATATATATGTATATATCCCCTTTGTTCTTTTTGATAATGTGCTTAGAGTATTTTCATCCTTTGCATTTTTTTAACAAGGCTCAGTTCCTTTTAAGCTTTAGTCTTTAGTATTTAAGGGGTAGGAGGCTATATTTCAAGTTTACCCTGGCAGTTCCAACACTTCCATGTTTGGTTTTTGTCCCTTTCTGGTCTTCTTTCTGCTCTCTTCTGTGTAACTTTTAGTGATTTATTGGTGTTCTTTTCTTTCTTTTCCTTCTATTTTTAATATCATCCATTCCTCCTATAATATAGCAACCAGTCCCCAAAATTAAAATCCCTCTCTTTGTCATTAATGAGTATATAGTCATATAAAATTACACACATAGGCTGTATCTGCAAATATATGTCTTATTCTCCACCTCTGGTCCACCACTACTCTACCAAGAAGTGGGAAGACACATCACAAGTCTTCTGAGTTGTGATTAGTTACAAGGTTATATAGAGTTAATGGCAGAGCCAGGCCAAGAGCCCAAATGTTCAACAACCAGCTCTCAAAAAAAAAGTATACAGGACACACTTTTCAATTTAATCTACATTGTTTACTTCTTCTCCATTACTTTCTCAAGTCTAGACAAATAATAATTATATACATATACATATATATAAATCCCTGATTTGTAGTGTTTGCTGACTTACAAAGTAAAAATGTGCATACTAAAAATTTAACAATCAGCTCTTGGAAGCCCATGTAAACTAGGTCCAGCACACACCTGCCTGATTCCCTGTCTACTATGCTATCTACTGTCCAAAGAAGCTTCCCGTGAGCCATAAATTAGTCTTCCCACTATGCTCTACTTTATAAAGGACATGAGAGGTCTTGCTTTGGGAACCAGAAATTAAATAAGCCAGGCATTACAAAGGTCAGGAACAATGTATGGGCAACTTCTGCATAGAGTAGGAGCTAAATAGATGACTTCCCAAGGGGTCCTTCCATACAAACTCATAGTTTTCTATCAATGATTCATGCAATTGAAGTGACCTCTTGGTGTTGGTGATTAGAAACAGCAAATATTTCTGAAACATTAAATCTCATTTTGATTGATGGATGGTTTAGTAAGGAAGATATTTCTAGACATATGACACAACAGCCCTAGCTTGGAAGTGCTAAAGCTGCCCAAACCACTGAGCTCAGGAACAAGTGGGAAAGAAAAGAATTACAAACAACAACAACAACAAAAAACCTAGTTACCTTTTTCTAAGTCTTGTCACCCCTCCACCTGCAAAAAAATAAACACTAAAATTGTATTCTTTGTTGTTTACAAAACATGAAGAGAACAAAATGAAGAAAACTGTACAGTATTTTCCTTCATAAGAAAGACGGCGCCAACACAGAAGGTCTCCAGTAATCCTGTCTGGCTGCAAAGGCAATTAAACAGGAGTGGGGTCCTGTGAAAAGGAGGCCTGCAAGCCAGATTATCTCTCAGCAAGAGCAAGAGGTAGCAAACATGTTCCATAAATCTCTCTTCCTGGCAATTTAAAAACCAGAGAAAGATAAATGGGTGGTAAATGCAAAGGCCCCTTCTCCTCACTCTGAATAAGCCATGGTTACTGTCCTACTAATCAAGGGGAGATAGTCTCCTTTCATTTTTTAATGAGGTCATAATCATTACTCACTTCCATATTATCATATGACCTGACCCTTATTCTATGGCAGAGAGAGATTAGGGGTAGCAGAATCTCACTGTACCGCCAAAGAGCTTATCCCCAACATTTTAATGAGTAAGTAAGTACACTTAGACTCAGCCCCAAATTCCAACATTCAGATAGACAGACTCTCCCTTTCCCTGATAGGGAGTCCAGTCTTCCCCGTTGTGTACCTACGATATATTATTCCCCCATTCCTAGATTACTGGCTTACATAGAGATAGAAAAGGCAATTAGAATTTTCTTCTTCTCATCGCTCCCCCTGCTGACCTTCAGGGATGTGTTCTCTCTAGCTAAAACCCAGACCATGAATAATTGCCCCATTCCAAGTTTTGGAATTCACTAGTCAAGTTTACTAGCTGCCTGGCTATCTGCAGCTTCCTAGCTGCCTGGAAACAAAGATGGTCTGTTTCGGTCTTACCCGGCATCTGACTGGACAGTATGGGAAAGAAAGCATCTTCCTTCCTATCTACCACCAACTCTCCTAATCCCACCTTTCCTCAGACATGGAGGGGACTTGAAGGTCAGAAATACTTTCCATCCTATATACAGTCAGCTGTATTTGAAACGAGGTTTCAGTGTGAACTGGAATTTCTTGAGGTTGAACCCTCAGCTATCAGTCACAACCATTAAGCTATGTACATGCTATGTATCCATTGAAATAAAAAGCTTTCCTTATGCTCTGTCATTCAAGAAACATGGATGGGAAAAAATGTACTCTTCCAGAATGCATATGACCAATTCATTGCCAATTTAATAAAAATGTATTAAATCAATATAACGAGTTCTGAGGACAAGATGAAACACAACATAGCCCCATACTTCCTGAGCTTCCTCATCTCTCTTTCCTCTATATGTCCTTTGGCATTTACTCTTTTTCCACTACTCTAAAAGGGTAAGGTCATCTTTCTCTATGCCAAAGCTAAACCCTCAAAATGAGTTTTTCTTTCCCATCCAGTCCAGACTTTATTCCACTGGTGATTCTCTTCCTCTCTTTCATATCTTGTCTCATTCTCCTTATACAAACATTCAGGTCTCCCCTTCATTACCTACAAAGCCTCCTACCACTCCCCAATAAATATAGCTAACTCCACTAGCTATCATCCCCCGGGTTCTCCCTCTCACTGTCTCAGCTTCCTTACCAATCCTGCTTCCACCCCTTCTATGCTAATGAAACCATTGCCTTGGAGGTTATCAATGACTCTCTAACTCCCAAACTCAAAGACTTAGCCTCATCCTCCTTGACCTTTCTGAAGCACGTATACCCACCTCCATGATGCTCTCTCCCCACTGCTCCCTCCTGTCATCTTCATATATGCCTCATAAATGTTGTCTTTGGCTGTCTCCCTTAAAAAAAATCTCAGGACTTCCTATCTTGTTTATCTTGGCTATCCTGTTCATTCTCCTGGCATCAATTATCACTTCTATGCAAATGACTAGCCATCTCTGTATCCAACCCCAATCTTTCTGCTAAGCTCTAGCTTTCCATTTCCAAGTTCCTGCTGGATATGTCCTCTTGGGTGTCCCCAAAGTACTTTACATATATTATCTCTTAAGAAAGTTATGTGACAACATGTTCCAGTTGTATAAGCAAGAGTTAGATTCTCACCTAGATCATGCCTGATCCAAGTCCAACCCACTTTCCACTAAACTTTTTTGCTTCGCCATTGTCATCATGCCAGGCTCCTTAGGTCCACCTCAATCCTTTCCTTCCTCATATTTTGTTCTATTGTTTCAGTCACATCTGACTTCTCATTATGCCATTTGGAATTTTCTTGGCAAAGATACTATGGTGGTTTGCCATTTCCTTCTCCAGTTCATTTCACAGATGAGGGAATTGAAGCAAACAGGGTTAAGTGACTTGCCCAGGGGCACACAGCTAAGCAAGTATTTGAGGCCAGATTTGAACTCAGAAAGATGAGTCTTCCTGGTTCCAAGCCCAGTGCTCTATCCCCTGCACCACCTAGCTTTCCTTTCTCACTTATCATAAATGGTATTCCATCCAGACAGGAATAAACCAAGACCAAGACACATGCTTAGGATTGAGATCCATGGAATTAGGGAGGGATAAAGGGGAGTCATGTACATATTCAAGCAATTCTACAGCAAAATATGAGAGAAATATGTGTTTCTATATCCAACTCTCAGTTCTTTTCATAAATAACTTAGGAAGCAGATAAGCTAAAAATTATGGCGAATTCTTCCCTATCATCCTATCCATCCTTTATTCTCTACATTATTTTATGGTAATAAGGAGTATTAGTTTTTTGCCTAATTACGAATGATAGTGTTAAAACAATTTTGATAGCCCTGCCCTTGAAACAAACATGAGATTAGTAGGTGGTACAAGTCGTGATTCCCACTTCAGAGATTAAAAAAACTGAGGCCTAGAGAAGGGATAAATGTCCCCAGTAGCAGAAGTCACCAGTGGCCAAGGTCACCAGCAGCCAAAGTCACCAGCGGCAGAATATAAAACCCAGGTCTCCTGAGTCCAAGTCCAGACTACTTTCCACACTCTCTGGTGCATGTAACTGTCCAAATAAGATCACAAACTCCTATATTTAGAGCTGGCAGGAAACTTAGACACCATCTAGTCTAGCTCTATCATTTTACAGATAAGAAACTAAAGCCCACAGAGCTAAGTGACTTGTCCAAAGTCACAAAGGTACTAAGTGTCAGTAACACCTTCGCAGAAGACTTTGAAGTGGCCACCTCTCTTTTCATGTCAAGGACTGGATGGGTAGGGTGCATGGCCAAAATCGGCCCCACTCTACAATTATCAAGCATGACAGAACGGGAATAGAAACATCTGGTCCAAGGTTGCTTTTGTAGCAGAGAGCTTTCTTTGATCCCCAGCTGGCGTTCTCTATAGAGTCTAGCAGATCAATTAGTTAAGAGACCTTTTCCCACTAGTGGTCCCAATAGCCGACTACCAGGATACGGTGTAGCAATCAGCTCTATTCATAAATCCTTCCCTTCCCTAACCTATTTTAAGCAGATCTTTTTCTTCCCCCTTGAAATAGCATAATTATTAAATGGCTTCAGTACCTTCTGTGTGGTTAATGATTTCCCTACTTTCTTCGTTCCTTTCTCATGCTGAAATCTATTTGCAGGGGTTTTAAATATGCTACTCCATAGCTACAGTTTCATTTCCTATTGCAGTTGAGGTTATGAAGAACTTGCTATGTCATTATTAAAAAACCAACATCTTGTTCAGGTTTCTCTGGTATTTGGGAGAATTCAATCATTATGATTTTATTGTTATTTCTCAAAAGTTAGGGATGCCCATAGAACGTTTCGTTTTCACCTGGATTTCGTTTTGATGGGTTTGACTAATTTCCCTTGTACCGAGTGTCTATTTCACGAATGCCAGTAAGCACATATGGACTTTCCCAAAGAATATTCAACTTATTCCCATCAGCACTAAATTTGATGTTACAAGGAAGATGGAAATTGTGTATTAGGAAATAATGACGAATTATCTTGAAACACTAAGTAAAATTCCTTTTAGTTCCAATGGTTTTCAACGATATGATTCTCTAAATCTATACCTAACCCCAGACTACGATTTTCAGGGAAATTAGGCTAGGTCAGTTGCAGCTCTAAATCCTGTGATTTGCAGAATTGATCAGTTAGTTCAATCAAAAAAAATCCACTCACACTGTTGCTTCTTTCCTTATTTTAGTGAATTAACATTTGCAGGGTTCAATCCAAATGGCAAAACAAATTGGGTAATTTTGTTTGTTTGTTTTCTAGACCTGTGATTTCGTCTGCTTGGCAGATTCTCATTGTAACAACTCTTGCCATCAATACAGATCAGTAACTGTTCTGTTAATGTTTTATCTTACAGAGTTACCAGGGATACCAAAAGGTGAGTGACTTCCTCAGGTCTACAGCTAGTATGTATCACAGGCAGAACTTCAAAACACATTAACCTCTCCGTCTCTGAGGCCAAACCTCTCTTAATTCCTTTCTATTCCATTCCACTCAAGAAATATGTACTAAGCACCTATGTGCCAGACACTGCCGCAGTCACTGGAAATACAAAGCCAAAAGCAAACCAGACCCTGACTTTAAGGAGCTTACCCACGATGCCATGCTCCCTCTCATTTGTGCATAGATAGTTATTGGTAACACATTGCACTGGCGGACTCCCTTGCAGTCTGTACCATGCGTACAATGCATTTCATGGCCACAGAGCTCAGCTTGATTTATGGGCTGTGGTAAAACGTACACTGTGCAGGATCTAGGGCTGGCCATGAATAAAACACACAACACACCATGGGAAACATGGCGACCTCTTCCCAGGGCTTACCCAAATGAGCCAGACAGTTAGGATCTCTTCACTCAAGTAGAACTAAGGAGAAAATACAGGAAGCAGAAGGCAATTATCCCCTTTGGAGTTTAGCTTGAATATCTGGAATACACATAGTATCCTCTGTCATGGGGGCAGGGGGGAGGGGAAGAGGGTCAAAGGATATACTACACCTACTTCCAGGAAACTGGGAAGGAGGGGAGCTTTGCCTCCCCTTTTACCCTTATAGATCATCAGTTCTAATGCTCCCAGAAAACTGAGACATGGGTGTCCCCTTCCTGAACCTCAGTAAAAAGTTCAGCATAGTAGATAGAGTCCCAAACTTGGAATCAGATAGACCTGGGTTCAAATCCCACTTCTGACATTTACCAGCTGTGTGACCTAAGTAAGGCACATGACCTCTCTGAACCTCAGTCTCCTCATTTTTGAAATGAGGGTAGTAATAGGACCTAAGTCACGGTGTTGCAGTAAGCCTCAAATAGTATAATATATGTAACGCTCTATTCTGAGTGTGTGTGTATATATATATATGTATACACACACAGATATAAACATATACATATTTGATCTAGACCTATAATTTCACCTCTAAAAGAAACTCTCAATGAGGACACTACCTTATCTAATACATGCTGTTGCTGTGTTCAGTCATGTCCAACTTTTCATGACCCCATTTGGGGTTTTCTTGGCAAAGACACCAGGGTGGTTTGCCATCTCCTTTTCCAGTTCATTTTATAGATGAGGAAACTGAGGCAGACGGGGTGAAGTGACTTGCCCAGTAAGTGACTTGCATCTAGTAAGTATCTGAGGCTTAAAAATTCAAGAAAAAAATTATTGTGGTATTTGAGCAAATGCCCTACACCTTTAAAAATGGACCTAGTAAGGAAATAGATGTTTCCTTGTTGTAGCCATAGTAACACCATCCCATTGCGTACCATAAGAAATTCTTTTGAAAGACACTTAGTGACAAGGATCCTTTAGCACTTTCAAAGAGGAAACTGAAGTACAGAACATTTAAGTAATTTGGCCAAGGTTATAAAGTCAATGACAAAGGACAGCAATCTGAATGTGCTCAATCTCTTTTTGGTCAGGCTTCATATTGGATAAGATCCCACGGGATCTCAGAGTCAAGGTCTTTAGGATGGGACATTGGAAATCAAGGTTTTAAAGATGAACATTCAGCTAAGATAGAATGGACAGATCGCTGCTTCTTTCTTTCTTCCACTTTCACTAAAGTTGTGATCTAATCGTTATACAGACACTTAACTCTTTACTAAGGGATGTCGTAGAAGGATCACCAAACAGCAATCTAAAACAAAAAAAAAAGACTTGGGCATCCTATGCATACTCTCTAAAAATCCCATTTCACTCATTCTTCAACATTTAGTAAGTTCCTGCTGTTGGCAACGTGCCATGCTGGACTTTGGAGAAATTACAAAGAGAAACAAAGTATTCCTGCCCACAAGGAGTTATTAAGAGAGCAGAGGTTTTAAAGCATGTACAGAGATGACCATCAGATGGCCAAATACACAAATGGGCTATAAAGAAATGGGGTCAAATGAGGGCAACACAATAAGACAGCAAACATTTATTAAGCACTTATACTGACAGAGCCAAGACCTGGGGATCCAAATCCAAGCTAAACAAAAGGCAGTTCCTGCCCTCAAGGAACTTGCACTCTAACGGGAGAAGACAACTATAAATGGAAGGCGACGGGTAGGGACACTCATAGCATAGGGGCAAAGCCTGGAGAGTCAGGGGCACAACCAGGAAAGGAACGAAGCACAGCTGACCTGCGCTCATTCTCGAAATGGAAGACACCAAAGGAATCACCAGTGGGAAAATGGGTGAAAAGCATGGTGGAAAGATGTTTCAGGGAGAAAAGGCCTGGGTAAAGGGGACTCTAAGAATACTCTATGGGAAAAATGCCATTTGAGCTGAGGCTTGAAGCATGGATAACATTAGCAGGCAGAGATGAGGAAAGAGGACGTTCTGTAGTTGATAATGGCGGAAAAAAATGTGTAGATGTAGGGAACCATGAGACAGGTTCAGGGGACAGCAAATAGTCCAGTTTGATTGGAACATAGAAATCACACATGATCAAATGAGAGGAGTAGGCTGGAGGCATATTGAATGGGGCCTTAAAGGCCACAATAAGGATTTTGGGCTTTACTCATTTGACAATAGGGAGTCATCAATGGTTATTGAGCAGTGGAGTAACTTTTTCAGGGTTGTACAGGATGATCTAGAGGAGAGACT
This sequence comes from Phalanger gymnotis, assembly GCA_028646595.1. Taxonomy (NCBI): domain Eukaryota; kingdom Metazoa; phylum Chordata; class Mammalia; order Diprotodontia; family Phalangeridae; genus Phalanger; species Phalanger gymnotis. The sequence goes on along the minus strand of CM053623.1, from coordinate 51,151,028 downwards.
AAAAACTAAGAGACCTATAAGGAGGCTATTGTAACAGTCCAAATCCTAATTTCTACTGCCTGAAAAAATCCATACTCTCCCAATACAGGTTCTCCCAGCCCCTGGTTGGGATGGCATGAGTATTTGTTCTGAGGGGTTGGTCCTGCCTAGTTGTACTTTTCTCCTATTGCTACTTTTCCAGGAACTAACATGTGCACCGATGTCAGCCTTCCTTCTGCTCGTTTTGAAAGGAGTCCTACAGGGTTTATTTTTTGTTACAGTTTCTAAAAAGAACTAGATAGATGGCTTCTGGGGGCAGAGAAGAATGATGGCTCAAATATTAGTCAATAGAACTGTTACATTCTGAAATGCGTATTTAAATTGCCTGTTCCTAACACAGTGCCTGGCACATAGTAGGCACTTAATCCATGCTTATTGATTGATTCTCTTCTAGTCCAGGGGTTCTTAACCATTTTTGTGTTATGGAGTCTTTTGGGCAGAAACATAAGGCTTCAAATGTTAAGTATATAAAATAAACTATATAGGATTACAAATGAAACTAAAGGTTAAAAACAAAGATGTGATTTTGTTTCCATCCAATAAAACCCTTGAAATCTGTCCACACACCCCTTGGAGCCCCAAATCAAGAATTTCTGGGCCAGCCCTACAGAGCTGAATTTCTAAATCTCCTGTTTCCTCCGCCCAACATGGTGGAATGGAAAATGTGCTGAGTGCAGATTGAGAAGACGTGTGTTCAGATCTTGCTCGTCTCTGCCATGTGCGTAACCTTGGATAAATCATTCATGCTCTCTGAATCAGTTTCTTTGCTTGTAAATTAATAAGGTTGGACTATAAGACCTCTAATGCCCCTCTGAATTTATGATCCTACATAAGATTTGAAGCCTACAATCCCCAAGAGAATGAATGAATATTAAAGGAAATACTCATCACACCCCGTGCATAGCCCTGTTTGGTCATGATTCCTACAACTTTAGGTCCCCAAACAATTCTCCATCCAAAAATGTGGTCCACTAACCCTGTGGAAGATTTAGTTACTACACAGGAAGACATTCTGATTATTCTTAGTGTGGCTACCCAATTCCATCTACCAGGCCTAAGCTGATGATACCCAGGTCTGACATTAAGCAACAGGGGAAGCCTCTCGATGGCTGACTCTTAAACAAAAACAACCACATGCATAAGCATGCCTTTGAAAGATTAAGGTAAACATGTTCTGGACTTTCTGCTGTTGACAGTATGTTTTCAATTTGCAACACAAATTCATCGGAAGCTTTTCTGCCAGGGAACCGGATGGCTCAGGGAATTAGTAATTGGTAATGAGTCGTGTAGCCTTTCTCAGTTACCATTTTGAATCCAGCTCTGGCCAACCAATCTTGAATTACCTGATGCCTTTAGAGCCCTTTGTAATATGAGCCTGTCCCCTGGATCTAGTTTCTCCTGTACAATATTGTATCTGGGCAGGCAAGACAAGACAGGACAGGACAAGGCAGAGAGACATGTCTTGACCATATTAAAACTTGGGCCTTGATCCTGGTTTTGTCCTGGTCCAGATTTCGGGCTAGCCAACCCCTCCACACACCCCCAACCCTCTATTTTCCCACTTATTTCTACCAGCAGGGCAAAAGCTACCTATTTCCCTTGGCTTCCTAAATCATCACGCCTTTATTTTCCTACCTGTTGAATCTATTTCTCTGGGATGTCAGACTGGCCTTGAACTGTCACCCTTCCAAAGATCATCCTTTCTAATGCCCCTAGAAAAATAAATTCAGTTCTCTGCTGTAGCCATCCCATGACAATATCTTGCTTTCCATGTGGCTTTTTGCATAAAAGACTGGTTTCCTTGAACCCAGATCTCCTGCAGAACAAGATATGAGGATACATCTTCCCACCTCCCCACCACCCTCCTACCTTAAAAATGAATACTTGGGCCTTCCTTGGATTTTCCAAGGGTCTTTTTCTATTTGTAATGACAGAAAAACAAACTTCAATATCCCAGAGAGGTATCATTTCATTCTTGTGACAAATCCCTCTATCATCACAATGCCTTTTCTCATCTTAGCCTGACAGTCTTGGTAATGTCAGTCTCCAACGCAAAGCCAATGCCTGCAATATCCTCCCTCTTCTCTTTACCTGTTAAATTCTTACCAATCCTTTAGAGCCTAATTCCAATGGCACCTTCTTCAGGAAAGCTTTCTTGATCAATCAATCAGCAAGGATTTATTAAGTACCTACTCTGTGCCAGACACTATGCAAGGCACTGGAGATACAAGTACAAAAAAATGAAATAATCCCTACTCAAATTGATGTCTAGTTTCTGTAATAACCCTCAGACATTACAGAGAACTTGGTAGGTGTCTTTTTAATGCTTGTGTTATGTGTTATCATTATCTGTGTATGTGTCTTAGTCTTCTCCAAGACTGTAAGCTTCAGGAAGGCAGATATTGGATCTTATCTAAGCCCTCAGCCCTTAACACAGAGCAGGTCCTCAATAAGTGTTTGTTGCCAGAGCTCATGCCCTACTGACATAATCCAAAGTCAATTCCACCCTGTAATACAATAGGGAAACAGAGAGGAGCTTAAAATTATATATAATATATATACATATATATTTATATACATATACATATACACATACATATATACATACACATATGGGTATTGTATATATACATATATACGTATATATATACATATATGCATACACACACACACACAAATCAGCAAACCTCTATGTGTCCAAGCTTCCTCATCCCCAAAATGAAAGGGTTGGATTAGAAGTCCTCTGACTTTCCTTTAAATTCTAAATCAACGATCCTGTGATAAGAAGTTCTAAGACTAGATAACCTGGGATTCTAGGGAAGCTCCTTATTCTATTCCTTCTTCCTAATCCTCAGAATCAACTCAGATTCCAGTTTTCCAATCCTTTCTTTTTTTTCCCTTAGGCCTCCTTTTGCAAGGGGAAGCAAATTCATTACCTGTCCCCAACCTCAGCCCTAGTGAACTTCAAAATTCACTTTAATACAATAGGTGTTAAATGGCCCAGCAGGCCTAAGGAGGCCAAGGTTGGGTTCATTTACATCTCAGAGGAAATTCCAGACTGCCGGTCTCCATTTCACATTCCCCTAGGTCCCTCTCGCTTAAAGAAAAATCCATAACTTTCTCACCATTATTCACTAAAAATGGCGTCAATTTGGCAGTCTCCATTACTGAATGGTGATTTGCAAGTGGCACCTGGACCACAGGAGTGGCACTGGTGATGGGGAGACAGAGACAAGAGTGACTTCCATGGCTGGGATTTGTTTCCCCCACATTTCCCAGACAGCATTGCTCTGAACCCTTAAGTTATGTGAGGCCTACAAAACCTGAGCTGATGGGTACTTGGGTCTAGATTTCCTTTACTGAAAGGTCAAAAATTACAGATTTTCTTTTTTTTTTCTAGTTTTCTTTATTTCTAGTATTCTTATCCAGACCAGATGAGTGTTCAGTGCTCAAAATTATCCTACAACTGTTATAGAGCTGGACTGAGGACTTTGCTATTTAGGAGGCAACCTCTGACAAGCAAATCTATTTAGAAAACCACTGAGCCTTTAAAAAAAAGAAAAGAAAAATAATTAATCTTTTTTTCCGAGTGAGTTATCAAAACCAAATTCTGGGTTACAATCTGGTCTGGTCTGTTTTATTTTAGGTATTTGCAGCCATCCTAAGGGAACCATCTTGTAGGAAACAGAACATTTTACATTTCCAGTTTTCCTTACCTATTCCAATTCCATATTTATATTGCTCCTTTTCCTCTGCACTCCACAGTTTAGAGGAACAATAATTCTCCCCCATACATCGTTCCACCAACAACCAATTAACAAATGCCCTGAGCAGGGAGCATTCTTGGCTACGGGGCCCAGCCGGTCATTAATTTGGTGAAGGAAAGGCTAACAAACTCATAAAGTGGAACTTGATTTTTAGAAGTTAGTTCAATTTTACATTATTAAAAAGGAAAATGCAGTAAAGATAATAAGGGCATTGCCAAGACTCTATTGCAAAGTCAATTAGTCTCACAAAAAGCCTAGGATTCTGAGATATAGACTTCCATTTGGAATCACTTACCCTATTAAAGCAACTCCAACTATCATCCCTGGCAAATAATATTTCACTGCTAATGTCTATGATCCTAATGATTCATTAGATTTTTTTCCCCTTTTATTCTTTCACCATCCTCAATGCAACAAAATTTATAGCATCTCATATTCAACTATATGCATGTATTAAACAAACTTACACATACTACATAATAAAAATTCCATGCACTGAATGCAACAGTGTAATAAAATACTTGCTTTATTGTGTGTGTGTGTGTGTGTGTGTGTGTATGTGTGTGTGTGTGTGTGTGTGTGTGTGTGTGTGTAAAATGACTTTCAGGGGGGAAAAAGTCTAATCAGACTGCAAAGCCCCAAGCTGGAGAATCGACCTTTAACAAGCCATATGACATATATTATCCCTCTAGTGCTCAGGGTGTCAGACTAGATCGGTGGTTCTCAAAGTATTCTCCAGGGACTCCTGTGGGTCCCCGCAACCCTCTCAGGAGGTCTGCAAGGTCAAATCTATCTTCATAATTTCACTATAATATTTGAATTTCTAATGTAGTAAGTATCAATGGAAATAGCCCATGTAAACTAAAGCTCTAGAAGAGATTTTCAATCACTTTTCAGAGCATAAAGGGGTCCTGAGACCCAAAAATTTGAGAACCACTGACCTACATGATCTCTTCCACTCCCACTGTCTATGATTCTAAGTCTGTGTTAAGAATAAACTGCATTCTAGTTCAGAAGAGTAATCATTCCTACAATTTCACCACAATAATTATTCAATATCTTAAAGTCTTTATTTTTTTTCTGACTCTACTCTTTTAATTAAGACATTTGGGTAAACAGACCAAAGGAAATATACCATTTGTACATCAGAACAGGCCTCTGAATGAGAAACATGTTTTTTTGATCAGTGACTGGTAGAGAATAGTAGACAAAATTCTCTTTCAACAGCCCATTTTTTGCAAAGCAACTGCTTTGCCTAATTTAAGCATGGATTCAATGACCATTTTTAAAAGCAGAGAACATTTAACCTTATGAAGTTCTAACAAAACGAAACCTCAACATTCCTTCCATGGAAACCAACGTAGGTCCATTCAGGTAGCCAGCATCAAACCAAAAAGTCCCAACAGATTCTACAGGTTTTCACAAGGAAGATTCAACTCTAATTAACTGTAATCTTGTACATATTGCATTTTTCTACCAGGTTGAAAGACTAGCAGGGGGTGAGGTCTGCAGAAAAAAGAGATTATTAAAACTTTAATAACCTGAGCCTTTGAACCTTTTCAAATTCTTTACAATTTTCTCACATTTCCAAACCCAGATGTCTACATAGAGTTACTGTGCCAACATGAGCTTCATGTTTATGCTTTTATATCTGTTTTCTAGCTTATTTATTACCACTCCCTTCCCTATTAAAAAATAGTAGAACAAGCAGGGGTTCTTCCAGGTCTGGGCAAGAAAGTCTAGTTATTCTTAGAGGGAAATTTGCACAAGTAATCTTTATTCATTACTGACGTTAAAGATTTCCAACAACTCAATCATTCCTTCCCTGCTGCTAGAGGTAAATTGTTAGGCAGCCTAGCAACGTGGCGGGCTGAATCACAGCCTTCATCTCAATCCACTGACAAAGAAAGCCTCTAACTCTTGAATAGCATTGATTTGGGGAACTTGGACGAGGCTTGTTACAAAGGGAAGACAAAGAATGTAGCCCTTGATACAATGAGAAGGTCATTCTTTTCCCAAAGAGGAAGGCATTATAGCAAGTACAATTACCCCTACCATATTAGGGGATACTACCCCATAAGCTATAGTTCCAAACCTGGGAATTTATTTTGTGCCTATGTAAAAGTTTTCTGAATCTAAAGCTAAAAGGGACATTAGCCATCACCTAAGTCAAAGCTTTAGATGCAAACTGTTCAGCTCTCTTTGGGTCTTTTATCACTTGTTATAGAGCATCTTATATTCTGTATGTTAGTGTCTGGAATTCTTTAAAGTTTCTTAAGACTCCATACAACTTGCATACATATATATATATACATATATTCCCTAATTCATGATATCAATCTTTTGTCTCAACTCTTACCCAGCCCTTAGTCATTGAAAGGACATGGCCTCAGACAATCTGAGACATGGTGAATACTTTAATTTAGAAAGGCCAAGATCATCTTTTGCACCCTGGGCCATCACCAGTCATCTTCACTTTTGTCATACGGCTAGACTTTAATAACTCTGGAGGAGATAATGAGGCTGATGACTTTATACATCTCTGCCTCTTAAATGTAATTCAGACACAAGTCAAGACATCGTCCTAAAGATGGTGTTGGCCCTCTTCAAGAACGAAGGATGAACAACTTCCACCTTGTTCAAAGCCACATTATGTTAAGATACTATTCCTTCACCTACAAAATGAAGAAAGATCTTTCTGGAACATTCTAAAATGTGAAAGCAGAAGTGGAAAACCGGCTCTTTTTGTGGATATAAGTCACTTTGAAACGACTTGACAACTTATGAGTAATGCTAATATAAAACAATTCTGTCCTTGAAGTCAGGAGAAACCTGAGTTCAAATCCTGCTCCTGCTACTTTCCTGGATGTGTGGCAATAGGCAAGTCACTTGGGATGATAGAAACATGGATTTACAACATGAAGAAAACAAAGTTTATCTAACCCAAGGATTTTTAACCAGAGGTCCATAAACTTGTTTTAATTGTTTTTATATTTATTTTTATAACTATATTTCAATATGATTGGCTTCCTCTATAATTGTGTTTATTTTATTTTTATGCATTTAAAAATATCCTGAAAAGGAGTTCATGGGATTCACCAGAATGCCAAAGGAGGTCCAAGATATACACACAGAAGTAAAGAATACCCGATCTAGCCCAAATTCCTCATTTTACAAATGAGGAAAGTGATCAGTAGGGAACTCAAGGGACTGGCCCAAGGTGACACAGGTAGGAAGTGCCAGATCTGGGATGAGAAACCAAATCCTCTGAATCCAAATCCAGGAAGGACTCTTCCACCATACCATATTTCCTCCCTCTCTGAGCCTCAGTTTCACTATCTGCAAGATAGGGATAACACATGTCATATTGATCTCACACGGTTGTTGTAAGGATCAAATGAGGAAAATATACACAAAAATTCTTTGGAAACCTTCTGGCGTTCCTCTGAATGCCATATCAACCACCTCCTTCCTTGCCACTGTCACTAAGAAGTACAACCACATGCATTTGATATAACTCATACATATTTCTAATGAGATGATGAGTAACTCTTTCCTATAAAGGCTGCATTTTTTTAAATAATAGAAAAAGAAGTATCATTAATCTCTCAAATCCCATTATCATGCCACTAACCTCCATAAAAAACTTGTGGTGCCTTCCTATTCCCCAGTGTAACAAATTTGGGAAGTTAAGAACTTATTAATAAGAAGATGATGTCTGAAAACAGAATTTGGATAACCTAACCAGTTTAAGAGTTAAGATACTAAGGGTTAATAAAAAAAATAATATTTGCTTGAAGACTTGGAAAAGTCAGTATGGCACAGTGGAAAAAGTTCTGGACTTGCAGGCTCAGTTCTACCACTTTCTAACTATGGGACCTTAGACAAGTCTATCAGACTCTAAAGGTCTCAGTTTCCTCATCTGTAAAAAGAATAGGTTGAACTACACATGATGTTTAATATCTCTTCCAACTCTACATCTATGATTCAATGATCAAAAGGATCTTAAATTGAAAATGGAGAGGGAAGGAAAAACTGCCCACATATTTCCACCAAGCCAAAAGCCACAGAATTAGATAACACATACAAAGAAGAATATCAGTGGAAAGGAGAATAATTGTCAAGAAATAATATTCGAGGAAAAAGGAACCAATAAAGCCTATACATAGCGTCAAATATACAATGTTCAAAATAAAGACAATTTTTTTAAAGGTGAACTAGGGATAACAGAAAAAGGGAAGTTTGAATTCACTGAGCCTTGGTGAAATATAACTTATGCCTGGAATATGGTTACAAAAAGGTTTGTTTTATTCAAAAATAGAAATTCAATGAAAGGAATGGTAGAGTAGAAATAGACATAGATATAGATATAAATATAGACATAGGAGCAGAGCCAAGATGGCAGAGAGAAGGCAGGAAGATGGCTGAGCTCTCCCCAGTTTCCCCCAGAAACAACATTAAATCAAACCTCTAAACAAATTCTGAGCAACAGAACCCACAAAAAATATGGAATGAAACAATTTTCCAACTTAAGATAACTTAGAAGATCTTCAGGAAAGGTCTGCCTCACTTGGGCAAAAGGGGAGCTCAGCCTAGTGCAGACAACATCTATCAAGCCAGAGAGAGGCTCTTAGCCACAGCACAGACCAGCAACCAAGGTCCCTTGCTCCTGGCTCAGCAGTCTAGTGGCACAGAAGCACAGAAGGCAAATTGCCAGCCCCAGAACCCTGGTACAAAAGGCACGACTAGGATGGGCCACCTCAGTACAGTAGGCAAGACACCAGCACCTGATGTCCCCATGTGGAAAGCCAGTGACCAGACCCATGGACCCCACCACAAGAAGCTTGGGACAGTGTCCCCGTGTCTTAGGAGCAGAGCTCAACTTCCAAAATAACTGACCAAAAAGACATAGGGGCAGAGCCAAGATGGTGGCACGAAAAGACATAGACATAGATATAAATAGACATTTGTTCTTGTTGAAGAGAGCCTGTTGAAGAGAATTCAAAGAGCATTAGGATGAAAATCAAAAGAAGGAGAACTAGAAGTATACTAGAAAATAGATACAGAATTTGGGACACATTATGGAGACATGACACAGTGGTGTTTGGGGACTTCAGCAATTCAGACATCTGAGTGCTATTCTGGACCTGGCAGGGACCAATAAAAATGAGCTATCATCCAAGTAGAAGTGATAGGAATCTTGAGGGGAAGCAAAAGGTTTGCATTAAATTTCTTGAGATATAAGCAAGAGAAAGCTCATCACATTCTGCTGCAGACCCTAGATTGGGGGAGGGTAGACTCTAAAAGATTCAGAGAAAAGATAAGTTGGATCCCATGTCCTAACATTCTACTTGGGTTTGTCAGCTCAAGGAGAAATTGGATGTTCTAAAGTATGAAATTCCAATAACACAAACACAAATGATTCCAAGGAGGTAGAAAAAGGTCTATGGTTTAAAAACACCAACCCGTGAACCAACATAGATGTTAAAAAGATGAGCACAGAAGGCTCTTGTCACCGAGGACAAAAATAAATACATGGCACAGTCCTTTAAGAACTGCATCAGAAAAACTGAAGCTGAAACCTGAGTGTGACAAAAATATTAAAAGCATCAAAAAGGCTTTTTGATCTACAGCGGGGACAAAAGGAAGATCAAAGGAGCAGGAGGAATGCCGCTTGGTCTGGTTGGGCCAATGATAATGAATAACAGAGACAAAGATCATAGTATCATAGCTTTAGAGCAGGAAGGGGGACCCTGAGAGGCCATTGCTAGGTGGCGCAGTGGATTGGAGACAGAAAGACAAGTCTGAATTCAAACCTGGCCTCAGTCACTTAGTAGGGATGTGACCCCAGGTAAGTCATTTAATGTCTGTCTACTTCAGTTTCCTCTTCAGTAAAATGGGGATGATAATAGCACCTGCCTTCAGTTATTATAAGTAGAAAATGAGATACTATTGGTAGAGTACTTCACAAACCTAAAAGCACTAAATAAGTGCTAGGTATTATTACTGAGTCCAATACTTTCATTTTACAGATGAGAAAACTGAGGCACAGAGAGGTTAAGTGACTTACCTGAGGTCACACAGCTAGTAAGTGTCTGAGATGGATTTGAATTCAGATCTTCCTGAATCCGAGTCCTATGCTATTCATTCACCTCTTTGTCTCCTACAATAGTATAATTTCGATTTTACTTCTATTTTCATGGAAAACTAGCTTTTGACTAGAAAGAGCAGAATAAAAGATGATTGGCAGTTGAAAGTCAACATAAGTGAAGCAATGACACTAAAGTGTCTAGCTTTCTTCAATAGGTAAGAGTCACCAAACACAAATAAACCACATTCCAAGGTATCAAAAAGACTGGGTCTGATGTAATTGCTAAGCCACTGTTAGAGCCCTGTGAAAAGTTTCAAAGGATGGAAGAGCTGCTGCAGGACCAAAAATGGTCCAATTGTCCCAGCCTTCGAAAAAGGGAAGAAAAAGGATTTTGTGAATTATAGGCCAGTGAACTTGACTTTGATGCCAGAAAAAAATCTAAAATATTATTAAAGAGGTGGTTTATAAGCATTTAGAAAAGTAAACAATGTTCACCAAAAGCCAACATGGCTCCATCAACTGATAACATTAAGAAAACACAACACCGAGGTACCACTTCAAACCTGTCAAATGAAAGAGGGTAAAATACGGTTTTAAGAAGTCCATGTTGAAGGGACTGCAGAAAGACAGACACGGGAATATACTTTTGGTGTAGGCATGAATTAGCCCAACTATTCTGAAACAAAATTTGGAATTAGGGGAAAAAAGTTACTAAATTGTCCTTACTCTTTGATCCAACAATTCCACTACTAGGTTTATATAACAAGAAGGTCAATGATAGAAAGCAAGGTCTCACATGTGCTACAGTATTTGTCTTGTTGAAGGAGGAAGAGAAGGAGGAAGAAAAGCAGGAGAAAGAAGAAGAAAGGAATAGGTAAGGGAAAGGACCACAAGAACAAAAACTGAAAAACAAAGTATGTACACATAACTGGGAATGGTAGAACAATTTATAGGATGTGAATAAAATGGAATATTATAGTGTGATAAAGAATGATGAATATTGGGAGAGCAAGGAATAGCTTACCTGTCAGATTTATGGAGAAGAATTTATGACCAAACAAGATAGAAAACATCATGAAATGGAAAATGGACAATTTTGAATACATTAAACTGAAAAGTTTTTATACAATCAAAGCCAATGTAACCACAATTAGGAGGGAAGCAGAAAACTGGGGAAGAATCAGTATCTCTGATAAAAGCGTCTTCTAAAATACATAGAGAATTGAGTCAAATTAATAAGAATACAAGTCATTCCTTAATTGATAAATGGTCAAAGGATATGAACAGTTGTCAGAAGAAGAAATTAAAGCTATCTATAAGTCATATGAAAAAAGGCTCTAAATCACTATTGATTAGTGAAATGCAAATCAAAACAACTCTGAGGTAACCACATCACACCTATCAGATTGGCTAACATGATAAAACAGGAAAATGATAAATGCTGGAGAAGATGTGGGAAAAATGGAAAACTAATGCATTGTTGGTGAATTTGTGAACTGATCCAACCATTCTGGAGAGCAATTTGAAACTATGCCCAAAGGTCAATAAAAATGTGTATACCCTTTGACCCAGCAATACCACTTCTAGCTCTGTATCCCAAAGAGATAATATAAATGGAAAATGGACTCACATGTACAAGAATATTTGTAGCAGCTCTTTTTGTGGCAGGAAAGAATTGGAAATTAGGGGGATGCCCATCAACTGGGGAATGGCTGAGCAAGAAATGTAATAGAATACTACTGTGCTACGAGAAATGATGAGCAGGCAGACTTCAGAGAAATTGATGCCGAGTCAAGTGAACGGGAGAACATTATACACAGTAACAGCCACATTGTACAATGACTAACTTTAATAGACTTATCTCTTCTTAGCAATGCAAGAATCTAAGACAACTCCAAAAGACTCATGATGGAAAATGCTGTCCACATCAAGAAAAAGAATTATGGAGTATGAATGCAGATTAAAACATACTATTTGCTCATACTCTCTCTCTCTGTCTCTCTCTCTCTCATTTGTTTCTTGTTTCTTGTGGTTTCTCCCATTGGTTATAATTCTTCTTTACAACATGACTACCGTGAAAATAGGTTTAATGTCAATGTATATATAGAGGCATATCAAATTACACACGGTCTTGGGATGGAGGGAGGGGAGAGATGGGGACAAAATTTGGAACTCAAAATCTTATGGAAGTGAATGTTGAAAATTAAAAATAAATAAATTTGATTTTTAAAAAAAGAATGATGAATATTAAAAAAATTTATAAATTTTATTTAATATATTTAGTTTTCAGCATTGATTTTCACAGGAGTTTGAATTACAAATTTTCTCCCCATTTCTACCCTCCCCCCACTCCACGATGGCATATATCCTGGTTGCCCTGTTCCCCAGTCTGCCCTCCCAACTGTCACCCCACTACCCTCCCATCCCCTTTTCCCTTCCTTTCGTGTAGGGCAAGATAAATTTCTATGCCCTATTGCCTGTGTATCTTATTTTCTTGTTGCCTGCAAAAACTTTTTTGTTTTTGTTTTTGAACATCTGTTTTTTAAAACTTTGAGTTCCAAATTCTCTCCCTTCTTCCCTTCCCACCCACCCTCTCTAAGAAGCCAAGCAATACCACATGGGCCACATGCATATCATTATGTATAACCCTTCCACAATACCATGCTGTGAAAGACTAACTATATTTTGCTTCTTTCTAACCTATCCTCCTTTATTGAATTTTTTCCCTTGACCCTGTCCCTTTTCGAAAGTGTCGATGAATATTAAAAATTAAGAGAAACCTGGAAGACTTGTATGAAGTGATACAAAGCAAAGAAGACATCATGACCATAACATAGATCAAGACAATAGTAGAGACAAGAGAATGCAGATTGAGCACAATGACTAATGTCATAACTAATGTCAAAATACATAGTGGAAAGTTTAAAAGTACAGATCATGACAAAATAAAAACTCAGTTCCTTACTTCCTCATCATTGTCCATTCTGGACAATTTTCAGCTTGTCGGTATCCTACTTAAAACATAGCACCATACTGGAAAAAATATGTGTATACACACATACATACATGTGTGTATGTATATATATTAAATATATGTGTGTGCCTATATATTAAAATGTCTATATGTATGTGTATATATCCTTTTTATCATACTATATTGTAGAAATGCTTGTTTTAGTCCATAACTTAAAAACAAAATAAATTTTATACATATTTATTTATAATATTAATATTTGTTATATATAAATATATATTTATTATTAAGTTGTTTTTCAGTTGTGTGTGACTCCCCATGACCCCATTTGGGAATTTCTTAGCAGAGATATTAGAGTGATTTGCCATTTCCTTCTCCACCTCATTTTACAGATAAGAAAATTGAAGCAAACAGGGTTAAGTGACTTGCCCAGGGTCACACAACTATTAAGTGTGTGAGTCATCCTAACTCCAGGCCCAATGCTCTATCTGCTGTGCCCCTAGCTGATACTCCCTCGCTCCCCCCTCCCTCTCACCCTCCCCCTCTCTCTCTCCCGCTAGGTGGCACAGTGGTGAGTGCCAGCCTTGGGATCAAGAAGACTTGAGTTCAAATTTGACCTCAGACACTTACTAGCTGTGTGACCCTGGGCAAGTCACTTAACCGTTTGCCTCGGTTTCCTTATTTATAAAATAAGAAGGAAATGGCAAACCACTCCAGCATCATTGTCAAGAAAACCCCAAATGGGGTCACAAAGAGTCAGACACAACTAACTGACTAAACAGCAATAACAAGGCACTGGAATTAAGAGTAGTTAGGGAATGCTTCCTCTAGCAGGTAAGATTTTAGTTAAAATACAAAAAAAATACAATAAAACGTAACTAATATAACATTTTAAAACTAAGTCGATGTGAGGGCTTCGGGGATCCTTATTAATGGATTAGTGATCCAGTTTCTATTTGAAACCACCTCTCTAGGACACTCCACTGGGAACTTCCTCCAAGCTGACAACCATCAATCAGGGGCTCCTCTTTCAAACCAGTTAACCAGTATCCACCTTATCGTCTTCTAGTAGACTTCTCTCCATCTTGTCTACAAGCAGAGTCCAAAAGACTTTTGTCAAAGGTAAATCTGAAATCTGGGTAAACTATGTCTACAAGATCCCCTTGATTTTATGAGTGTAAAACCCTGTTTAAAAAAAAAAAAAGGAAATAGTCTGTTGTGACTTATTCTTGCCGAAGCCATGTTGGCTCACAGCGATCGCTCTTTCCCTTTCTGCATGGTCAGCAACCATCCCTTTAGTGTAAAACTTTGTAAGGAATTCAGAAGAAAGCTCATTGGCCTATACTTGCAAACTTTTCTTTCTTACTTAAAAAAGCAATCAAGACAATCTTTGTCCCCGCTCTGCAGGCCGGGGGCATCTTGCCACTCTCCAAAAATCTCTCAAAGAACATTCACTGTCCTCTGGACGCTGCGTAGGAGCCCCCCTAAAACAGCTACTTGAACTTATTGAAGACAATCTCTGATTTCAATCCCATATTGAATCCAACACTTCTGTTTTGTCCTTTCCACTTTCCTCGGTAGAGAAGAGAAAGGCAAAATCAGAGTGTGGTAGGACTGCCTTCTCCCCACAATCTTTTACCTTTGTCCTTTTCTTGGCAAGCATCAGTCCTATCTCTTCTTTGATCCTTCTCTTTTTCCTCAATATTAATTTTTCACCATCCTATTCATGTGTCTTTATCATTCTTTGCCAGGTTCAGTTCATTTCCTCCCCTGGGCCTTCACAGACAGTTCCACTTTATTCTGAACATTCCTCTCTTCTGCATCTTGGCGTGCTAAGGACTCAGTTTTGGCTACATGTCAAACCACAAGTACAAGAAACTCAGAGGGATCATCGAAATTCATTTGTTGTACTGGAATTTTGTTGTAAAAGAACATCAGCCAAGGTTTGGACTATGTGTCCTTGTCAATATATGTCATACAGAAATTTTCATTGTAACAAATATCTGTTGTAAAAAAAAATGCCCTTTACATCATCTTGTGCTCCCCAAAATGTTACATTATTTTTTGTGTATGCAGGTTGACTCCCTGTTTAGATTCTAAGCTCCTCCTTGATCTAAACAGGGAGAGTGTGTCTTCTGTGTTTATCTTACACTCCTACTCCCCACCGAGGCCTCCAGTGCCTAATACAGCACTCCACACACAGAAGGAACTCAGCAAATGCTTATGTGATGAATAAGCATTCTACAATACAGCTCTCCTTCAGGGCCCTGAAGGACTAACAATATTTGGTAGTCATATTAATAGTTCTGTTTTAGAATTTTCATTTTTTCTTCATTTAACTACTAACTCTTCTGTAAAATGGGAGTGATTCTTGATTCTGTTAAAGGGTTCCTCCCAGCCCCCACCCCCATGGAGTTGTAAAGTCTACTTAACTGTGACCATGGAACTCAGATGCCTTAAGTTAGCTCTTTCTGGAGACAAGTGCTAAACCTTTGAGTCTCTTCTTAGCCTTGTGACTATTTCCAAGTTAATTAATTTTCTTCAGCCTCAGCGAACTCACCCATAAAATGAGAGGACTGGAGCAGAGGTTGCAAAGAAAACAGCCCTTCTTTGGGAATGATAGGATTCCTCCACTTCTCTGTCCAGTTGTAACCCTATGATGCCTTGTACAGCCCCTTCCTGTCTGCCTCACTGAAAGGAATAAAGCATTGAATGTGGAGTCTGAAAGACTTGGGTTCAAATTGTACATTAGACTACTAGCTGAGCAAGCCACCTAATTTCTCTAAGACTCAGTTTAGTCCTCTACGAAATGGCGTCATTGTGAGAATCAAGTGTGGGGGGGGTGGGGGGGGAGAGAGAAAGCGTGTGTGTGTGTGCATGTCTGTACATGTGTGTGTATACATATGCATGTATATGTACATAAAAATGCTGTTAAAACTAAAGTGAATCAAGTCCACTTCTTGTGGACTATTTGCTCCCCTAACTTAAGTTCCTCCCTATTCCAAATCATCTTCCACACATGCTATTTTCCTAGAGCACACATTTAATTCTGTTTCCCATCACCCTATGTCTCTAAGTAAACTCTAGTGGTCCTCCATTACCTCTAGGATCAAGTATAAACAGAGATGTTTGGCATTTAAAGGTAAGTGCCCAAGATGGAGAGCTAAGTATTTTAGATAAGGGGTAAGTGCTAGAAATGCAAATAAAGGACCTCAGAATCTTTGTGGCCTTGTTCACTGTCATATCCAAGAGAAAGGTTAGATAATACTAATGATAACGGTGATGATGAAAGCATTTGTAGAGTACCTACTGTGTACCAGAAATTGTGCTAAGCTCTTTGGAAACATGATCTTATTTGATCACAGGGCAGGACTTAGAGGTGAAGGAAACAGGCCTTGGAAAAGCCAAAATTTCCACCATTATGTGTTAACTTCTTTGGGCTCTATGAAAATGCAAATACCCTTTTGAAGGGTTAGTTATAAGTTATATGTTCTCTTATAAAGTTTTGTTGTTCTTGTTCAGTCTCATATATAACTTCTATTATATCTTAGTTATAAGTAATTCATACCTAAGTGTGAATATTTATTCAGATATTTCCTTCTTAACAATGAACTGAACTTGACTTCAAAGAGAAAACAGGAGTGAAAAATGGAAGAAATAAGGGACGGTCAATTATAGAGCTTGAAAAACTTCCGGGGATGGGGTGCAAATTTCCAGCCAAAATGGCTGCCAAACAAAGGCAGATCAATCAGGTCCCATATACCTACTTCAGCAAAAATCTAATATTCACGTGAGACCAAATAATAATGAAGAAATCTAATGAGAAATTATAGTAATTTCTTCCATATTAGAACTACACAAAATATCATCCAGAAGTCCACAGGTATAAGAAAGGCAAGCACTGGAAAAGCCAAGAACCAGCACAAGCAATCCAACAGTCACCTGGTATAACCAGAGATGAGCCAAAGCCATGTGTCATCTTCAGGGCTATACGTCTGGAGGCAACAAGAAGAAAGGTCCCAACCTGCCCTACCCTCAAAACCCTGCACCAAGAAGGCCCAGGGTGGGGACATTAGGAGTCTCCAAAAAGCAACAGTAACCAAGGCACTTACAGTAGCACTCATACCAGGATAGCCCAAGTCCTTAATTTTCAAGGTCCCGAGCACTCTATCCTAAGAGATCATGGAAGGTACTGAAGATCTGGATCTCTGGATCCCAAAGACCTGGAATAGCCTGGCATGTTGAACTCATGGCAAGAACCTAGAGGACCCAGGGCAAAACCAACTGAGCCAACCATGCCATCAAAAAGTACAATAGAGGGTGGAGTCTAGCCCTGGCACAAAGTTCCAGTTTGGGAAATAAAGTTGGAAAGATGAGTAAATCAAAGAAGACACTGATCAGCATCAGAAATTGCTCTAGATCTAGAGATCACTAAAAAGGAGGGACTTTTTAACAAATGCAAGAAGCAACAAAGGAAAAAATGCATTTTTCTACCAGAAATACATAAACACCTAGGATAGAATAAGAGAAAGAAAATGAAATAAAATCTCTATTGAAAGAATTAGAAGGGGGTGGAGCCAAGCTTTCTCAGTGAAAAGACCAGAGCTGAATAGAAAATTTGACTTTCAAACACAAGAATCAAGAGAAGCAAGAAAAGGTAAACAAGAAAGAGAAATCATAAAGGACTTACTAAAGTTGAACTGTTTTGTTTACATTCCTACATGGAAAGATGATGTGTGTAATTCATGAGACCTTTCTCAGCATTAGGATAGTTGAAGGGAATACATATATACATATATATATATATACATACATACATATATATATATACAGATTGGGGGGCACAGGGTGAGTTGAATATGAAGGGATGATATCTAAAAAATAATAATAAAATTAAGGGATGAGAAAGGAATACATTGAGAGAGGGAGAAAGGGAGACATAGAAAGGGGTTAATTATCTCACATAAAAGTGGCAAGAAAAAGCAGTTCTGTTGGAAGAGAAGAGGGGGCAGGTGAGGGGGAATGAGTGAATCTTGCTCTCATCAGATTTGATTTGAGGAGGGAATAACATACACACTCAATTGGGTATCTTATCCCACATGAAAGTAGGGGGAAAGGAATAAAAAAGGGGGGATGACAGAAGGGAGGTAAGATAAGTGGAGGAGGTAATCAAAAGCAAACACTTTTGAAAAGGGACAGGGTCAAGGGAGAAAACTGAACAAAGTGGGACAGGACAGGATGGAGGGAAATATAGTTAGTCTTTTACAACATGAGTATTGTGGAAGTGTTTTATATAATGATACATGTGTGGCCTATGTTGAATTGGTTGCCTTCTTAGGGAGGGTGGGTGGGAAGGGAAGAGGGGAGAGAATTTGGAACTCAAAGTTTTAAAATCAGATACTCAAAAGAAAAAATTGTTTTCGCATATACCTGCGAAATAAGATATATAGGGAATGGGGTGTAGAAATCTATCCTGCCCTACAAGAAAGTAAGGGGAAAAGGGATGGGGGAGGGAGGAGAAGTGGAGTGACAGAAGGGAGGGCTGACTGGGGAATGGCGCAATCAGAATATATGCCATCTTGCCGTGGGGGGGTGTGGTGGAAGGTAGAAATGGGGAGAAAATTTGTAACTCAAAATCTTGTGGAAATCAGTGTTGAAAACTAAAATATTAAATAGATAATAAAATAAATTTAAAAAAAAGAAAGAAAGAATTTGGAGGAGAATATGTTGCCTAGAAGAGAAAATGGTAGTTGTGGAGTACAGACCAGGACCCAGCTGAGCTTTCATTACATTCCCCTCCAAAGATCTCTAAAATAACTCTTCAAACCAAATATTGAAGCAGCAGAACCAGCAAAAGGTCAGAGGGAGACATTTTTCCATCTTAAGATTACTTGGGAGATCCACAGGAGCAGTCTGTTCCACCAGTGTGGGCACAGGCCCTGAATATGGCAGGAAGACCATCAGTTGGTCTCGGAGGTTGCCGGACAATAGCAGCTTCAGGAGCTCTCAGTCCAGAGGCAGTAAAGGGGTCAGGTAACCAGTCGGAAAGTAATTACAAGGGACCTTTTGCTGACACTGAGTGCAGCTGGTATCCATAAGCAGCTGTAGGTGGATGGAAAAGAACAGTTGTGATTGGTCACAAGGGAGCAGGACCCCTGGTCACAGTTCTAGGACCAAGAAGAACACTAACATTTGTGGCTGCAGGGGAGCAAGAGCCCTTCCTGGGTAAAGACCAGAGCACAAACCAGGAGAGCAATGACCACACCTCTCCCAGGATCAAATCACCTTAGAAGCACCAAAAATTGGAACTCTGAAAACAGCAGCACAAAAAATCCTGAAGCTTGGCCTCTCCACTCCAAGGTGAACAAAACCCAACTTTGACATAAAGTTCAAAGTGAAGAAATAGGCTGGGAAAATGAGTAAACAACACCAACAAAAAAGAACTTGACCATAAAAAGCAACTACAGTGACAGAGAAGACCAAGACATACATTCTGAGGACAACAATGTGTAAACAACTATAAGCAAAGCCTCAAGAAAACTGCTAATTTGACCCAAAGGGAGCAAGAATTTCTGGAAGAGTTAAAGAAAGAGACAAAAGTGGTAGAGGAAAAAAAATCAGAAAAGAAATGAGAGTAATGCAAGAAAATGATGAAAAGAAAATTAACAGCTTGGCACCAAAAGGCACCAAAAAAACCCGAAGAAAATAGCATCTTAAAAAACAGAATTGGCCTCAAGGTAAAATAAAGAAAAGAACTCCTTTAAGAGCAAAGTAGGTCAAATAAAACAAGAGGTAAAAAAAAAAATCACTAAAGAACTCCTTAAAAAGTAGAATTGCCAAATGGAAAAGGATGTATGAAAGGTCACTGAAGAAAATAATTCCTTAAAAATTTCAATTGGGCAAATGGAAGCTAATGACTCCAAGAGACATCAAAAAAACCCCAACAAAACAAAATGAAAAAAAATGAAAAAATAGGAGATAATGTGAAATTCCTCATTGGAAAAACAACTGACCTAGAAAGTAGATTGAGATCATTTAAGAATTATTAGACATGGGGCAGCTAGGTGGTACAGTGTGTAGAACACCAGCCCTGGAGTCAGGAGGACCTGAGTTCAAATCCAGCCTCACACACTTGACACACTTACTAGCTGTGTGACCTTGGGCAAGTCACTTAACCTCAATTTCCCTGCCTTCCCTCCTCCAAAAAAAATTAAAAATAAACAAACAAAAATAAAAGAGTGAAGTATAAATGAAAGAAAATAGGATTGTGGGGAATACACAGTAATCATAACCGTGAATGGATTAGAAACCAAAATCCAACAGTATGTTGTGTATAAGAGACACACTTGAAATAGAATGACACACATAGAGTTACAATAAAGGGCTGAAGCAGAATCTATTATGCTTCAACTGAAGTAAAAAAGGCAAGGGTAGTAATCATGATCTCAGACAAAGCAAAAGCAAAAATATGCCTAATTAAAAGAGATAATCAGGAAGACAACATTTTCCTAAAGGGTAGCATAGACAATGAAGTGCTATCAAAAAAATTAAGGGAAAATTTTTCTGATAAAGGCTTCATTTGTCAAATATATGGAGAACAGAGTAAAATTTATAAAAATAAAGAGCTGTTTGTATGAGAAAATGTCATCCACCTCCAGAGAGAGAACTGAAGAACTCTGAGTGCAAACTAGAGTGTAATTTTCTTGCTTTTTAATTTTTTTCCCTTTTTATTTCTGTGATATGGCTAATACGGAAACATATTTTGCATAATTTCACATGTGTAATTGATATCATATTGTTTGCCTTCTTAGTAGGTGGGAGAGGGATGGAAGGGAGGGAGAGAATCTGGAACTCAAAACTGAAGAAGAAAAGAATGTTTAAGATAAATAATTTTTTAAAAAAATTATTCCCCAATTGAGAAATGGTCAAAGGATATGAACAGGCAGTTTTCAGAGGAAGAAATTAAAGATATCTATAGGCATATGAAAAAGTGCTCTAAATCACTACTGATTAGAGAAATGCAAATCAAAACAATTCTTAGGTACCACATCTCTCCTGTCAGATTGGCTAACATGACAAAACAGGAAAATGATAAATGCTGGAGAGGATGTGGGAAAATTGGAACTTTGTCACATTGTTGGTGGAGTTGTGAACTGATCCAGCCATTCTGGAGAGCAATTTGGAACTATGCCCAAAGGGCTATAAAAATGTACATACCCTTTGACCCAGCAATACCACTTTTATCCCAGAGAGATCACACAAGTGGGAAAGGGACCCGTACGTACAAAAATATTTATAGCAGCTCTTTTCGTGGTAGAAAAGAATTGGAAATCAAGGGGATGTCCATCGATTGGGAATGGCTGAACAAGTTATGGTACATGAATGTAATGGGATACTATCATGGTATAAGAAATGGTGAAGATATGGACTTCATAATAACCTGGAAAGACCTACATGGTATTATGCTGAGTGAGGGGAGCAGAACCAGGAGATCATTATACACGATTAGAGACACATGGTATCTGTAAGGACTAACTTTGATAGACTTGGCTCTTCTCATCAATGCAAGGTTCAAAGACAGCTCCAAAAGATTCATGATAGAAAAAGCTATGCACATCCAGAGAAAGAATTATGGAGTCTCAATGCAGACGGAGGCGAACTATTTGCTCTCTTTTTTTCCCTTCTTTTTTGGTTTCATTTCTTCTTTCTCATGATTCATTACATTGGTTATAATTCTTCTTTACAACTGGACCATTAGGTAAATAAGTTCAATACAAATGTATATGTAGAACCTATATTGGATTACATGCCATCTTGGGGGGGAAAGGGTAGGAGAGGGAGGGAGAGAAAATTTGGAACTCAAAAACTTGTGGAACTGAGTGTTGTAAACTAAAAATAAAAAATAAATTTTAAAAAAATTAAAAGAGAAAAAGATAAACCTTACTCAAGTAACAGTCTCTAAAAACTAGAATAAGCCAAACAGAAATCAATGATACCATAGAACCACAAGAAATAATAGAACAAAATCAAAAGATTGAAAGAAAAATAAAAGAAAGTGTAAAATATCTGATACACAAAAACAACTGACCTGGAAAACAGATAGAGGAAAGAGAATTTGGGCCCATTGGTCTCCCTAAAAATCATGATTTTAAAAAATCCTGGACATTGTATTTCAAGAAATCATAAATGTCTGTTACCTAGAACAAGTAGAACCAGAGGACAAAATAAAGCCAGAAAGAATCCACTGCCAATCTCATAAGAGAAATCACAAAAGGAAAAGGCCCATGAATACCATAGCCAAAATCCAGAGCTCTCACATCAAAGAGAGATGCCCAGCACGCATCCAGAAAGAGTTCATGCACCAAAGAACCGTGATCATACAAGACTGGAGGAGGTTCTGAAACATAGTGATATGTTTGAAAGGTTGAAAGTGAAAGTGAAAGGTAAAAGATATATGCTCGAAATGAGGAAAAACCTACCCAGGAAAGTTTTAACATGATCAAACGGGGAGGGGAAATGAACTTCGATGGCAGAGAGGACTTTCAAGTAATTCACTGGAGAGGTAGAATGGATAGCAATAGTGAGTGAGCAAGAGGGAGAAGTAGAAGGAGAGAGAAAGATTGAGATTCAAAGGTTTTATATACAGGTATATATATACAGAAAAAAAACAAAAGGAAGCAGGACAGTTTTAAAAGTAACATTTGGAAGTTATTATATACTTTTTTTAAAGCAAGAGGTATGAAATAGATTCACAGTTTCACAAACAATCCTTTTTTTGTGTTCTGATGTGTATATGAAAATACAGTACTCTTGTGTGTGTGTGTGTTCATGTGTTTAAGTTCAAAACAAAACATTTAAATCGTTCATAAGCAGAAATGCTTAAAAAAAATACAATTCTGCCTTGCTCTTGACAGCTTGACAGTCCAATGGTGACATCTGGACAGGACCTTAGAGGTATCTAGCCCTACAGGAATGAATCCCTTTTGCAGTTTTTCTCCCAACTGAGCACTCATCTTCCATTGGTTCTCCAATGAAGAACTCCCCAAGTACTACATTTCACTTTTGGACATCTTTAGTCAAGAAACCTCTTGTTGAGCCAAAAATGTATGTTTCTGAAACGCTTGCCCGTTCCTCCTAGTGTTGCCTTCCACCACCAATTAGAAGCATGGCAGCCCTTCAGAGTTGACAATTATCTTGTCTTCTAAAAGTAAACAACTGTATTCCCTTCACTCAATCCTCATGTCAGTCAGTCACTAAACATTTATTAAGCATTTACTGTGGGTTTCAAAAGAAAGGCAAAAGATAGTCCCTCTCTCAAGGAGTTCACAGACTAACAGGGGAGACAACCTGCAAGCAACTATGTACAGACAAGCTATATAGAGAACAAATTGGAGATAATGAACAAAGGAAAGATACTAAAATTAAAGGGGAAATGGGAAAGGCTTCTTGCAGGAGATGGAATTTTAGCAGGTATTTGAAGGATGCCAGAAAAGCCAGAAGGTGGAATGAGAAATCATAGTAAAATCCTTCACCATCCTGGTCATCTTCCTCTGGACACTTTCCAGCCGAGAGTCTCCTATCTACAATGTGACACTCAAAAGTGGTCCAAGAACTCTGGTTCTACTTGGGCCCATCTCCACTTGTGTGGCCCCCAGGGTAGCTGCCTTTTGGAAAATCTGTGTGTTAAGAAGTTTTCCAAACAATCTCAAGGTGAAAAGAATGTATGTTGGCTGGATAGTAAGTATCCTTCCCTGTGCCTTCCCTTTCAAGTATTATTAATGCCTGGTCTTATGAACATTCATCTACCTAGCCTGCTACCAGACCGGAGACATGGAGAGACAGAAATGAGAGAGCAGAGGTGGCAGAAAAGGGAGAACAAAAAGAAAAGAATATGGCACAGGATTTTATACATTAAAAGCTAGAAGGAACCTTAAAGATCACCTAATCTAGGTCTCTCATTTTACCGAATACAGTAAAGCCCAAAGCAGTGAACTGATTTGCCTGGAATCACACAGCTAGTTAGTGGCCAAGCCTGGACAAGTGGGGTCCAGTGTTGTTCACACCAGCCATACACAATTTTGACTTTATCCAGACTTACTCTGACTTCATCCACTTCAATACTTTAATGCATCTAAATGAGTATTCCCTCCAGGAGAAAAAAGGTCATACCCAACTTCCATGTTTGCATATTGGGTAATTCTTGTCTATGATGTCCTATAAATCCACCACACAGACTCTATCCAACAAGCTGGAGGCCCTTCCTTAGGTCTTTTAACATTCCATGCATTCCACTGGTGCACGGGGACTGTCTCCCTACATGACAAGCTCACCTTCGCTAACAGATTTTGTGGATGATATCTTTTACACCACATTACCAGTAATACCCTCTAGCTAGCTTAGTGCCCACCACACATGTCTCCGTTGCCCTTTGGCTCACCGGAGTCAAGTCAACGAGCATTTGTTAAATCACAATTTTTACTCACAATGTTGATTCTTTGAGAACTGCTATTCACTGATTTACAGCAATGTAGCACCACTGGGAGAATGTCGGGGTCAAAAAGAAGAGATTTGTGTGTCCAGGAGAATTTCGGGATTATGGAAAGCATGAGCCTATTCTCTTTTTCCTTTTTAATTCTGGCCCCAGATCATTGTCCATCTGCAAGTGACTTTCCAAATTATGTAATTAACAAGAATAATAATTATAATAGCTTTCATGTTTGCAAAATGCTTTACAAATATTATAACATTTAATCTTCACAACAACCCTGGGAGGTAGGTGCTATTATTATCTTCATTTGACAGTTAAGGAAACTGAGGCAGACAGTAGTTCAGGGACATGCCCAGGGTCACACAGCAGGTAAATGGCTGAGTCAGGATTCAAACTCAGGAGTTCCTGTATTGAGGTCCAATGCTCTATCTCACAGCAATACGTTGATGTAATTGGTTACCCATCTAATCATATGTCATCAGCATTCTTCGTTCCCTTGTTTCCTCCGAGTTGGCTACAAAATATCCACAGATCACCCTTAAATTTTATTGAAGAGGCCCTGCAAGACTCTGAGGATTAATGCTATAAGCACCATGTCATCTATAAACAGAAGCATCTGGAGAACTTCACTACCCAGAAAGAATCCATCTTCTGCTTGGATTCTGCACAAGGCATCCTCCATGAAAATGGCAGATACCTTTGGTGAAGATTTCTCTTGTTTATACTTTGCTTGACATTAATCATCAGATGACCATTACGTAATGTTTTCTCTGTGACTTCATCTATTGAGAAATCTTGCAGGATCTTAACATACACAACTGAAGGAGAGGTTGGATTTTTTTTTTCCTCCAAATCAAAAGCTTTTTGTAACAATACTGTTTTTTTTTTAATCAACAAATACTGCAGATTATTGTTGTTGTTGAAGTCTGGGAATGCCCAGGTTGAAAAGTAGGCCAGTCATGCTTTACAAAGTATGCCAAGATACATATGCCAGACAACCTATGGGTTTTATTTAAAAGACGATCATATGTGCCTGCCAGGTGTGAGGAAGAAAGTTTAGCATGTGAGTTGTAGGTAGAAGAGTGTCTCCCTCCGTAGAGCATCAGTTTATTTAAAAAAGGAAAGAGTCACTAAACGATTTCAAGGAGAAAGTTATCCTTCTAGATTTCTCTGCACTCTCGTGGGGTATTACAAAGTTCCTGCTCAAAGGGGACTTCTTTTTTTTACAAAAGTAAATGGAGAGGGGAAGACAGAGTAAAAAGATTACAAGCATTAATCAGGTAACAAGCAGTTCACAAAGAAAGGGAATTCTAAGCAATAAAAAACTGTATAATGATTACAATTCTTTGAGAAGCTAATATCCAAACCTTACTGGGACATATAATGATTACAATTCATTGAGAACCTAGTATTCAAAACTTACTGGGACATTCATTAAGTTTTTCACATTTCACTTCCACTGATGCATGCAAAGCAGGTTCTTTCTTCCTCCATTGTTTGTCAGTCTGTCTGTATGTATGTCTAGCTGGCTCTCTCTATTTCTCTGTCTCTCCCTCTCTCCCCTTCTCCTTCTCTCTTCTCCTTCTTTCTTTCTCTGTCCCTCTCCTCCCTCTTTCTCTCCTCCTTCTTTCTCCTCTTTTTCGTCTCTCTCTCCTCCCTCTTTCTCTCTCTCCTTCTTTCTCCTCTTTCTTTTTCATCTCTCTCCTCTCTCCTTATTTTTTCTTCCTCTCTCCTTTCTTCTTCTCACTCTTTCTCTCTTCCTTCTATCTCTCCTCCTCTTTCCCTCTCTTTCTGTCTCTCTCCTTCTCCTTATTTTCTCTCTCTCTCTCTCTCTCTCTCTCTCTCTCTCTCTCTCTCTCTCTCTCTCTCTTTCTCTCTCTCTCATCTGCTTCTACCACTGTTTCTCTCACAACTGCTCCTATAACCTATAGTCTGATTTTCAAGTGTCCTCCAAGGAAAAGAGACATCAGCTGCCTTTCCAGATCTCACAAGGCCCTGTCCGGACATCCTCATCCATGCACAAGCTTGCCCAGGAGGCCACATGTTAATGGCCTGTGACCCAGTGGTGGGGAGGGGTGGACGGAGAAGAGTATTCTTGCCACAAACCCTTCAGAGCTCAGAGTCATTGTTACGCTTCAAGGCCAGAAGAAGGGAGAGGCCTGAGGAACAAAGATTGCTCCTTCACTAAACCATACACTTAAATGAGTTTTCTCAACACTTGGCATAATGGGTAATCTCTCTTTTTTTCTTAAATGATGGCCTTTCTCAACATGACCCCTTCCTCACTTGCCAGTCTTCCCTTTGCTCCCCTCCACATACTCTATGACCCAGTGACATTTGCCTTTTTTGCTGTTTCTACCACATGACAACCCATCACTAGCTGTCCTTTGTGTCTAGAGTGCTTGCCCTTCTCCCCTTTGCCCCCTAGCTTCCTTGGCTTCCTTTAAGTCTCAGCTAAAATCCTCTTCTCTGTTAAGAGACTTTTCCTCCTATTGCCCTTCACTCTGGGATTACCTCCCCCCACCCCGACCATTCACACTGTAAATATCTTTTACAAACATAGCTGTCCTTTTGCTGTATCCTACTTTAGAATGTGAACTCTTTGAGGTCAACTCAAAGAGTTTTTACCTATCTTTGTATCCCTAGAGCCTAGTACACTGCCTGTCACATAATAGGAGCTTAATAAATGCTGATTGATTGATGTATCTCTATCTATTTTATATCCAGTAGAATATAATGTCCTTGAGTACAAAGATGGGTTTTTCATCTGTCTTTGTATCCCCAGAGCCTAATCTGGTACCTGGTACATTTAAGCTTAGTATGAGCTCATGGACTTGAACGAATATTTCTGAAAGTACCAACAAATGCTGAGCAGTCTCTTCTCCCAGGCCCTTTGGAGGGCAATGAAAACTCTTGGGTTTCCCCTCTACTCTGAGCTCTCCATCAACCATGCCAGTTAATACTCTAGGCAGCTGAGCTCTTGGCTTTTTGAAGAGGCCTAAGCTCTTCCCAAAGAGTTTCAGGGGTACAAGGTAGGAGGGGAACTCAAGAGCTCTGGAGCAATAATTTAAAATATTGTACCAAATCAGTATGTCATGTTTTCTTTGACTTACTTGTAAAATGACCATGAAAAACAGGAAATTAAGCCACAAGAAAAAAAAATTCCAACAAATTAAAATAATGTTCCTTCTCTGTCCTGAGCCCACCAAAGCTAGGAATTTTACAGGCACATTTGATGCTCTACCCTTAACTTGCCCTCCTGGGCCAAGGAATTAGAAGGGAGCATTTTTACATCAGGGCTGAGCAAGAATTTCCATTCACTAAAAGACTGAGCCTAGGACAGAGTTTCCACTGTGGATTTGAATGATTGGTTTTCAGCTCTTTTCACGGAGCTGTTTTGAATGGAAGTATAGCATTTTGTTGTGAAGAATCTTGAACTAACATCCTCATTTCATGGGGCAGAGCTGGGCTTCTGCCTTAGGAATGGCATGCTAGAGCATAAGCATGCCTATCTTGGTGATTCTCTAGCATTTTTCCATCACAATTCCTCATCCCCTACCCTTACTCTTCATTCCCATTGCCCTTCCCTTAGTCCAGGTTTTTGATCAACCATCTAAGTGTTTAAAAGACACCAAGGGCTGTCCTAGATTCATCATCTCATACCTAAACTACTGTAGCAACCCGCCTCACTGGTCTCACTTATTTGGGTCACTCTCTTCTGGACTAGCTATGTTTATTTCACATATATCCTGTATTTACTTATCTGTAGATATGTTATATCCTGGGTACAATCTAATCCAACCAACATTTATTAAATATCTATTGGTACTAGGTACTGTGCTAAGGATACAATTTTAAAAAAAAGGACAGTCCCTGCCCTCAAGAAGTTTACGATCTCATGAAAGGAGACAACTTCCGCTGCCAGACATCTTTCTGTAAAAGATGACTTTCATCATGGGATTTGAGAATTTGGAACTGTAAGAGACTGGAATACAAGGGCAAAAGTCACTGCCCTCAAGAATCTTGTGTTTTCTGGGTATGTGTGTTCTTAACTGAGATTCTTGAGTGTCCATAAACATGGATGGGAAAAAAATTACATCTTTTATTTCACTACCTTCTAACTGAAATTTAGTTTCCTTCAATTATAAACATAGGCAACAAACCACAGAAGTATTAGGCTTTACCAGATTGTCAAAAGAGCCTAAGACACAAAAAAAGATTAAGAATTCCTGCACTGGCTGCACTCTGCATTTGCTGCCCTGACTGGTTTCAATTCCTGGGAACAAGATGCCCCTCCCAGGTTAAATTTATCACTTTTAATCTCATCGCCATGCTGCCAACTCAAGCCTTGATGCTTACCCTCCCTCAGCCTCTTCTTCCTTCTGATTGGAGGGCAGAAGAGCAGAACACCAAACTCCTCTCAATGCTTTCTTTTTTAGAGGGCAGAAAATGGACTCTCAGTTCACTCCACTTTACATCTTCTTCTCTGCCTGGTTTCAACTCTTTGGAACAAGATGGCCACATGCCAGGTACCCCCTAGTATTTCCTCCTCCTGCCACCTTCTTGCCTCCTTTTGTATGTTGTCTCCTTTCATGAGATTGTAAACTTCTTGAGGGCAGGAACTGTCCTTTTTTTTAATTGTATCTGGTACCAATAGATATTTAATAAATGTTGATTGGATTGGATTGTACCCAGGATATAAAATATCTACAGATAAGTAAATACAGGATATATGTGAAATAAACATAGCTAGTATTTAAAACGGTGACCCTAAAAGTCATAGAGGGGTCACAATCTGTGTTATTGGTACAGAGTGAAGCCTTTAAGTCAATAGGAAAATAAATATACACTATATTGTAGAAAAGTTTCCATCAAAAGCAATTTTATTTTATATTGTGCTTAATAACTAAGCAGAAATCTCCATTATGTGTCAGTTCTTCAAGGACTTTGTCAATCTGTACAGTCTTTCTACTGACACAGATCACAACTCCTCCTTACCTTACAAGACAGTCTTTGTGCATTGTAGGGACCAACAAATCACCTTTGGTTCAACCTTCTCAAGATGAGGCACTCCCAAATCCTGGTCCTCAAACAACAGACACATGGTTAACCAAGTACATTTGTACTTGAAGACTTTCCAGCTTGGTAGGGACTGCCAGAGCTTGAGCTCCATTGGTGTAAGAACTCAGGGTCACCTCCACTGAGGCGTGGTCAACAAGCATTGCTCAATAATAAGTAGTGCAGTAGATAGGGTGCTGTGCCTAGAATCAGGAAGACTCATCTTCCTGAATCCAAATCTGGCCTCAAACACTTACTAGCTGTGTGATCCTGGACAAGTTACCTAACCCTGTTTGCCTCAATTTCTCATCTATAAAATGAGCTGGAGAAGGAAATGGCAAACCACTCCAGTATCTTTGCCAAGAAAACCCCAAATGGGTCACAAAGAGTGGAACACAACTGAAAAATGACTACCAATGATTGTGGATATATGAGGCATACTATTATATACTTCTTTGTATATGTGTTGCCTGGAATCATGTTGGACATACAGTCTATAATCAATAAATATCTTTTGAATGAATGAATACGAACCATCCAATATAGCTTCTCAGAGTTTAGTCAAAGCAGAACCACTCCTACTCTCAATTCCAAAATTAAATACTGATCCCAGAAACAAAAACGTGGTGACATGTGAAATGGATGTGTAGGTGTATTTGGGGGGTTAACCTAGTTTCCATATACCTGGTAAAAGCCAGCCTTCATAGTCAAGTTGACTGTAGCTATCGGCCATCAATATGCCTTGTACATGGACCACATAACAAAATTCTTTATATTCCTTAGAGTACCAAACACCAAATTAAGAGCCTAGGTGATACCACATGATTGGTATCCAGCAGCAATCTTCACTTGAAAGTTTTGTTTTTAACAGGAACCCTTAGCTCAGTCCTCTTTGCTGAGGAAGGTCTTACTAAGGAATAAGACTTCAAAGAATCACTTCTGATACTTTACATGATACTTTTCATTGCATGGTGCTGAAGTCATTCAAGTTTCATGCATTCACCTGGGCCCAAGATACCAACAATCCAATCTGTCCCACAGGACTACCCTATTACCAGATATTTTAAATAAAGAAATGGTTTCAAAGTACTTGCATTTCAGAGACAGTCTGGAAACAAAAGAAATGGGAAAGGGAAGGGAGGAATTTTTGTCCCTGTTCACATGTGACAAAGCAAAAACCAGTTTAACCATTTGGTTTCATTTTCTTTCTTGATCCCCAAGCATAATTGAACTCTGCACAACAGGAATGAAAACCAGAGTTCCTTACTCATTACTCCTTAAATCTATTCCAGCTTCTTTCCTGAATGGTAGGATCAAGTTGGTAGTGAGGCATCTGGGAAACCCATTGCAGTGGTACCAAGCACCCCTAAAATACTTGGGTCTGTCAGGAAAGAAAGCCACGTAAATGAGAAGAAAATGTATCATTCAAGACACCCTATGGCAAGCAGCTTTTCAGAAACAATTATCTCATGCAAACTGTAGATACATAGCTTTTTTCCCCTCCTTTTGGCAAGAGAGCCTTTAAGAAAAGTGATTTACTGTTGCCTAATAGGATTAAATTCTTAACTGAAGCATTTTTGTCTAATCCATCCACTACTTTCTAATCCCTCATGAGTCAGAGAACCTAAGGAAAAGTTTCTACTTTGAATCAAAAGCAACGGTCTTCCATTCAACAAATTTTAAGGTAGGCCCCACACCCCTCCACCTAAAGTGTCCCTCCTCTGATGTGACACTAGATGTCAAATTGGCAGCAAACCTGTACAAGGACTATAGAGTAGTCTCAGGAGTACCAAGTCACCTAAGGTCCTCCTTTAGATCCTTGGTCCAGCCACTATCAACTAGATGACCTCTTCTTCTACCTTGGCTCTTCTGCCTTCACAGTAGAGATAGTTCCAACTGGCCCACAGTAATATTTATGAGATCTTGGAAGGAAAAGGTTTGCTGCAATGTGCTTCCAGAGTGGTTTTGTTTCCCACAATATTGATTTTGCTTGGAAAGTACCCAAGAAAAGCTTTGTTTGCATGTTGACTCCCCCATTAGAGTGTAAGCTGCTTGAGGGCAGGGACTGTCTTTTGCCTCTTTTTGTATCCCCAGTGGTTATCATAGTGCCTGGCACATATTAGGTGACTAATCAATGTTTATTGAATTTATTGAATTCTTGTAGTACAATGGAAGAAACATTTAATCTGGAGTCAGAAAACCTGAGTTCAAATCCCAGCTCCAATATAGACTTCCTGCGTGACTTTACCTGTCTAGGCTTCCATTTTTTCATCTGTAAAATGAGGGGAAGGATTTTCTGGCTTCTAAGGTCTCCTCCAGCTCTAAATCTATGATGCAAGGACTAGAAGATTCTATCATCTGTTTCAGCTTGAAATCTATGATTTTCAGATTAGGACCAAAGCACCATTTCTCGGTATAATATACTGTTAAGAGACAGGAGAGTGAAATACAAAGAATATAGATCTAGGACGAAGAAGATCTTACTAGCCTAGCAATGGGACCTCCCACTACTTCCTATGTGACCTAGATGAAATCATATAGCCTCTCTGAATTTCAACTATATGAATGTGAGTTGTTGGTTATTATCATCCCACAGGTTTGTTGAGAGGATGAAGCAAAATTGCAAAAAAAAAAACACTTTGGAATCCATCAAATTCATCACAAACCATCATTGTGATTATTACTGACATTCCTATGGTACCTTCATATAGGCACGATTACCTTTCATTCCAAACATTAGTCTCCTAGAAAGTGGTTAAAATCCCCTTCGCTTAGAATAAATACAAAGTATTATTTCTAGCATTATCTCTTTGTATAGAGTATCCACCCTAATAAATACCAGTTATCTCTGGTGCTCTGGACAAGCTTATGGGCCTATAAAAATAATATTAATGTTATTCAATCCTGGGTTATCAGAGGCTTTTCTGTTTGGCAGGTGTTATAGCTCTGTTGGCATAAGATGAGACTGTTAGACAAGGTCAATGTTTTACAGAAATATTTATTTCTGCAGCTGAGCAGGAATTTGCACAATTAAATCACTGGAAAGATCTTCATGGATATATGATATGAGCAGGCTTTCCCATGAAACTGTGCCTGGTATAAAGTACCAAAGTGGATACCTATAAATTGGGAAGCATTCTTGTGTCCTGTTTATACAACAGGAAGGGAAGTAAGTATTTCATGGTTTTAATGTCTTATTGGAGTCCAAGTTCATGGCTTCTCCATCACTTTTTGGATATTCTCTATTGAATCTTTCCCCAAGAAGCTAAGCCGCTACTCAGTGAACTCAGCATGCCTCCTGCTCTACAAATCATAAGGATGCTTGTCACAACGGTTGTCCAAGCACCCAAGTAACTGAACAGATTCTGAGTTTAAGCATCTCCACAAAAGAGGACCTCCAGATTGTCAAGCCCTGGAAGGATCTCAGGCTGCTGGTCCTCCTTCTCCGCTCTGTCCTCCCATCAAAACTCTATCCCTTCCTGCACTGTAATGAACAAGTTTCTTCCCAGACCACTGGGAAAGGTGTGGCTGTCCTCTGATTAATTAGGCCCTTAATAAATTTCCCAGAAACCTGTGCTGTCTTCACATTCCTTGTCCTACCAAGGTCCCTGTCCGACAGATGACTCACTAATTACCAGGTAATTACAGCTCCATGATAGGCCTGCACCCATTTCCCTATGCAAATACAGGTTCCTATTCCTATACCCATAACTGGCTGAAAATATATGCTATTGTGGCATATAATTGGAACTGGCTGACTGACACATTCAACCCTGAGTAGCCTTAGTAGATGTGATTTGCATATTTAAGTGTTCTCCCTACACTCCCTCCCATCAATGGGTCAACTTAAAGTGATGTATGATGTGATTCTAAATGAAGTGAGCAGAACCAGAACACTGTACACAGTAATGGCAACATTGTGCAATGACCAACTTTGATAGACTTAGTTCTTCTCAGAAAAACAATGATCTAAGACAATTCCAAAGACTCGTGATGGAACATGCTGTCCACATCCAGAGAAAGAACTATGGAGTCTGAATGCAGATCGAAGCATTTATTTTTTTCTGTTTTTTGTTCATTTGTTTTTTTCTTTCTCATTGTTTTTCCCTTTTGTTCGGATTCTTCTTTCACAACATGAGTAATGTAGAAATATGTTTAATGTGATTGTACATATATAGCCTTTATCAGATTGCATGCTGTCTTGGGGAGGTGGGAGGGGAGGAAGGGGGGAAAATTTGGAACTCAAAATCTTACAAAAGTGAATGTTGAAAAACTAAATATTAATTTTATATGTATATGTATATACACATACATAATGAAAAATCAAGCGACATGTGTGAGCCTTTTTTTAATCACATGGCAGAGTTGTTGTTTTCAAACACTGATTTTTCCTTCAGTACAGGAAGGATAAGATCATATAGTCACCATTCACTATTTCAGACTAACTGGGGGTAAGACCAGTCAGAATGACAAGACTTTAAAGGAATACAGTTGAAGAAGATTAATAAATAATGGCAGTGGAGTATAAGCTACTTGCAGACAGAGGCTGGTTTATTTTTTCTCTGTCTCCCCAGTAATTAGTATAGTCTCCCTTACAAATAATCCTCACACCAAACATTCATTCAACTGAATTGGATGTTTAGTGGAGTTGCTTAGGGAACCTGCTTTAATAAATAAGAATGACTTTTAATTACTGAAAGTTATGCTGACTCAGTGACCCATTGTTCCCAGACCTTCTTGTCAATCAGTGTTAGGGAAGGAGTCACCCAGTCTGCTGCTTTGTATTAGAAGCCATTTATCATCTACCATCATCCTGTTCACACCTGGAAATTGTCACATCCTTGCTACCTTGGGGGTGTGAACTGAGATGCAATGGACCATCCCCTTTTGCTGACATGGCCCTATCTGATTTGTCTTTATCTCGTGAAGAAAGTGATCAGTAAAACTTAGCCCCATCTTGAAGCTCTTGCTGATCTCCAGGGATCAAGCCTTCAATGTATCGCTTCCTTGATGTACTTTCAATAAACTCTTTTTAATTTTCTTTGTCCTGAGTTTTGCCTCCTTAGTCAGGGCAAAAACCCAAAGAATTTTCCTTTAACAGTATCAAAGACTTGTATGAGAATGATGCCCCTAATGGGCTTGAGAACATCCGGCTCTTCTAAATTCTTTAGAGCTTCTCCCTAAGCCCTTGCTAAGCTATTAGTTTACTTTAAACATTTTCTCCACAAATAACAACAAAAATAATAATAACTGGCATTTATAGGCTTTTGGGTTTAACCCTGGAAGCACAAAAGTAAACTGCGAGGAATCTTTTCCCTACCCCCTTTTTCTAATTCATCACAAATTCTGGATTTGTGAGGTTTGAGTTAATGAAGTTTGGCTGTAACCTCCCTAATAAGACCCAGGAGACACAATACTGATAGGCTAATGTCAGACTCCTAAGTCCCCATGAATCATTTATCAGTGTATCCTAAGGCATGTTCTGCTTTGTGGAATACATGAAATTACTAATCCTTACATCTTTTTATGGCACAAAATAAAAAAAACCACAGATTATTAACACCAGATTCTTGTACATTGTTTCTCCCTCCTCTCCCTTCCCCTGCCTTGAATCAGAGCTTTGTAGGGAAGGCTTCAAATGCCTTGGTGATAATGCATTGCCCTGAAAAGGAACAAAAAAATGAAACAAAACAAAACAAAAATCCACAAACATCGCCATACCAGTACAAGAAAAAGAGGGGGAAATGCGTAGCATTTAGCAGAGAACTCACCATAGTAGCAATTGAGTACTTCTGTCTGTTTCTCAAACGCCCAGCTGATCACCTTCCCCGGTAGTGTTCCTAGCAGCATCCTGCAAACCCCTTCCTCCAAAAGGGACTTTTGTCGCTAGTTCCTACCTGGCCTGAGGTCATAGCTGTCCAGGTCTACTTAATGGCTCATTGTTTGTCCTTTCTGAAGAGAACTAATGACATCACAGGTGACCTCTTGACTTAAGAGTGAATTGTTGCTCAAAGTCAACAGCCTCACTCTTTCTGAGTCATCGAAGGTCAGTGGCAAGACCAAAGTCAAGACGACTTCCATGCCTGACCAAGCTCTAAGCACTCCACCACGCCTGCTTCAGAACAAATTGTTCTCATCTGCCCTTTCGACTGGGGGAAGTCTTCACGTGCTTGGGGTCAATATCCTTGTAACTCGCCAACAGGTCAGAGGCCTCTTGGGTACCCTCAACCTGGTTCAGCCCTTCTGCTGAGACTGGTTACCAGGGTGCGGCCACTGTGCATGCTCCAGCTTCTTGGAGCCACAGGTAAGAGTTGGGTGGATCAGATGGAAGCTGAAGGTGGGTGGGCAGCCCTAACAAGGACTCAGTAAGCCCTCACACGGGAGTTGCTAGTCCTCCTGAACTCCCCCACCTGCCTAACAATAGCTTGTTAGGACTTGGTTGGCTTACAGATGCAACTCAAACAACAAATCTCAGAAAGTGGGAAAACAACGGGTGGGTCAAGAGGCTGATTTGAAGGAGCAGAGTTCTGTGGCCTCTTCTATTGGATAGCTTCCCAGTCGAATTCAATCAACAAGCATTTAATCTTTCATAGGACTTGGAATGTAGAATTCAATTCGCCTAAAGGCAGATAGCCACTGGAAATACAAAGACCGAAAGACCCAAAGCCATTTCTGCCTTCAAGGAGCTTATTTTCTGCTAAGGAGAAACCACTTACTCACAGATAAGTGGAGAAGACTTCCATATTTGAATAAATAAATATAATTTAAGAGAGGAGTGATAATATTGGGGGGAGAGGGGAGCCGTAAATTAGGAACAGCTTCTTGTAGGAGACTGGGATTTTGCCTCCAGCTCTCGGTGGATGCTGAGGATAGAGTATAGAGACTTAGAAAGCTTGGAATTACATCTGATATAGGAAAGAACATAAGGACAACAGGGGCTTCTGCTCAGTTCTTCAGCTCTTGGCTCCCAGTTCTAGTGGGCAGAGGAGCAAGAACCAGTCTTCTGCCCTTTTAGGTAGGTGTCTGGTGACCTGCATGTGAGAACTCCCAAACATCATTCCCTTTCCCTACCACCACCACCGCCCGCCATCTTCCCTCTCTGTTTGGATCTGGAAGCCTACATGGCCCCTTGTTCAACTCAACTGGGCGCAGGGGAGACAGTCCTCTTTCATCCTACGTGCAGTAATGGTTGTACATCTGGTGTCTTTAGGGTTACCATTAAGAACTATCACCTCAATTTATAGAAGTCGCTTTTGATAAATCTGTACCTTTATCCTGAGAGTCCATATACTTGGAAATCCTCATTAAATAACCCTATCTGTCCACCTCTGTAAGAAAATTATCTGTTTATTCAGTGGGGTTCAACCAGCCCAGTGTCCAACTTTAAAAATCCCTAGAGCTGCTGATAGGGACGAGGACATGAGTTGGGCCAAGAAATCCTTTTCATGAGCAGTACCTTTAACAATTTTGTAATAGGGGCAACTAGGTGGAGCAGTGGGTAGACTGCTGGACCTAGAGTCAGAAAACTCATCTTTGTGGGTTCAAATCTGGCCTCAGACACTTACTAGCTATGTGACCCTGAGCAGGTCACTTAACCCTGTTTGCCTCAGTTTCCTCATCTGTAAAATGAACTGCAGAAGGAAATGGCAAACTACTCCAGTATCTCTGCTAAGAAAAGCCCAAGTGGGATCACAGAGTTGGACAAGACTGAAACAACAGAATTTTAAAAGGTAGCAAGCAGGATTGCTTCCACAATACAGCAGCAGCCTTCAAATACAGCAGCTAAACATAAAACCCAAAATGCAAAGAGGTCCAGCATTTTGTAGGAAGAAGAGGGGAGTCAGAGAAGGGAAGAGGGTCCTAAGAAGCAGGTCGATAGTAGGAGGTGCTAGAAGGAAATAAGACTGTCCTCTGCTATATTGTTTGTATTGCTGCCATTTTTCTGGTTTTGGAGTGGAGATGGGTTGCAGTCCTAGCTCCCTCACTTAACTAGCTCTGAAACCAAGAGTCCTCCCTGACTCTGTTTCTTCATCTGTAAAATGGGGGTATCTTGTTGTATTGCACAGGGCCTGCCTCATAGTAGGTGCTGAACAAATCTTTCCTGATTGATTGATTAGCACCACCTTCTACATGGTCTTTCCTGATCCCTCCAGATCCCAGTGCCCTCCCTCCCTCCCTACTCTGTGCTCATTTCGCATACACTCTTATATATTTACACATTACTTACCCCATAGACTGTGAGCTCCTTGAGGTCAGCGATCGTTTTGGTTTTTGGTATCCCTGTCCATCTACCAATCAGCAAGCACATACCAAGCCGCTGCGATGCTCAACAGTTGGCAATGTCTGACGTATACTAAAAAAATTAAATCCTTGTTGACTGATTAACACACCCTTCAGGAAAGCACTTTGTAAACCTTTAAAGCATTAAAGGGATGGGAGCCATCAGCATCAGCATCACTATTATTATTGTCTTGGCCTTTTGAAAAATGAATAAACAATGAAGTCGCTTCATTTGAAGCTGTATTTGAAGAGCTAGTTTCAAACACAGTTTTGACATTTATCAGTTGTAATACCAATAAACCAATAAATAAATAATACCAATAAACATTTATTAAGCAAGTGCTATGTGCCAGACACTGGGCTGTGCCTTCAGGGAAGTCACATTCGACTCAGGGAAAGAAGCCGGTTCCAAAGGCAGATGAAAGTCCTATTCATCAAGTGAAGTGACTCTCAGATATGATTATCCACAGGTGAACAGTGGAGGAAGCCTCATCTCTCATCTCTGTCCATTGCCTCTGAGAACTTGGTTCAGAGGAGTAGCTTTTATGCTACTGTCAGTACTATACCCTTTACTTGCCGGAAAATTGACTTTTTCTTTTTTCCCAAACCCCACCTCCAACAAAAAGAACAGAAATGACCAAGCCCTTAAGCCTAAAGATAAAATAAGAGAATTCTCTTTTAGCCCATTATTCAGGCTTCTTGCAAATGACCAGATAAATCCCCAAACTTCCTGCATAATCCCTTAATCTGTTTGCAATTCACAACATTTAAGAGCATTTGTTTGGCCACCTAAATTGATTTTTAAAAGAGATCACATTTCCTAGTTAATATGGCAAACCTTTAATACACAGAAATTCAACTCTAAGTGTTTATAGTCTCATTGATGGTAAAAATCCATTAATACAGTCTCTGTGCAGTCTGATATCTCAATATCGTGAATGATAATTTTTAATATATTATTTTTGATATCCTATACGAGGTGCAGGGGCAGTGGTGGATAGAGTGCTAGGCCTAGAGTCAGGAAGACTCATCGTCCTGAGTTCAAATCAGGCCTCAAATGCTAGCCCTATGACCCTGGGCAAGTCACTTAATCCTGTTTGCCTCTGTTTCCTCTTCCATAAAATGAGCTGGAGAAGGAAATGGTAAAACACTCCAATATCCTTGCCAAAAAAAAAAACCTCATATGCAATCACAAAGAGTCAGACATGACTGAAGAATAACTGAACGACAAATACAAGGTGTCTCAAAAGTCTGCACTAAGACTTTCGGGACATCCTGTACTTGAAGTACCTATGGCTATAAAATTCCATCTTGGTCAGAGTCTTGGTTCAATCTACAGGTCTCGAGCATATTGAAATTCTGATTTGAATATCTATTATTCGGAAGGCTTCGTTTTCCAGATTTCCATCATAACTGAACCATCTCTCATGCTGCGGTGGAGGTGGGGCGGGGTGGGGTTGATAACCTGGGACAATGTAATCATTGGCAAACTGGTCACCTCATCATGGAGATTTTGATCTGTTTCCTCCTGACTCCCTGAGAGAAGAAGAAAGAACAGTCACTTAAGCCTCCTGTTTTCCCTAAGCCCCCATATCTCCACAAAAGTGAATTGACTGTACTGTTCTATTTTTTTTTCCTTCAAGGGACACAGATGGAGAAAGAAGCTTAACTGATGAACAAGACTGTATTTGTCAAGGACATCTATATAGCATAGTTAGGTGTTAGACTTAGAGGCAGTAGAGGCCTGGATTCAAATACATGTTTTCATATACAATCTTTTTTTGAAGTTATGGAGATCTTCATCCTAATTTAACCTCACACTGATACATCATGTTCCCCAAAGGCAGACTTGCTAAATCCCGACTTCAGCTTCACACAAAGACGTTATATAGCGGATAATCATATCTGAGAGTCACACTATTCTCTTAATGAAGATAAATATCGTATGCCCCGAATCAGGATCTCTGATGCCATTAGCTCAAACCCCCATTCCCATAGGTTTTCCCCAATAACTATCACCAGGGATTTGTGCCCCAGTTTCATTTAACTAATTAATATCAATTAGCTTTTTTTTTCAGCTTGACTTATTTTTTATGCTTCATCTAGTTTTTCACTTTTCCTCAGATACATGTCAAAACAATTTTTAACATTCATTCTAAAAATTTTGAGTTCCAAGTTCTCTCTCTTCCTTCCCACCCCACCTCATTGAGAAGACAAGCAATTTGATATAAGTTATACATGCATAGTCATGCAAAATATATCTATAATAGTCATGTTGTGAAAGAAAACATGGACCAAAAAAAAACCTCAAGAAAAATAAAGCAAAAAAAAAAAGTATATGCTTCAATCTGTATTCAGACACCATCCGCTCTGGGGATAAATAGCAGTTTTCATCATGAGTCCTTCAGCGCTGTCTTGGATCATTGTATGGCTGACAATGGCTCAACAGTCAGCTTTTAAGAAGGGATATTAACTGAGAAGATATAGTAAAAACAGCAATAAATATGTCCCCCCAACACCTGAGAGTATACTCTCCCCTAAAACACCTCAGTCCCTGTGGAGAGTGGGCTGAAACCTGTGGTTGAGGTTATGAACATTTGCCCTACCACCTTCACTTCTGCATTCAGCATAACACCTGGAGAAGTAAACCTCTCAGCTATGACTGGGCTTAACTCCCACTCCCGTGTAAGAGCTGAGCTGCTGCAAACTATGTCCTGGACTCCCAACGTTGAACTTGTGGCTTACTCTCCCAACCTTTTGAAGCTTTCAAGGTCATAATCATCCATAATGCTCCTTTACCTAAAAGCAGGTAAAAACAAATACACAGAGACAGAGGGTAGGAGCTAGCATTCGCCAGCAGCTCGACCCAAGCTGGAGATGGCCCAGGGCATTTCCCCAACCAGAGGCTTCCAGCGCATCTCTCTCACCTGAGCAAAGCCAGTCAGGAAAGAGAAAATGTTTCAGCTGGTCAGTGACTTTTGAATATATACTCAGTTTGGGCTCAGCAGTCAATCAAAAAGGCTTCTTCTGCTTCCTGAAATAGTCAGGATATCCATGCATCCTCTGCATTAGTGATCAGGGACCTTTCCTACTTCTGGCTTTCTCTAAGCAGGCTCCTCAGTCTCTTCCACGTAGACTAGAGAAGATGCTGTCCATGCTTTGAGGATGGGACTTCTGGTGGCCCAGTCCCCATTCCCCATAAAGATCAGAGGTCCAGAGGTGGAAAACACCTCAGAGGCCTCATTCATTTCACAAATGAGAAACTGAGGCCCAGAGAGGAAACAGATAGAAAAAAAGCCAGAATTTGAACCTAGGTCCTCTGATTCTTCTCTTTCTACCCACTTGTACTTACTAGCTACATGACCTTGACTCTCTGACTTCTTTATCACCTCCCTCACGGAGTTATCTAGAAATGATTTCTGACATCAATGTCCGTTATTGCTATTGTAGGGGGAAAAAATGCCAGTATGAAAAACAGTGCTGCTTAAGTCAATACATGAATACTTTCTTAAAAATTGAACCTGTTAGAAATGTTAAAGAATTTGGAAATAAGAAAAATACCAATTCATTTGGTCATGAAGAAGCTAAAGTTCTCTTTCATGTTAACAGAGAAAAATGATTACAGTATTCTGACATAATCCCTCTCTCTCTTTTTTTTTTTTTTTTTGGCCAAGGAACGGAAAGGTCACCTGACCTGGAATGTCAGGAAAGAAAGACATTTTTTAATTAAGAAATACATACACAAAGCAAAATGCCTTTGGTGTAGTTTTACTTAAAGAGTCTCTAAGCTATACAGGCAAAGCTGAGAGAGCTAAGTAATCTTTAATAACACAAATTCTTCAGAATGCTGGTGCTTGCTCTGGCCGCCTGCAGCCTCCTGGAGAGAGAAACTACTGAGGAAATGAAGACTGATCCTGGATGCTTGTGGCAGGGAGAGGCAGTCTGTAGAGAAGCAATCCTATTATTCAATAACTCCTATGAAATTAGATTTGGAACTAGAAAAGGACCTTAGAGATCATCAGGCCCTTTCTTCACTTTACAGAGAAGGAAACTGAGGCCCACATGAGTCAGACACCTCACCGAAATGTCTTCTGAAGTCTGGTGTTATCCTCATTGTACTTATAGCTTCTATAGGTTAAGTACCAGCAGGATGAAAAGGAGGGACTCCAGGAGATTCTACTGGGAAAGGCAGTGAATGTGGGGCCCCAGAGTCCACCTTGCTAGACACCTCCTAAGGTCTTGTCCTTCTTCAGGGGCTCCTCTGACTGAGAGAATTGTTCCCCTATCTAAATTAAATGTTGGAGCCTAATTCACACGAAGATGAAAGCTGTAGGAATAAAGCATTTCAGAGTGGTTAGGGCAGGGAGGTTCACTAGTCCAGAGGATGCCAAGGTCTCAGGATCTGGCTCTCCTCATGGAAGATGAGGCCTTGGTTTGTGCCACTGAGACATTTCTATTTTGAGACTGTCTGCTCAGAAGATGAGGTTGCCACATCAGTGAGGGCCGGCTTGAGCCGGTTTTTTTTTCCTCCTCTCTTCCTCCCACTTGTACTCCAGCCATTAATTCAAAGCATAGCTTGGCTTCTCCCTTCCCACTGGGCCTTTCCTATCAACCTCTGCATGTGCAAAACAAACCTTTCCATTTGAAAGATTAACTGACTCAAGACCACTTTGAGCTTTATTGCCTTGAATCCATTTTAAGGGTCTGTCTAAACAATCTCGCCAAGGTGGGCTTTAGCACATGGGATAACATCTCACCCCAACCCCTCCCTACACTGAAAAAAGGCTTGATTTTCAACAGGGCAATTTTCACTCAGCTGTTCATCTACTCTTGTTCTCTCTTTTTAATCATTTGGACTACAAAGTAATTAGAGGGAATGGCATTCCCGAGTAAAAATACCAACAGAGCTTTGGAATTCTAATTCATACATGTAGATTGTTGTAAATGTTCATATTAACACAAGTCTGGGATGGGAGTTCAATGCTAATTACAACCCAGTCCCTTGATTTTTTTAAACACCCACATTTCCAAAGGACCCAAGATGATGGGTTCTAATCACCCCCATTTCCTACCCCCCCATAAGCCCATCTGGGACTTCCTTCCCCACGGCTTCCAAACCACCACTACCCCCAACAGCTCAATTCAAAAGCAGCCATTCCTCATCAAATCATTGCACAGGCAAAGTAAAATAATGTTTTGGGAGGGAGGGGGAGGAGCAGGGAATGGTAATTATATTCCTAATCACATGTAATTTTAGAGAAAATGAGTAGATGTGAGAAGTAGCAGTTTTCTTTTTGTCTCACATATAATTCTACAGTCTGGGGGCACCCCTGTTATCACCTGGGTGACTCTCAAAGCTACCCCCAAACTCCATGGCCAACCTACTAATTACCACAGCTTAAGAAAGAGAAGCTTATTCATTCCCCAGCATCTGCAGCCAGTGAGACAGAAGTATCATCAGCTCATTCCCAAGACGCAGAGATCTTGGTGGCCATCTCTTTTCTTCAAGGTTCTCAGTCCTGGGGGGTGGTGATTCAGGTGACCCAGAAGGCACACAGGGATTGAATAGAAATCAAGATCATCTGTTTAAAGCTAAAAGGGACCTTAGAGATATAGTTCATTACAGGCAAGGAAACCAAGGCCCCAGGGACAAAGTAATTAGCCCAAGGTCAAAGAGGTAGTGGTCAGATGGAGAGCCAGGATTCAAAGATGTCTGCCAATTCCAAATCTGTTACATTTTCTGCCACACCTTGGTGCCCTCTAACCTACAAGCATCTCATTATGGCAAGGTCCAATTTCAGGAATGTTCCCATTATTGGCCTGGTGAAAATAATCCCTCTGTAATTAGACAGGCCCAGACCAATTCTAACCTCCTTAAGAAAGCCTTTTTCAACTTCCCAAGGTCATAAGCATCTCCATCCTTGATCTTCTACAATGGTCTCCAAAGTGGAACCGTGACATCATCCAAGAGGGGCTATGATCTGACTTCCAGGATTATGTGATGGCCAATCAGAGGGCGGAAAGATAAGTGGCATCCCACCCTCACTAATATAGCCAGTTGTGAGCTCATCTTCCACACAGCCACCACCACTCCACTCACATTCTCTGCTAAGCAAGCTCCCAGCCTCCCCTCATCTGATTATAGTGGCCCCTTAGGGCAATCTAAACTAACTGCTTACCCAGCAGTTGTGAATGTGTCACTGGGAAAATGCCATTCACACTGCCTGCTCACCTTCCAGATCTCCAAGTGTCCATCAGGTGGACTCTGCACTTAGGGGTGGTGACTAATTAGTATAAGCCTTGACCTTTGAGTGGAACAGGGTGGGTCACACAGGATAAGTAGGCAGGATGGGTTGTGATCTGAATGGCCCATCCCATTGCATAATTTTCTTCCCAAACCCACTCATCTTCCCCATTCTCCTAATACTGTCCAGGGCACCACCATCTTTTCAGGTATTCCCAGCTTTGGTTTCATCGTTGACTCCTTGAACTCTACATATCTATTTAGGCACAGAACCTTGTGAGTTCTACTTCCCCATCCATCATATCTCTGCCTTTTCACTGCTCA
This sequence comes from Phalanger gymnotis, assembly GCA_028646595.1. NCBI lineage: Eukaryota > Metazoa > Chordata > Mammalia > Diprotodontia > Phalangeridae > Phalanger > Phalanger gymnotis. The sequence continues at coordinate 51,106,763 of CM053623.1, read as the reverse complement.
AACAACCATCACCCTTGTTCAAGCCCTCATCACCTTTCACCTGCACTATTCCAATAACCTCCTAGCTGGCTCCCTTCCTTGAATCCATCTTTCATACAATGGCCAAAGTGATTTTCCTAAAGTGTTGGTCTTACCATGTCACACTTCTACTTAATAGGCTATATTGACTCCCTGTTAACTCTAGGACCAAATATTATTTCAACTTTTAAATCACTCCACCCTGTTAAGCTTTTATCCATTTGTCAGGTAAAAACATACCTTGATTGTTCATTAAGTGTGAATAAGGCCTGAGAATCTCAATCTCAATAGAGAAATCTACTCAGATTGACTTAGAGACTTGGCCATGCTCTCTAGGGCCTGTACAAAGCCATCAAGCTTGTCGGAACCAAGATATCAGAGTGTCTAGCGGCAGAGAGATGATTAGGCTACCTCTATTTGGTCTGGAGGATTTTGGACTTTCCGTATTCCCACTGGTATCTCAGTCGTGTTTTCAGAGCAGTTGGCAACAGTAATTGCATCAGTAGTCAAGGACAGACTACATGAATCGAGGAGAACACATTCAAGGCTTTACAAAGAGACCAGCAAGAAAGCTAGATTGTTCCTACCAGGAACACCATTAGCATTCCAGCAATAAGACTTCTTGGAGCTGTGAGTTACCCCTGGGCCACATGTGCTCTCTTAGCTTGAGCCCACTTTCTCTTGGACTCTTTGTGTACTTATGAGAGAGGGTGTCCCAGACTTTTCAGAGTACATTTTGTGCCAATTATTCTTTTTATACCACCCTAAAAACTAATTAAGTCTGGCTAACTAGTTGATATCAATAATCAAGGCAGGAAAACTAACTGGTGAGGGCATGTGAGATATAGCACTAGAAAAAATCCTTCCCAGCCCCTCAATAAGCCTAGAGCCCCGAGGGGGTGCAGTAGCCACACCCTGGGGATCCATCCTACCCGTGGGAGTAGAGGATGGGATAGCATCCCCAGAATATGTGAGCAATGATCTCATCCTTTTTAAATTTCTTTTTTCATCTAAGTTTCATAATACATATAATTACTAGTACATTAATGCAATGTGTATTGTTTATAAATTAGTAAATATGCATCTATTAAGGAATGTCTGCCCCAAAACTTTTTACCGATTGAAGCTGGCAATCAAAAAAGTTTGGTGCTGTAGAGACCCTACTCTAGAACCTAGACTGATAGTGCTAAAGGGGAACTAACAGGTCATTTAACCCATCCTCCTTGTTTTAAAGATAAAGAAACTAAGGCCTCATTTGCTATTTAATTACTTGCTGTCTTTTGTTATTAGTTCTATGCCCATATCTCATCTCTTCATATGCACATGGAGGCAACATGTCACAGTAGAAAGAATACTGACTTTAGAGTCAGAGACTTGAACCTGTATCATGACTCTGCCATCTGGGTGACACTGAGTAAATCAACCTCTCTCGGCTCTATTTCCTCACCTGTAAAAGGAAGAGGTTGAATGAAATGACTTCTAAGTTCCCCTCTACTCCAAGAAATGCAATCCAATGGTCTCTCCAAGTAGCTCTTGAGAGGGGAAATCACGTCTTAGAGTTCTTCCACGGAGGCCTGAGAGAAGATCTGGGTCAGAAAGAGCTGGATTTGAATCACCACCTCGGACACTACCTAATGGTGTAATTATGGGCTTGTCATTTTGCTACCCTGACCCTCAGTTTCCTCTTCTATGTAATGAGGATGATGACAGCACCTATGTTGCAGGGTTGCAGTGAGGGTACTCTATGTCAAGTTTTTTCAAACATCCCTGTATTTAAATGTAATCTCATCCTAATTGCCGCAGTCTATGCTGATGGGGAGCTTTCTACCAAGAAATTAACAGAACTATTACCCCCACCTCATGAGAATGTGAAGGATCTACAATTTCCCTCCAACCAGCAGATCACAACTGGCATATTTCTTAGCAGATAAGTCTTAGGCAGCTGCCAAAGAAATTAACTGACTCACAGAAGTTTACCCAGTTAGTGTTAGGAGTGAAGATTCAAATTCTGCTCTTTATAACATCAATTCTAGCACACTCTACCCACTATAGCAGGCTTCCTCCATTATCCCCATATTATAGATCTGAAAATAGAGGACTGCAAAAAAGGAGAATTTATGTTCACACAAGGCAAGGACTAAACCAAAATGCAAGGTCAGCATTTCTAATGCCACGTCTCGTGTGCTACATGATACAGGAGCAGAAACCGCTTTACTACAATCTTTGCTGAGTTCAGTATAAGGAAAGGAGTTGAAAACATAGGCCTTATATGAATGTTCAGCTATAGTGACAGTTTGGCTACATCCCAAAGCAAGAATATAATCACCTATTTCCACACATGATACAGGTGAGTATGCCTGGAACCCTCTGAAGAACCTGGCTGCCCGAACACGCAGCCAAACTGGCGGAACTTGAGAGAAAATCCACCCAAGTGTTTAAGTGGATTTTTGAGGTAAAGCATCAAAGAATGAAATATTCAAGACAAAGTTAACTGATGACTGGGAATGGGACATAATCACTGGCAAGTTGAAAAAGGGTACCAATTTAGGAAGAGAGGAATATTTTAGACACAAACAATATTTTGGAAATGAGCAAGTCCAAGTATAGGGACTCCCTTGGTTTATGAAATAAAGACACTCTTGAAAATTGCTATGCAAAGCAAATTCCACAAATGCAATTCTATTTTCCCAATGACTGCTATGTTAACACTGAAAATACATCCTTGAGTTAAAGAAGCATTGGGCTTAAGTGCTGGGGCTTTCTGGGTGATGGCATACTTTAGCAGCACAATACAAGCGAGTTTTACCCCCACCCTCCATAGATAACTTTGGGGAGTCTCAGATTCAATTCAATCTGACAAAGGGCTTCCCCTCATCCCCCAATAGCTACTGCTCTCCATTGTCCCAGTTACTTTGTATTTATTCTGGATATATTTTCTATTTTCTTATGTATGCACATATTATTTCCTCCAAAACAGAATATAAGTTCCCTGTGGGCAGAAGTTGATTATTTTGTCTCTGTCCTCAGTGCCTGGCATGTAGCAGGAACTTAATAAATACTTGTTGAATGACTGTTGAGTGAAGCTAACAATCTGCCATCAAGGAATGTATAGCCTAGTTGGGGAGATAAGACATACAAGTGAAAATCTAACAATCACGCGAGAATTAATGAATATAAAAGAATGCTATAATACAAGGCAATATATCAGGAGTACCAAGGGAATATTTTAGACTATAAATAGGAAGCCTTTTATTTTTAATATGGTGCCTTTGACCCACAGAAAGCATCAATGGAAAGACATCAATTAATTGATGATTTCTTAGATTCAACAGTACTCAGTTTACTATAGAATAAAAGGTTCCCAATATGTGTTATAAGAATTCCAAGGAAGAAGAGATCACTATGGGCTGGTTGGAATGCTCACAGAAGGCTTCATTAGGAAGATAAGATTGTACTCAAAGATCCAAGCTTGGGGGGGTGGGGGCAAGAATTCACTGTTTGACAAAGATTGGTGGGAAAACTGGAAAGCAGTTTGGTAGAAACTGGGCATAGACCAACATCTCACACTATATACCAAGATAAGGTCAAAATGAGTACATGACTAAGACAGAAATGGTGCTCTCATAAGTATATTAGGGGAGCATGGAAAATTTTACCCATCAGATCTATGGATAAATAAAGAGTTTACGACCAAATGACAAAATAGAGAGGATTATGAGAAGTAAAAATGGATAGTTTTGATTACATGAAATTTAAAAGTTTATGAACAAAAAAATCCCAAATGTAGCCAAAATTAGAAGGAAAGTAGCAAACTTGTGCAGGGGGTAGATTTTATAGCAAGTTTCTCTGATAAAGACCTTCTTTCTCAAATATATGGAGAACTAAGTCAAATTTATTTAAAAAAATGAGCCATTCTCCAATTGATAAATGATATGAACAGGAAGATTTCAGAAAAAGAGATTAAAGCTATCTATAGTCTTATGAAAAATTCACTAAATTATTATTGATTAGAGAAATGCAAATTAAAACAATTCTGAAGCACCATCTCACAACTATCAGATCAGCTAACAAAAGGAAAATGACAAATGTTGGAGGGGATGTGGAAAACTTGAGACATTAATATAGTGCTGGTGGAGTTGTAAACGCCATTCTGGAGAACAATTTGGAACTATTGCCAAAGGGCTACAAAACCCTCTGACCTAGCAATTTCACTGGTAGTTCTGTATCCCAAAGAAATCAAATAAAAATGTAAAGGACCTATATGTACAAAAACATTTACAGCAGTCCTTTTTGTAGTGGCAAAGAATTGGAAATTGAGGGAATACCCATCAATTAGAGGATGGCCGAACAAGTCGTGCTATACGATTTGTGATGGAATACTATTATACTATAAGAAATGATGGGAGGGGGAGGGTCTCAGAAAAACCTGGGAAAACCTATATGAATTGATACAGAGTGAAGTGAGCAGAACCAGGACATCATTGTACATGGTAACAGCAATGTTGTAACAGTGATCAATTGTAAAAGATTTAGCTACTCTGATAAAGACAATGATCCAAGACGATCCAGAAGAATACATTATGAAAAATGCCATCCACTTCCAGAGAACTGATGAACTCTGAACCAGCATACTTTGTTTCCCTTTTTTTTATAACATAGCTCATATGGAAATGTGATTTCATATTATAACTGATATCATGCTGCTTGCTTTCTCAGTGGATGCAGGAGGGGTAACAAGGAGGGAAAGAATTTAGAACTTTCCAATGACCCTGATATAAGCCACTGAAAGAGGGGCTATTTCTGTTCCAGAGACAAGTCTTTTATCTCTATTCAAATTGGGAGAGTGTGGAGCATATAGAGTAGAATGCAATAATTTTAGTCTGGTGCTGGACCAAGGTGGGACAAGAAGAGTGAGGTGAGACCAATAGATATCATTAAGAAGATAACTCTCTATGCAAGGAAGTTCCATCATCCTCTAAAGGGACAGTACCTTGAAAGCAAGGGCAGCTTGTACTCCTTGCCCATTCTGCCTTTGGCTCTGCTGCCATCCACATTGTCCTCTTTAGCACTTACAAGCTGCACTTCATCTCTGTCATTAAACGTGGTTTCTCCACCCATTCCCTATTTACTCGACAACCCAGAGACTTGGGCAAAGAGCACATTTGTTTGTGTCAATCCATAAACAAATTCAGCTCTTTACCAATTAGGACAAATTGTGATAGAAAGCGTTAAAAACAAAATCTTGAACCAGGTCCACGCAGACCATACCAGATTTTATTTGATTTCACATCATAGGATCATGCATTGAGAGGCCATCTACTCCAGCCCCTCATTTTACAGACAAGGAAACTGAGGCCCTTCAGTCACTGCTAAGCCAAAGATAGCTGGTCAAAATGAATGAATAAAAGAACGATAGATGTTTATTAAATGCTTACTATGTGCTAAAAACTGTACTAAGTATTGAGAATACAAAAAAGCAAGAAAGCCCCTGTCCTCAAGATACTTACATTCTAATGTGGGGGGGGGGGGGGTTGGTTCCTGGTAGCTGTCAAACATTGATTCCCCATCTTGCACACACAGAAAAAATATGGGTCAAATCCATTGGGTTGTGACCCTATAAAGCAAAGGGGGACCTTGAAAGAGTTGATTCCAAAGCTCTGGACCAACCTCAAGAGATATCCAGTCTTTCACACATTCTTGTTCAAGACTCTTTTGCCTAAAACTGAATTTCCTAGGCATCGGACTTAAAGGCTCAGACTTCAATTTACATAGCTATGAAACTTTTCACCCAAATAATAAATGATTGATATTAATATCTGTTTCAACAATCCGGCTAGCGGCTTCTGTGGGAGTGTAAGATCCACCCACAGCCAGCACCCAGAAAGCTGCCAACGGCATAGATTCTTTTGATCTGCTTAACTAAGGAAAGCAAGGTGAAGGGGTTGACAAGCTTACTTTAATTCACCATACGAATATCATTCACTTAGTTCAGAGGAAAAAGCCAGCACCCTGAACTTCAGAACAAAATACAAACAAATTACAAACATCAACAGACCTTGTCTGATTCAAATCCCAATACATAGTTACCAGAGTTCAACAAAGTCTCAGCATCCGGGTTTACAAGCTGGAGGGCTCCTTAGCTACAGTTGCCCAGAGTCTCCTCATCAGCACCATCTCGAGAGCTCTGCACAAATGGCTCTGTCCTCTCTTGTTATAGGGCTTCAGACATCATCAACCTAATGACCAGAATTTAGGCTGCTATGATTGGTTCTAGTTAGCCCCTCCCCTTAGGACCCTAGGAGGTTCACATCCACATAGGTTAGGTTAACACCTAATAGGGCATGGCTCTGGAGTTAACACCTCCCCTTAGCCAGCCCCACCTTGGGCCCCACCCCAATCACCAATCCACACCCACATAGGTTCCACACCTAATAGGAGTTTGGGCCTGGGCAAAGCAAACAAAAGCCAAACTCTTCAAGGGCATTAAGTGCTAAGGAGCCCATTTTGCTTACCAACACAATATAATGCTTAAAAGTTACAAAACACTTTCTACAAACCAATCTGGCAAAGCAGCAGCCAGTGTGACATAGTAAGAAGCAGTAAAAATAGAGAACTAGACTTGGAGTCAAAAAGTCCTTAGGTTTGAATCCTGTTGGTGACACTCGTTTCCCATGTAACCATGGACAAGTCATTTAACCTCCCTGAGACTCAGTTTCATTTTCTATAGAATGGAGATAATAATACCACTCATACCTACCTCATAAGGTTGTTGTAAGGACCAAATGAGATAACCTATCTAGAAGTCTTTGCTCATTTTAAACCTTACAAAAATATCAGTGATTATTATCCTTACTTAACAGGGGAGGAAACTGAGGCTCAGAGATGTCAAATGACTTGGCCATGATCAACCAATCAACTAGCATTTATTGAGTGCTTACTATGTGTCAGGCATTATGCTAAATGCTGGAGCTATAAAGAAAGGCAAAAGGCAGTCTCTGCCCTCAGAAAGCTTACAGTCTAATGGAGGAGAAAATGCACAAATGACTATGTACGAACAATATATGGGCAAGATAAATTGGAGATAATATACAGAGGGAAGGCTCTAAGATTAAGGAAAGCTGGGAAAGGTTTCTTGCAGAAGGTAAAACTTTAACAGAGACTTAAAGGAAGCCAGAGAAGCCAGGAGACAGAGATGAGGTCACATCACTAATAAATATTGCAGCTGGGATTCAGGTCTCTCCTAATGTTGGTTTGATGCTCTTTCAGCTACACTATTCTGCCTTTTCAAAAAACCTAAATTTTCAGCTATGCCAGGAATAAAAAGATTGCAACTTATTTTAAGAAGAAGTTTCAGTAGTAGATTTTACCCAGAACCACACTATAAACTGCACCTAACAGCTTATCCCCAGTCAGAATATAAATTGAAAAGAAAGTCAAAAAGAAGTCATCTCGACAATATGTGTGACTCCAACAAGTTTGTAGCCATCATCAGCCAGTCAACTTGTTAAGCTACAAGGTCCTAAGTGAAGCACTACACATTATCTTTTTTAGTTTCACCTCCACTATTAAAACAAGAAAGATAATTCCTATTGGTTTAAGCAGAAACATAATAGCAAGTCCCTACAGTGGGTAAAAGCGTGATAAATCCACCCAGGCAGCAGCGATTTCTGCCTAAACTAACAATTCATTTCATTGCTACAGTTCGCTGCTATTGTCATCACTTTCATGCCTCTAATTAACGTACATCTGTTTTACGTTTGAAGTTTACAACACTTGCCCACTTTGGCTACAGTAGTTTACATCTAACACCAAACATATGTTTATGTTTACTACATTCCAGTTCTGCATTCTTGGACTTAAAATTGTATCAATTTATAATCCCATTAATGGAAAACTTATGAGAAGGATCCGGCTCTTTTAATAAAACTAGAAAGAACAACCATTTGGATGCTGTTAAGTCCAAGACCGTACTGAGGGCTAAATGCTTCCATTAGCAGTACCTCACTCAGATAAGTGGCCTTCATGAAATACTATCTTGCCTGACACAGAGAGAACTTTGCTATGAGATGCCTTAAGACCTCCCGTTTTCTGGTCCTTTATTCTCCAGTCCCATGCAGTCTTCATTTTGGAGACAAGCAATGATCAAAGAGATGAGAATTGGGGTGTACTTTCATCAGAATAGATTGGTTTCTAACTGGTATTCCAGACACATGGAAGTCATGTTTGTGAACAAACAAGATTTCAGCTTGGAGGACAAGCAAGGGAAGAGACAAGTTGAGGGTGGATAAGAGGAGTTGAATTACTGATTGGTAGAAGCCTATTCATGCATAGTTCATTAAAAGATGGCTGGTTACACATATTTGGACATCTCTATCTACTATTGAAAGGATTCCAAAGCAAACTACATGCAGATAAGGACAATATTTGGATCTAGGACTCTTTCTGAAGGCTTTCAGCTCCATAAAAAATACTTTGGGAATTTGGAAGAGATAAACTTCTACTCCCACATGCTTCATTCCATTAAAGGAAGAACAACCCTTTTTCCTGAAATCTAAGGAGTCAAAGCATCAAATGATTGTCTCTGCTGTCTTTTGGAGTCCTTCTTTTATTGACAGGAAATCTGATCCCTAAACCTAGTAAATAAATGAAATCCTCTTTGGCTTGTTGACAATGATTTGGAGACCCTTCCAAGAAACATTTCTAAAAAACATTATCAGAGAGAAATTAATGTGTAGATTGGTCACTTAGTCATTCAGGCAGTCAGGATATGAGGAACAGCCACATCATTTGTGGACATTTGAAAATAGCAAATCGGAATGACGTCTGTCAAGAATTGGGATTGTTTTTCACTAACCTCTCTTAATTCCAGCACTTTCTCTCCTTTAATTATTTCCTATTTTATCCTATATATAGCTTGCTTTGTATATATTTGTTGTCTCCCTCCTTGAGGGCAGGGACTGTCTTTTGCCTCTTTTTGAATACTCACCACTTAGCCCAGTGTCTGGCACATGGTAGGCACTTTAAAGTGTGTGCTGATTGCTATCAATTGATCTGCTTCATGAGGAGATATCTTGGGACAAGAGTTAATTTCCCCAGGCCTCATCTACAGAAGAGTTCAATGGAAAAAAAATCACAAAATTCAAATGAACCTCAAAAAGTTTCACCTAGAAACAACACATTAACTAAGACAAAAATAATATCCCTCTTCAATCCTTCCAAGCAATGGTGAACAAAACTAATTATGACATCGTTTCACTGGTCCAGAGCTGCGTATGATCTGGAATGCTTTACGGGAGACATTTACCCATTCCCTTCTCCATCTTCACTCCTAGCCCCTACCTCCCCATATCACACACACACACACACACACACACACACACACACACACACACGCACACGCACACGCACACGTACACGCGCACACACACATACACACTCTCACATATACTCACACACACACTCACTCATACACACTCACACACACCCCCTCACACACATACACAAGAAAGCTTGTCACCTTGGAATCATCTGCTTTCTAAATGAGTCCCAGAAGACCAGCCTACACAGCATCCTCAATGTAGGATGTCTCCAGTCCCTCTCTCATGCAGAAAAATATATCTTTAGGTTGTCTAGATTTTTTGTATGCCCAACTTGTGCCTGTTTCCAACAAATCTGGATTTTTAAGATCACACTATACAAACTAATATTTGTAGGATCATAGATTTAAAGCTCCTTGAGGGTAGAGAATATTCTCATTTTTATCTTTTTATCTCTAGCACCTAGCACAGTGGCTTACAAACAGTAGAACTTTAAAAAACATTTGTTAAATTGAATTGAATAAAGGCCAATCCTCTAATTTTATAAATGAAGAAACTAAGGCCCAGGAAGGGTAAATATCTTGCCCAAAGTCATTTGCATTTAATATTATATTCTAATATATAATCATATATTGGAATATGTTATATTAAATATTATATAAAAGTATTAAGCGGCGGTCTGTTTCTGAACCCATATCCCCTGGCTCCAGATCCTTTGGGCACCTCCTAGGAATATGTACCATTATAGCCCAGGCCTTTTCCCACCTGCTTCTTTCTCAGTGCAAGGCCACAAGGAAATGACAGCAAGGTTCTCCACTGAACACTAAGGCCAATGGAGGTGGAACCCTAGACCTCAAGAACATGTTTAGGCCCTTGACACACAGAGTCAGCTTGGAGGTTTGGGTGAGGACTAGGATATCATTGTGGATCTGAAGTCCTCTTACAAGCGGCAGTAACGTGGTATGGAGAGGACAGAGGCCTCAGCATCAGAAGAGACCTGGTTTTGAATCCTGGCTTTAATATTTAGTAGTTGTATGATAACAGAGTAATCTTGTCACATCTCTGAATCTCGTTTTCTTCATCTGTAAAATGGGAATACTGATACATACACAATCTACTTCGTGGGGCTGTTGGCAAGAAAGTGCTTTATAATCCTCAAAATATTATATAAAGGTGAGCTGTTATTATTAGAAATTCTTCCATGATCAAACAATACCTACTGAAAGAATTTGTCAGGGATTGGGGAAGAAGAAAAAAGAGAGAAGTATTTCCATTCACTTCCATGGGAATCCTAAGCCACTTTAGAGAATTCCAGGTCAAAGTCTCATTAAGACATTCCCAGAGGTGAACAGAACACTACGCTCTTGTGTGCTCTCTGTTCTCTATCTGTGTCCGTCTCTCTTTCTCTGCACCACTCTGTCTCTGTCTCTCTGTCTCCATCTGTCTCTGTCTCTCTCTTACACACACACACACACACACACACACACACACACACACACACATACACACACCCCTGAGGAATTCCCTAAGCTACCCAGACTACTCCCTTCTTCTATTTCCCTGGAGTTCCCCAATAGCTAGCAGAGCGTAGTTGTGACCTGGCACTCTACCAATGTTAGTGTCATCATTTAACACATGATAAAGTTCATACTGAAAATTTCTTAAAGTCAAGGCTTCCAGGGATGACAGATCTGTAGTGAGAGTGCTGGATATTGAGTCAGGGAGTTCAAATCCCAGCTCTGTCACTTCTTGCCTTTGACTTTGAGTGGGTCACTTGGCTCTCTTTGAGCCTCTTCCTCTTTGGCATGGGGAAGTTGTGGAAGGGAAAAGGAAAGGGAATAGGAAAGGGAATAAGCATTTATTAAGTGCCTGTTGTATGCTAAGTACTAAGTACTTGACAAATATTGTCTCATTTGATCCTCACTACAACCCTTGGAAGTAGATAGTATTACTATCCCCATCTTACAGATGAGAAAGCTGAGTCAGAAGGTGATTAAGTGACTTGCCCAGGGTCACACAGCTAGTCAGCGTCTGAGACCATGTTTGCCCTCAGGTCTTCCTGACTCCAGGTCCAGCACTTTATCAGATAGAGTCTATCCACTGCACCACCTGGCTGCCTCACTTTTGACGTCTCTCCCAGCTCAGAACTGGTGATCCTATAAAATTACAAAATGAATATAATTTACGCAATCAAGTTTGTACATCAGATTTCCTTCAAATCAAGGCTAACTGGGCCTTAACAGAATTCTAGCTACTTAGTCTTGATATAGGGGTGCACCCTTCCGAGGCTAAAAGCACAGCATATTAAGTGGACAAGTGCTTCCTTGCTGGTATTAACAACAATTTTCCCAACAGTCTGTCTTCTCATTTGTGCAAGAAAGACATTAGTGAAAAAGAACTAACTACAGACACTAAACAGAGTCAAATCTGCTGAATAGCCTCCCAAACCTTAAATTGGAAAAGGAATCTGTTCCTGGAAATCTGCAGCTCAGAGGCATAAATTTTCTCTGACCTTTCTTGGAGAAAGTCTTTCTAAACAAGCATCTTTTTGCCCTTACCCAGTATTTAAGCCATAGTACCCACCACAGATTGCTTTTGGCCCCCTTTGCTTCAGATCCTGGGTAGATCTTTCTCTTTAAAAAACAAAACAAGACTTTTGCATAAATGGTTGCATCTACAGGATCTTACAATCAGGGTCCAACTGTCTCGGCCATTGGTGAAAAAGGACCCTTTTCCCATCAGGAAACCAAAAAGTCACTCTGTGGACTCTCCTAAGGGCACAAAACTTTCAGAAACAGAGGAAATTACAGATACAACTAAAGATAGTCATGATATATTCCACATAATGCATATTTTTAAAAGTGAATGACAAAAGTTGCATGCTGCTCCTTTTCTTTAAAGCAGATTCAACTTATTGGTGATCTGATTCTGTTTGATTTCTACCCACTTCATTGCCCAAGCTCACGTGAGCTCCTAGTTATCTGTGTCTCTTCCTTCTTTTTCAAACATCACAACCAGTCGCCAAGTACAATCCATTCTAGTGCCCTATTTCCCATATCTTTCCTGCATAAAAACACCTGAACAACAACCACAATATTATTATGGAAGCACCATATTCAGATATGCTGTGTACAGACTTCAACTGAAACAGATCAAAAACGGAATAAAGCAAGGAGTCTCTTGGAAGATGATAGAGGCTATGCCATGATTAGATGACTATGCTGACCTGCGGACCCTTTAGACAAATAAGACAATATTGCCACCCATAAAAGGAGCAGAGGTAAGGAGATAAAGGGAGGGGAGGGAGAGAAAGAGAAAGAAAGAGAAGGAATGAGACAGACAGAGACAGAGAGGCAGAGAGAGACAGACACAGAGAGGGAGAGAGAGAGACAGAGAGGGACAGAGACAGAGAAACAGAGAGAGAGAGAGAGAGAAACAGAGACACAGGCAGAGAGAGACAGAGATAGAGAGGGTGAGAGAGAGAGAGGGAGAGAAGGAGAGAGAGAGAGAGAGAGAGAGAGAGAGAGAGAGAGAGAGGCAGCCAGCTCTCTGAAAATCAGATAGAACTTAGTCATTCCCCCAGAGTATCTTCTGATATTGATCCCACACATAGCTCTAGGGATGAACATTGAGTTGGGAGTACCTGGTCCCTACCATTGCGGGGGGGGGGGGTCACAATAATAGGTCACATTTATATAGTACTTTATGGTTTACAAAGCACTTTACTCAGAACAATCCTGACCATTTTATAGATGAAGGAACTAAGGCACAGAGAGGATAAATAAATGGATCACATAGTCATTAAATATCAGGGAATAGATCGTACGCAGTTCTCTCTTTACTTCAGACCCCATTCCTTTTCACTATAACATCCCACTTTGATACAATATGCCGAAGACCTGGGTGTGAATCCCATCTTACTGGTTATGAGACCCAAGGCAAGATACTTCAGTCCTGTAGCCTGTTTTCTCACCTATTCCAGGAGTGGATCGGACCAGAATCTAGTCTCTAGAATGTCTTTAAGATTCCTCCCTTCTTTAGTGCTCTGATTCTCTAGCCTACAGCAAGCACTAAACTTAACTTCCAGCCTAGACCTGGAACTGCTCTTCAGAAGGGTAGTAAGAAGCTTTAGAACTCCTGGAGAAGGGAAGCTCCAGACATTAACAGGAAGGGTATCTAAACCCGTCTGTTTGCCTTGAGGGACTAGTTAGAGCAAAAGAAAAGTTTCCAGCTGATAGGCAAATGATAATATAGCAAATTCATTAGGCACTAAAGGCTAGACTAGATGAATATATGCTCGGGAGTTACTCCAGTCTCCCACTTATGTAGCTTTTAGAAAGCTTATTTTATATACCACCAGCAGGAATTGTCCATCAAAGCAATTCCCTAGATTGAATAATTATGTAGCATGTCTTCAGGGAGGGTTCCATCTGTAGTCAAGAATCCTCATTAAAATTTGTGGGAAAATGCCCCTACTCTTTCATTAGAGCCAAAATGTGATCGCCCGAGATTAAAAAACGAGGAGTGGTTAAGAGGTTTTAAAGGTGAACTGCAAAGCTAAATTGAGAGTTGACTTAATCCCATTTTTATGGGCTGATTAATGCCTCCAGTAACCAGGCTGTGGAAGAGGTTTAGGGTCTATTCTCCCTTAATGGAATATGCCATACTTCTTGGACTTGCCATGCAGCCCTATGGCCCAAACCAGACCTTCTGATAAATTTGCAAAGAATATTCAGCTGATAATGAGGATTTTTTTCCCAAGTGTCCAGTGGGCCCCCATATAGTCACTCACCAAAAGTCCTTGCAGTCTGTAGTTCAGTCCTGCACAGGAGAAAATAAAATAGACCAAAAACATGGGATATTTTGATAACAGGCTTTTAAAAATCTCATTCTTTAAGTGTGGATTCTAATCAAGTGTGCCCTAGGATTAAATCCCAAGTACCTAGTACTGAAAAGGTCCTTCAGCTAGATGGATGCCCTCCTTTACTAACCAGAACTATACTGTCCCCCTAGTTTCAGCACCAGAATTTATTTATAAATTTGTGGTAGTTTAAAAATATATCCAAAAGGTTTTTCCCTTATGCAAATCCCATGAATTTCATTCTCTAATTCCAGGTTATCCAACCACTGCCTTTGGACACTTAGGTACCTTGAAAAGATACCCTTTGGACATCCTACCATTCTGAATTCCTGTAAGTATGAGGCACTATGGTGTAGTGCAGAGCTGATCAAAGAGCTCAGAAGACCTGGGTTCCGGTCCTATCTCTGACACATCCTAACTGTATCATCCTGGGCAAGTCCCTTAGGAGCCTCACAGTACTAGAGGCAAATCTAAATCTATAAATTGTGGTGAATGTACCAACCTGCATTCATAGATGGAGTTCCCTTATCTGGAAGATCTTTGTATCAGTGACATCAAAGGTCCAATCACTAGCTTTACCCTAACTTTAGAAGACCACATGGTATAGAGAATAAAAAGTCAAGGTATTAATAACCATGGCAGGGAAAGTATGGAAAATGATTGTTTTGTACAGATTATGCACACACACACACACACATATACATATAGTATGACCATAAATTTCTAAGTTTGATTCCATATGCCCCAGATGAAAAACAATCTTGCAGATATATATGTACCTAGACACATATACATACATGTGCATATATGTATGTATATATCAATCTACCTATTTTAGAATTCTTGTGACTTTGTGGTAAGCACTGTGAGATATGTGTATGTATCCATTTATCCATAAGAGTAACAGATAATGTTTTCCCATATAAAAAATAAGCAGCTTGACCTTATTAAATCCCTTATATTTGGTCTTTAATGTTTACCTTCTTATGTTTCACCTGATTCTTATAGGTCAGACTTCCATTCAGTTCTAGTC
Organism: Phalanger gymnotis; assembly: GCA_028646595.1. NCBI lineage: Eukaryota > Metazoa > Chordata > Mammalia > Diprotodontia > Phalangeridae > Phalanger > Phalanger gymnotis. The sequence goes on along the minus strand of CM053623.1, from coordinate 51,091,534 downwards.
TTTTCCTCACGAATACCTGAAAATCCTTTAATTCATTAAATATCCACTTCTTTCCCATGCAGGATTATACTCAGCATTTCTAGGTAAGTTATTCTTGGTTGCAAATCCAGTTCTTTTGCTCTTTGTAATATAATGCTCCATGCCCTTTGGTCTTTTGATGTAGAAGCTGCCAAATCTCATGTTATCCTGACTATAACTCCACAGTATTCAAATTGCTATGTTCTAGTTGCTTGTAGTATTTTCTCCTTGACCTGGAAACTTGGAATCTTAGCTGTAGTGTTCCTGTGAGTTTTCATCTTGGGATCCCTTCCAGTGGTTATTGGTGGATTTTTTTCAATTCCTATTCTACCCTCAAGCTCTAAAATTTAGGACAATTTTCCTTAATAATTTCTCAAAGTTTTGTGTCTAGACTCTTTTTTTAAATTATAACTTTCAGGTAATCCAACAATTCTTATATTGTCTCTCCTTGATCTGTTCTCCAGGTTAGTTGTTTTTCTAATGAAATATTCTACATTCTCTTCTATTTTTTCATTCTTTTAATTTCTTTTAATTATTTCTTGGTGTCTTATAAAGTCATTAGCTTCCCCTTTCCTGCCCAATCCTAATTTTTAAGAAGTTGTTTTCTTCCATAAGTTTTTGGATCTCTTTTTTCAATTAGTTAACTTTCTTTTCATAATTTTATGGATTTTTTGGCATTACTCTTATTTTTTTCCTAATTTTTCCTCAGCCTCTTTTATTTGATTTTTAAAGTCCTTTTAAAGCTTTTCCAAGAACTCTTTTTGGGAAGTAGCCATTTTTACTTCATTATCTTCTTCTGAGTTTGAATGAACCCAGATCTTCTCTCTCTCTATAGTATCCATCCATGGTTGGGTTCTCTTCTCTTTTTTAGTGGCTGATTTCTTAGCTATTAACTAGACCTGAGGCCCTAGACTCAAGGCATGGGAAATAATCTTAGACTTCAGATTTTTTTCCTGCTATTGTTTTCTGTATTCAGGTACTCCTGCCCTCAGGTAGTCCTCTCCACCTAAACCATGACCAGGGCCCTCAGCAATGCTGTCACCCCTAACACTTTTACTTCCTGCTGTCCCTCTCATGGCTACAAGCTTCAGCTCATCCCCTGGACCCAAAACCAGGAGCTCTGCTTTTCTGCAGGTACCCACAGCCAGCAGGGGCCCACACTCACCAGCATGTGCTCCCTCTTCCTTGCCCACAGCCACAGCCTGGGACCCCTCCAGTTGGCACACCTGAGTCCTAAGTACAGTGCCAGCCTCCAAATCTTCCCCTGATCAGACTCCTGACCCCCACACTACCCATGGGGTGAAAGTTCCTGAAACTGAGGCTGCCACCAACAGGGCTGCCCCCCTACCCCTGGGCTTATTGTTTGTGGACTCTGCAGTATCTGCCCCAAAAGTATCGGTACTTCAATGAGGCCAGACTACCACCTGAGAGGGCAGGTCCTCCCTAATGTCCTACCAAGTTTTCTTAGGTTGGGCAACTGCTCTACCCTGCTTTTTAATTATTTCTGCAAGACATTATTTTAATTGTTTGTGGAGGAATTTGAGAAGTCAGCTAATTTTCTGCCTTATTCTGCCATCATCCCAGAATCTTCCCCACCAGTTTTTTACAAACTGGTTTTTCTTTGCAATGTTTTTTTTTTATTTTGTGAGGCTATACTCCTCATAAATTCTTACCAACCTCCTCCATAATATCTTCAAAATGACTTTCTAATCTAAACTGTCATTTTCCTTGGCTTCCTGATCTATCACTTAGCAAAGAGCTAAAGCATTGGCCATCTGAGGCAGTTTCTGGGAAATTCTAGTGGAATTTGATTTACATCAGTTAAACTTCCTTAGGTAATTGCAATAGTCTGTTATATAACATCTAGTTTTCTTAATCATTTCTCATTTTTTTAATGTATCATTTTGATTAAATAGGTCATACGGGAGTTTCTTCAAGTTATCTCTAGAATAAATAGTGTTTAGGACACTGCCTGACACATAGTAAACACAATCTAAATATTAGTTGTTCTTATCTGAGTCGCATAGTATATAGAATATTGGGCTTGGAGTCAAGAACATCTGAAATTTAATGCTGCCTCAGACATTAACTGTATGACCCTGGACGAGTCACAACTTCTCTCAGGCTCAGTTTCCCCATCTGTAAAATGTAGATAATAACAGTAAACCCCTCATAGGATTATTGTGATAAATGAGATAATGTGCATAAAAGCACTATGGAAACCATATAAATGTTACTCAAACATATATTATACCTTCTCATTTTTATCTTCCAAGGCCCAGTGTTCTCCCAGAATTTTTTCCAGTCAAACCTGGTCTCAAGTAAAGATCTGAAACTCATTAACGCTAAAGTATAAATAACTAATAACAGCTTTAAGTTGACTTCTCCCAGAGGGGATTAGCATCTGAGCAGGTACCAGAACTTTGAATTTAAAAATGAAGCGCCTAAATTTTAAGCATCAATAAATAGCTAAGTGAGATTTGAATTAAAGAAGAGGAGAGGAGCAAGTAAGAAGGCTTCTTAGACCTCTTGAAATTACCTCCTGGTTCTACCTCTAGGCCTCGTCCAATAGCTCCTTTTCCACTCTCAGCTGAACCTAAACCAAAGCATGATATTCTATTTCTCCCTCCACCCCTCCCCTGAAAGAACTTAAAAGATCCTTTAGACCAGAAATTCTTAATGTGTGTGTGTGTGTGTGTGAGAGAGAGAGAGAGAGAGAGAGAGAGAGAGAGAGAGACAGAGACAGAGACAGAGAGACAGAGAGAGAGAGAGAGAGAGAGAGAGAGAGAGAGAGAGACAGATGGATCCCTTTGGCAATCTTGTGAAGCCTATGGACTTCTCAAAATAACATTTTAAAAATTTATTTATTTTTAGTTTACAACATTCAGTTCCTCAAGCTTTTGAGTTCCAAATTCTTTCTCCTTCCTTCCCTTCTCCCCTCCCCCAAAATTACATTTTTAAATGCATAAAAAGAGATTGGCTGCCACAACTCTTGAACAAAGTCTCCCATCCACCCAAATTTAGACACACCTCAAACTCCCCAACATGCTTTAGTGTCCAGAGTTTGGGAGCAAAGACAATATCAATTGCCCAGGTTGTGGATAGACTCCTAACTGCCTGGCTAGCTTCTATTATTTAGAGCCTAAAGCCAACAAGAAGGGTCATTTCAGCTCTCTCTGTTCAAAGCCTCCACCCTTTGAGAGAAGATGGCATGGCCCAGGGTATGCTGGAGCCAGCTCAAACCACCTCTCCAGAGCGATTGTTAAAGTTTCAATGTGAGCACCTAACCTCAAAAATTTTCAATTGCTAATAATTAGAGCTTGGTTTATTGTTTTATTGAATGCCTAAACTTAAAGTAATGGAGAAAATATTAGTAATGTAAATTAAATTTTAAAATGTCAGGTGTACTTTTTTTTATAGAGAGCCAGTTGTTAAACATTTATAGCACACTGTTAGCCTTTCCCCCCTACTCCCACTCTCCTCCAATGTCACAATCAGGGATAATTTTCACAATAGGTGTGAATCAAATCCACCTGTACTCTAAGCACTGGGGAATCCTGGGGATAAAAGGAGTTCTATAAATGTCCAATTGTTATCACTATTCCTACTCTACTTAATAGGGAACAGCAGTACTAATTTTATACAGCCCTTCAGGGAGTTTTCATGTCCCTAGATTCTTTTTCATTTGCCACTTAAATGATAGCCAGAGAAAACATTTTCATGATTAACACTGAGTCATACGGCTGAGTCTCTCTCCTTGTCTCTGTCTCTGTCTGTCTGTATGTCTGTGTCTGTCTGTCTCCCTCTCTCCTTCCTTCCTCCTCTCTCTCCTCTTATTTTTTCTCTCTCTTCCCCTCTTTTTCCTTCTCTCTCTCTCTCTCTCCCTCCCCCTCCCTTTCCCTCCCTTTCTCTCCCTTTCTCTCTGTCTGTGTCTCTGTCTGTCTGTCTGTCTCTCTCTCTCTGTCTCTCTCCCTTCCCACCTCCTCTGAAGTAGCCTGCCAGTAAGAGATGACTAATTATATTTATTCCCAGGGTGTTTTTTTTCTTCCAATTTTGTGTTTGAGAGGGAGGGAAGGAGATAATAGTGGGTATTAGTGGTTGACGTGTCTGCCTTATTTCCTCTTCTACAAGTTGCTTCCTCTTTCCTTTTCTTACTTTGGATCAACATGTCCATTTTAATGTTTGAGCCCTTAAAGTTTTCCTGTGTCTGCTAGTCATTTGTGTGGATTGTCTGTCTACTTTTCTTTTCGGGAAGCCCAAGCATATATCACTTTGGTACAAAAACTGAATAATGGATTAGACTTTATTTCAGTAACTTTCCCTCCTTCCCTCCTTCTTCCTTTCCTTTCCCTCCCTCCCTCCCTCCCTTTTTCTTTTCATCATTCTTTCCTTCCCTCTTTGCTTTTCATCTCCTTTTTTTTTCTTTATTTCCTTTCAATGTTTCTTCAAACAGGGAAATTCAACCTTTCTTGTGAAAGGCCTTGAGTTTTCCTAGCCTCAGTGACCTGGGCAAGAGAGAGCAGGCAGTCTGATGAGAGAGAACTCAACATTTTTCAGAAATCATCCAACAATATAAGGCCATCTTCCTCACGATCTTAAAGAACCTAGAAATGCACTGAGTTAATTAAAAACAACAACAAAAAAAGGAAAAGGAAAGAAATCTCCACAAGGAAGCACCCACAGGAATGAATAAGAAAAAGACTGCAAAAATGAAAAAGCAAAGTAATCAGGATTTAGTGCATGCCTAGACCATGTAAGATGGAGTCATCCTGCTTCTGGGAGAATGGAGGCCAAGAGAGCATCAAGGACATTCTGTGTTGCCCTGCCATGTGGTTTGAGAGTACCCTTTTTCTACTGGGTGTGCGACTGGAACAGATGGGATCTTTAGAATGGTCTGCCACAGCATCTGGGTGGTTTTTTCCTGAATTCTCTTCTGAGGGTAAAGGACTCCCTCACTCATGTGCCTTTTCTTAATGCATGGAATGAGTAAATAAGTCCTTTACTCTCAGAAGGAAATGCAGAGAAAAGCCATCTAGGTGTTAGTATCAATGTATGAAAAAGTACATTAGTAAAATATTCTCAGAAATCATGAAAGAAAATTGCCCAGAAACATTGGAACCAGAATTGGACAAGGTGAAAAGAGTATTATGGAAGCATTTTTTAATACATAAAAGAGAGCAGAAAGAAATAGAGATAAACAGGACAACTCTAAAAGTAATATGTCGAATTTATCATGTATTTTTGAAAAAGCAAGCTCTACATAAGATTCATATTTTCATATAAAATCCTTTTTCTATTCTATTTTTAATATGTAAGTGTTCTTTTGGAGGATATTCATTAAATTCAGAATTAAAAAACAGAAATTTAAAAAAAAAACATATGTGACTAGAAAGAGACAGATCATGTACTGAGAACCTCCCTCTACAATTGTGAGTATAAGCTTATGTGGACATTCTGATTGCTGAAAGGGATAGATAAAGAGCATTCGCGTAAGGAAAACCACTGGAGATGGAAATATAGTCCCTCCGATAAAAATGTTTGAAGGGAGACACACACACTATTGTGAGAATCTGGGGAAAACTGCTTCTCAGATAAATGCACTAATATCTGTTTGAAGGCAGAGCACTGACTGAGTTAATGATGGTTGTACAACGTTGTTGTCCATGAGCTTATTTTGTGACTATTTTCAATACGTGACTATTTTCAGAGTTTTGAAAGGTACAGCTGATAAAATATAAATCGAGTATCTTTTTGGGGAGCAATAGGAAGATTATACAAGGACTGCTGGAGAGATAGCTGACAGAAAGGAAGATCTGGGGTATTTCACACCATAAGTTAGAGATAGATCATGGTCTATAAGAAGGCCCTGATTTGAGGTATTGAAAACTAAAGAGGAGAGGAATAGTAGATGATCAGATAAAAATTGAAGAAGAAGCTAGTGTAGAAGCATTTAGGGACAGAAGACACAAGGGGTTATGGGAAAAACTGCTTATAGAAGACAGAATATTAAAGCTAAAAAGAGTTGAAATGACAAGCAGGCTTTGCAACTGTTTTGCTGGGAACTGTGCTGACTGAAACAAAAGCATTATTTTTCTGAGAGCTGATTGGTCAGAGAAAGTGAGCAATTATCTGCCACCAACAGCCTGAAAGAAGGGAAACTTCTTGAGGATTTTCCTGTCTTGCCTTTACTGCTCTCTGTAGTTTAAGAGGGAGACATAGAGGGTTAAAGTCAGACTTTGTATCTGCTTTGCTATGAACTGGACCAACTAGAGAAACAGTATGACTTTACTAAGAGCTTGACTGTCTTTGTATTTACCAGGGTTGATGATCTTGTGCCTGAGTGAGATGAATTTCAAGTTTCTCTGCTGAAGGTCAGTGGTGACAATTTTTGTACAATGATGATGATTTGTACAGTGGCAATGATTTTTTATAATCCTAGAGAATTTTCTTGGACAATTTCCTGAAGTATACAAGTGTTTATACTATTTTCTTCTTTGATATTTTCTGAGAATGTAACCATCCAGAGAATCCTTTCCCTCATTTGTCCTGAAAATCTGTTACTTCCATTTACATTGCTTTCAAACTTTTTCTAGTCATGTACTTTCCCCACTTTTCTAAGATACACACAAATTTCCCCTTATGCTTAACAGAAAATTCCTTACCCCCAAATCTTCTGAGTCAACTATATGGACATGCTTCATTGCCTGTAGTTAAAATACAGACTCGTTATACTGGCGTTTAAGGCCCCTCACAACCTGGCACCTAATTATATCTGCAGCCTTATTTCATATTACTATTTTCATGAATTCTAAATTTCAAACAGCGGAACAACTCCCCAGACTTAATACTTCATTTCTACATTTCTGTACATTCACATAAGCAATAGATTTCCTAGAATGGCCCATTCCTAGAATGCGCTCCCTCCTCATCCTACAACTTTCCAAATACTCCTCTTCCTTTAAGATTCAACTTGGGGTCATCTCTTCTCTGAAGCTTCCCAGACCTCCCTATCTGTCAGTGCTCTCTCCGTCTTAATTTTTCTCTTTTTAATATCTTTACATTTTTATGCATGCTACCCACAAGCAGAATGTAAACTCCTTAGTACTAGTAACTATTTAATTTTTATTTTTATAAACCTAATGCCTTGCATATAAGATAATAAATTGCTAAATTCCATGTATTCCTTTTCATGGTAGTATGCTTCTTCCTGTTTAAGAGTGCCTGGATAATCATTCTCTGTCTACTACCCATCCTCAACACTTTCCTCTTCCTCTCTCAATGCCAACACCATTTTATATCTATTTAAAAATATTCCTATGTTCTGTTCAACTGTATTATTTCAAAACATATGTTCTGATACAGAGGAGGTTATTTTAACTGTAAGTCACATCAAAAGGGAGCTCATATCTAATCCTATCTGGGTGATGTTTTCTATGGAACTACTTTATGTAAATTAGGAATCAAGCAAACTCTAGCTTCAAAGGACAAAGAGAACTACTGTTGAAAGGGAAAATTACTCCTTTGGATAAAGACAATCACAGGGTTTCACATGGGTAAATGTAGAGACAAACTAGTTTTTTTTTTCTTTCTTTGCCTAATTCTGACTGTGGATGGAGTGTTTGCTCAGTGTCTTACACATGGTAAACACTCTATAAATATTTGTTGATGGATGGAATGACAGAAAAAGCTAACAGAGCAGAGGGGACATTCAGAAAGCCAAACCAACTGTTGGCAGAGACTCTTAAATCAGAAAGAACATTAATAGAGGCAAACTAAAGCCTATCCTTTGAATAACTACAAACAAATATTGTAGACACACATGGTCATAGAGTTGGAAGGGACTACACCTCCCCCCAACTCCAGTCCCCTTCAACTCGCCAAAGTCTACTTTAAAATTAGGGAACGTATGATAGGTGTCTTCAAGCATTATAAGGGCTGCCAGGTGAAAGAAGGGCTAACATTTTGCTGCAACAGGTGGGAGTTGGGATAAAACAGCTATGCTTTCCATAATGAAAGACTTTCTAACAATTAGAACTATCCAAAAGTGAAATAGGCTGCTTCAGGAGGCTGTGAGGCACCCAGTCACTAGAGAGTTTCATTTGAAGGCTGGATAAACTCTTATCAGGCTAGTTTGTAGAACAGACTCATTTTCTTACAGATTAGATGAGGCAACGCTAAAGTCCCTCCCAAATCTGGCATTATGCAATCCCATGAAATGGAACTAGAGCACTTGAAATGGAAAACAATACTCCAGATGGAATCAAATGAGGTCTGACCATAGTACAGTGGGACTATTACTTTCCTGTAAATTACATTCCTTTTGATGTAGTTGAAGATCACAATAAAATTTACATTCTGTTAGATAAGTCTATGATACTTCTATACTTCTATGATCCTAAGGGCCACAGTGTCACCACGATTTTTCTGCCTTTTTATTCTATATTCTATAAGGACTGAACTGACTGCCTCAGCACTATTTTTCCTCTGTGTGCAGATATAAGGTTATATTTATTAGCAGGTTGCTGGTTTGTTTGCTTTCTTGGAACGTACTGGACAGGGTTACCAAGCCATCAGGCGGTAGCTTAAGACTGTCCCAGAGGGAGAAGAAATAGGCTATGTGCTGGATTAAATAGAAGTGCTACCATGGCCAGAACTGGAAGGTTTGAGGGGGAAAATGTGTTCCAAGGAGACTCAGAACCGAGAAACACAAAGAAGTAAATAAATAGCCTTGATCTGGGCTTGTTTAAGTTGTTATTCATGTTCTCAGCTTCTCTGTAGTCTCCACAGAGGATCATGACTCAATTCTTCCAGCAAAATGTTCTGTTCTTGACTCAGTTTTAAGGAATCTGGGACTAGGCAAAATGGAATCTTTGAACAGAGAGGAGGAATGACAAGGTGAAGACCTGAGCAAGGTGATTGCCTCATGTGCTTCAACACCTCTCCCCTCAATTCTGGGGTCTGAGACCCTGCAGTGCATTCGAATGGCTTCTAAATTGGGTCAAATACCCTTACAAACAATGTAGAGGTTCTGGGACATGCCTGGGATTTAAAGTGCATCAAGTCTAGAGTGATTCTGAGATGAGATAGGAGATGAATCTTGAGCCAATTCTAAACGAGATAATAATGGATACCAATCCTCAGAACAGTGAAGGAACCAACCTAACTTCCCAAAGGTTCCTTCAGTAAGGGCCTGGCTAGACCCTCTTTGGAATTGCTGTGGACAAGAACAGACTCCTCTGTTTAGTCCTTGAAAAAACAGTGCTGGAGAAGACAATAAATGAGCAGACATCATTGGGAGATACCACGGCCTAGTAGAAAGAGCCCTAAATTTGAAATCTTAGGACCTGGGTTTGATTCACAGCTCTCAAACTTATTACCTGTGTAACCTAAGGCAAGTCTTTTTACTTCTTGGGTCTCAGTTTCCTCACCTGTAAAATAAGGAGGTTGGTCTTTATGACCTCTAAAGTCCCTGTTTGCTGTAAATCTATGATGCCTCACAACATAGGACACTTTTCTGAGTGCCCTGAAGGGTACACACATACTCTACAAGTTACCTCAGTAACTTGCTAACCTTAACACCTTAAGTAGCCAAATCAAGTATAGGACTACGTCCTTCATCCCAACTCTCTTCAAACATCCAGTTACCTAAGATTAGTGTCAGCTGAGACCTGAAAGAAAGTTAACAATCAGCTGTACAGTTGGAGCATGGAGTATGTAGGCTCCAAATGCAGTCCAGAATTTGGGATCTAGGTTGGAAAATGTCATTTTCTTTAAAGGAAGCTATTGTAAACTAATAGAATCAACATGAAATGGAGAACAGCTGTGTTCAGAAGTAACATTACCTTTATTTATGACACTGAGGGGCTTCACAAATTTCAAGTGAAGTACATCTGACACATGAAAACTTTTGGTCTGATAGATTCTAACACATGGAAATGCTCTCTCTCCCTCCCTCCTCTCTGTCCCTTCCCTCCCTCCCTCTCTCTCCCTCTCTCCCTCTCCCCGCCCTCACTCTCCCATCCCCCCAGGAGTCTCTGTCTCTATTTGTCTATCTCTGTCTCTCTGTCTCCATCTCTCTCTGTGTCTCTCCATCTCTGCGTCTTTCTATTTCTCTCCATCTCTCTCTCTCTCTCTCTCTCTCTCTCTCTCTCTCTATCTCTGTGTGTGTGTGTGTGTGTCTGTCTGTCTGTCTCTGTCTTTCTCTGTTCCTGTTATACTCATGCCCATTTGTGTTGATTTGTTAAACTTTGATGAAAACAAGTATGGATTATTTATATATTAGACCCATTCTTAGTCTAATATCAAGTAACTCATTCAATGGCCTGATGACTTTATGATTCCCATGTTATTTTAGTACCTGCTTACCCCCATTATATTCTTTCTAATAATGATATAGTATCAAATATTTATTGGCAGATGAAAAGTTAAATGTATCTGTACTGGTCCATTATGATGGAAACAGATAGCCAGTATTCCATGAACTCAATAACAATTTTTTAAAAGTTCTGCTTTGTAATGTTCATTGATTATTTTCTAAAAATGGGCGTTCTTTTAGTTGACCTCTATGAATGGCATTGTCATATTTTGATGATGAATTTGATGATGAAGAAACTAGCTTCAGAAGGAATCTCAAAACCCATAAAAGAAACCTGTTGACACATACAGTTTCTTCAGAGAGCTGTAAGGCCACGGAAACAGTAAATCAGGCAGAGTTTCAAGTTAATGGCTGCTAAGAGAAGTGTGTGCTGATATCACTTACCTAAAATTTTACCAGGAGCTCCACTCCTAGATGGGAAATGTAAATCAAAGTGTCTACAGCATTAAATTGAATGGGGCATTTTGGTTAGTTGAAGTGCTTTATATATTTTCACAAGACAGCCAATTACTCACTCAAAAAAAAATAGTTCTCTTAAAAAGGTTCATTCCTTGAAACCACATGAGATCTCCACAATCAATTGACTTGTTCTCTCAATACTTGGGAGGGTAGATTGATAGGAAAAGGCAGACAGAAATGTGAGAAAAGGAAGGGTGCCTTCTCTTTCTCCTTCTCTCTGTTTCTCCCTCTCTTCTCTCCTTTCTCTGTCTGTCTGTCTGTCTGTCTGTCTGTCTGTCTGTCTCTCTCTCTCTCTCTCTCTCTCTCTCTCTCTCAGTTTGTGTGTCTCTTTCCTGCTCTCCTCTTTCTCTTTCTCTTTCTCCTCAGCCCACACGGGGTGGAAGGGGACAGGGGAAAACAGGATAAAAGTAATTTATCTTTGTCTGAGGAATGAAGCAGTCCTTGGGGACTAGAAAAGGTCACAAAATATACTCCCAGAATTGAAGCAGAGAAAATGAAATGCCTTCACCACACCAGACCCTATCCCCCAAAAAATCAGTAAGAAAGAAAATTTTTTCATGCTTCCATTGGAACGGATGGGTTGTAATTTGTCAGAAGGGATGTGGGTTTTGGATGACAGAATTAAGGTTTGAGTTTAGTTTTTTTGTTGTTGTTGTTTAGCTGAGTTTTGCCTTCTGAAAGGTGGAGAACCTATCTTGGACAAATCTTCATTGTGAAGCTTCCATTCAGAAATGAAATATCACAGATTTTATTTTTACCCCACATCATTTTTTTTTCACCAACTCTTGAGGGAAGAAGGTTTAGCATTTAGTGCCCCAGAGATAAAAATGATTGGTCTGTCTTTAGTTGTACCATGGCCTTGGGCAAATCACATAACAAGCTTTTCCATCTATATGAGTGAGGACCCTTATCTTTGCAAAATGTTTTGAGATCCTTAGTCAAAATGTGCTACAAGTGCCCATTAGCAAATATCTGATGAGGAAAGAAGAAAATGAGATTTTTTTACCTTTAGAAAACATGGCTGTTCCTGGCATCCTTATTCTGCACATACTTCATTTAATGAATTTCAAAGAATTATAGGTACAATTAAAAGCAGAGATTATTCTATTGTTACCTAACATACCTGTAAGGTACTGGGTGGAGAAGGAAATTCTGTTTAAGCAAAATTATCTCTATATTGTGATTTGTCTGGTCAGACTTTTATTTTTTCTTTCCATTCTATTTGGGGGCCTCAAATTAAAATGAGTATGCTCATATTTTTTTTTGAAATGTGCAATTAACATGCTAATAATAATACTACAACCTTTCTTTGTTTTCTCCTTTTCATCTCAAACAAAATTGAAATTCAGGCTTATTGTTTAAACCTAAATTATGTGTTATATACGGAGAGGGAGATGTCATACTTATGATTTCCTTGGTGTAGGGCAGAGAGGGGCTTTTATAATGATGGATAGATTTCAGGGGGTCAGTGAACTTGGATAGGAAAAAAAAGTCATTTTTATTTTCACTAATCTCTAACTTATCTATAGTATTTCTTTCAATGATGAATGTAAGCAACAAACCATAGAAATAGTAGCAGTATCTGTGATTGTGTAACCAGTAGAAATCACACGTATTTTCATATCACATTATATTTGTTGCATATATCTAAAAATATTATTTACAATCATCATAACTTAGGAATTACTCTAGTTATTAAACCAGATGCCATATGCCATATCTTTGCAGTGTTCCTGCTAACAAATGCTCTTTCAACATAGGTGGCCAGCTGTCAGGGTCCATAGGTTTTACTCGACTTCTAGAGGAGTCTATGATGCAAAAAAAAAAAAAAAAGGAGGAACACCTGGGAAAAGGGAATTCTTTGGTGAAGAGACTCTCTCCCCCAGGGCAGATCCATGATTGCTCTGTACTTAGTGTTAGAGGCACTTAGAAATCTAAACAGTTATGTGACTTACCCAGAAACACACAGTCACCTCGTGTCAGAAGCTGAAATTGAACTCAGGTCTTAAATGCAAGTAGGTGATATGGAGTAGTGGATTAAATTCTGGATCTACAGTCAGGAAAACTTGGGTTTGAATCTGGACTGTCACTCACCAGCTGTGTAACCAAGGACAAATGCCTTCACTCTGCTGATTTTTGTTCTTATTCAGTCATGTCCTACTTTTTGTGACCCCATTTGGGTTTTTCTTGGCAAAGTTACTGGAATGGTTTGTCTTTATCCTTTCTTTGTGTCTGTGGAGCTTAGCACAGTGCCTGGCACATAGTAGGTGCTCAATAAATGTCAATTGACTAACTTCCCTTCTTTGGGACTCAGTATCTTCCTCTGTAAAATTTGGAGAACTTGACTCAATGACCTTGGCGAGGTCCTTCCCAGCTCTAAATCTATGCCTCCCTGTCATCTTGACTCTGAGGCCATTTCCCTAACCTCTCTACACCAAGATGTTTAAACAATTTTATTAACGTGTTGGGGGTCAGGGAAAGTTGCCGTAGAAAAAGAAAAGATAGCCTCAAGCTTATGGTCAAGTGAACATTCTCTATCTTCTTATTGTGTGGTTATAAATATTCTGTTAAAGGGACGTGACTTTAAAACTTCACAAAGGGTAAAGAGAACTGAAAATATTTTTAAAGGAAAATATGGCAACATGATAAAAATCTCTATGACAAAAATAGTATTTTAATAATTTCTATTTGTTTAATGGCTTTCCCAGGGAGATGAAAGCATCTTTATGAAATACAAAAAGCAGTGATGGTACTGTGGAAGGTATCGGATTTAGCATCAAGGCCCCTCCCAGGACCCACTTGTCCTGTGACCTTGGACAGATCACTTCTCTAGTCATCAATTTCCTCATCTTTAAAAAATGAGCCAGTTGGAAGGACAGTGTGGTACAATTGATGGGGGACTGGAGTTAGGAAGTCCTAGGTTCAAATCTCACCACACACTTACATTCAATGTGTGCCCAGAGGTCTTAGTTTCCTCATTTCTAAAATGATGAGATTGGACAAATGATTTCTAAGATCTCTTGCAGCTCAAAATCTTTGATCCTAATAGGATCTAGAAAGTAACTATTCTCTTTAAAAACAAAAGAAAACAAAACAAAACCCCACAACTTGAAGGCAGAGACTACTTCATATTTATCTCTGAATCTCAATCACCTAGCCCTAGGCCTGACCATTGAAGACAATAAAAGTTTGTCGATCGTATGATTGGTTTTTCACTCCAGTGACCATCAGCATGAGTGGCTAAGTGGTGAAGACAGCCTAGCCCCCTTTCGGTCAGGGGAAGATCTGGGGGACCCTGTGGAACCTAATTCGTTGTTGATAACCATGAAAAGTAGCCTCATAAATCTTAAGCCCTTGATGAAAGGGGCGGACTTTCCCTGGCTGGACTAAACAAATTGAACATTTCAAAGAGATCTTTTAGGTACCAGCCCCAATTTGCATACTAATGCAAACAGCTAACCTCCCATTGCTCTGAAAGGAGGCCGAGACAATTGTGTTTTATTGTGCAGGGTGGTCCCTTGTCACAATCCAGTCCCTCCAGAGACTGACCCCACCTTTGACTTCACAACCAAGTGACAGGCAGGGAAATGACCCTCTGTATTTAGCAGCCAGTGGTAGTTAGACATGTCTCCACCTCCCCAGCTACAAAGAAGAGGATGCAGGTGAGGCCACCTAATCAATTGCCAACAACCCCTTAATTTTCTCCAGTTTGAGAAATTGTTAAAGACGCCTGGTGCAGCCCAGGTTGGAATCAAACAGTAGCCAGGCTAGGCCTGGGACTCAAACTACAGAACTTTGATTCTGCAAGGGATCTTTCTTTTATACCTTGCAAATGAAAGTGACTAACACAACTGAGAAAGTAACAGGTGGCTAACTACCTTATTGTCATGTTTCCTAATCATTTTGCAAACCACTCATACTCTTAAAAACAAATTAACAAAATAGTCTTTGTTCTATGGGATGGCTCTCTGGGAAGGGAAAAGGAAGGAAAATATGATGAAATTTAAGCTATGTAAAAGCAGAAGACATCAATAAAAACTTGTTTTTAAAAGAGCAAATTAACATGGTTTGAGGGATCCTTTAGAAAAAATGCCTTTTTTTAAGCCACAAAAAAAAAAAGAAAAATTATATTCTTAAACAGTCCATTTTCTCAGCTTAATCCCTATGAGACATTTTGGGGAGACATATAGCAGAACAGAGTAAGAAACGGTTTGAGAATCCTTGAGTAAAAGGTACCATGGGCTATTTGTTATGTTTACTAATAAATGCCCGGGAGTAGAATTGTAAAAGTAGTCTGGGAAACTCTCTTCTCATGAATAAAGGGAAGGAGAAAGATCACAGCCGAGTCTTCTCCCTCAGGGGTCTCTAGAATCCCTTCCAATACCCTTAAAGATGGGATTAGGTTGGTGTTTTCAATTGTAACTAGCAAACATTTATTAAGTACCTACTAGGTGCTAAGAACTGGGAATGCAAAAGGTAAATCCACAAATTCCTACCCTCAGGGAGTTTATATTCTAATAGTCTTATAGGATCTTATGAGACAAAACTTTTAGTTCCATTTTTTTTTTTTAATTCTCTGCATTAAGATGCTACCTGACCATTGACATTTTAGTTTAGTTTTTGGAAAAGTAACTGAGCACCTCCTCCACTTGGGAGAATTCTGATCCTCAAATATCTTCAGCAACTGTACCCGTACTTAGGAGGCAGGCCAAGCAATTTGACCTTTGTGATGCTTCATTAGTTCCCAGGCCATTTGGATCTTTTCTCCTCTGCCCCCTTAGCTGACAGTTTGTTTGCTTCAGGATTCCCCCACCAGCATGACAAAACTGTGAAACAATGGCTTATGGGGAAACAAAAGAGGAAGACAAGGTTTGTTTATTTTGGTAAAAACCTGAATTCTGCTGGCTCAAGACAAGAGTTTTTGCTTAATCCCGATCTACTTCCCTCTAGTTTTTATGGAAATGTGCAAAGGTTAATATTGGCATATTTCAGCTCCCCTTTTCAGTCGGTCACTAGTTCCTAAACTGAGGCCTGATACACTTTTACGAGGCATCTGGAAATGCGAGCCCCAAGACATTCGGTACTTGTCCTCTGAAATGTCAGAGGGAACTGGATTCAGGACAACTCCCAACAATTCTCTCGGAAAGTAAGACACTGTCTTTTAAAAAGCAGCATGTTATTTTATTATTTTTTTCTACAACACTGTCCTAGTCAGTGCCCCAGAGGAATTCCTGAATGAAGAAATGATTGGTGAAGACAGTGCTTTCTGGGACTCTTTCTGGGGTTTTGTTTTTGTTTTTTAACAACTAAGCTCATCTTATTCCATCAGGTCTGTAAGGCTAGATCTTTCTGGGTCAGTTTAGTCAACAGGCAGTTCATTTTATTAATTCAAAGCCATTTGTTTTGTGCTCACGGTACTGAAAACAAAGAGCTAGTTTCTCAGAACCACATTATTATATCCAGTGTAGGCCCCACTGCGTTTGGAATCATTAGAGGAAGAAGAATCCCCAGAGTATACCACTTATTCAGTCTTGAGCTGGTTCCTAGCTTTCCAAATGAACTTGGTAGTGGCGGTGGGCCTAGAGGTTAATAAAGGATAGATCTACATAAGCATTTCTTGTTTCATGATCTTCCAGGGGTCCTGCTCTAGTCTGGCCTCCAAGAAAAAGGAAGTTGGATCCCAGTTGAAACAACTGAATCAGCTCTTCACAAACTCTCCAAATCGTGGGGTAAAAAAACAGAAAGGCCATCGGCTTGCATATATGGGCTGAACCTGAAGAGACACCTATAAATGCTTTGAGATACAATCTGACTGCTCGCCAACAGGTATCTCCCATTGTGTCCCTCCCCCCCCCACCGCCCCCCACACACTCCTTTCCTCCAGAATTTGACAGAGTTGCTTCCTGTTCCCCAGCTTGTATTCTAAAGTTCTTTTCAAATTCAAGAAATGGAGGTGAGGTGAGCTATTGCAGAAATATAGCCAGAGGGTCCCCCTCGCACTGAAAGGGTTTACAACCTCCACAAAGGGGAGAGACCCACTGGGAAACTGCTACCTAGCTCCAAGCATTAATCAGACTGTTAAACTGCTCTTTCTTCCAATCTCTTTATCCCTCACCCCCTCTCCCGGCCTACTTTGCTACGGTGAAAACCTACACTTTACAACTCTCTTCTGATTTCAGCAGAATCAAATTGGGCATGCTCGGCAGCTAGAATGACATTGGATGGCAAAGCCGTGCCCTAACCAGAGGATACCATCTTATGCTTCATTTCATAAAACCTCAAATTACAAGACATGTCTTAGAGCAGCAGAGAGAAGGGGGATGTTGGCAAGTTTAGCTAAGGATGAAGAATACGCACTTGGAACCTAATTTTTTTCTCCCCTGAGAATAGATAGCCCTTCCCCCTCCTCTGAGAATAGATAGCCAAATAGATTTTTCATTTCTAGCAACATACCTGTATACCAGCATACCTGTATTAAATAGAAAAACGAAATTCTAAAAACAAGATGCAGAAGTACTTCCAATTTGTTAGGAACAACAGAGAAAACTTCTAAATCGACCATGGAGCCATGCACAGAGTCCTAGATTTGCCATCTCAACACCAGGGCTAGAATCTAGACTCTGCTTCTTACTATTAAATAGGATAATGTACGCAAATTTAAAAGCAGTATATAATTGTGAGCTATTGTTATATTGTTATTCCTTTGTGACTTTAAGCAAATCATTTCACTTCTCTGGGGTTCATTTTCCTCATTTGTAAAATAACGAGTTGGGACTAATGTCTAAAGGTCCTTCCTACGTGAAACCATACACTCAACCATCTTGAAACTTAATACCTTCAGAGATCCAGAATGGGTTCATGCAATTAACCAAATTGGATAGAATGAGAATGATGCAGTGGATAATTTTGGACTTGATGTCAGGGAGGCTGGGGTTCAAATCTGTGTGACAATGTCCAAGTCACTTAACCTCTGAGTCTCAGTTTGTTTCTCCATCTGTAAAATGGGGATTATAATACCTCATCCACAGAAGTGTAGTAAGATTCCAGTGGGATCCAATGTACAGTACTTTGCAAATTTATATAAATGCCTATTGTCAAAACAGACCCTCCGCTCGCATTTCCTGAGGAGATGAACTGGCTGCAAGTAGCAGAATTGCCAAAGGAATTTCCATTCCATTGGATATTTTCTGCCAGAAAAACATCAACAGTTACCTAAAGCCGAAATATTTCTATCATCAACCCTCTAGGTTATTTCGAAGGGAAACCACTGCAAACCAACCTGAAAATTAGAAAAGATGATTCTTCTCCAAACACAGCAAACCAAGAAAGAGATGGAAGCATCCACTGTCTAGTTTGCAGGCTTCCATTTGTAATCCTCAGTCATTCTAGGTAAAGAAAACAATCACCCAGCAAGACAGAGATAAGTCCAAGTTCCTATATATTTAAACTGTCATGGCAGGTCAATCCGTCACTGATAGCATGTCCCTTATTAATTATGTAATCCTTAAAGCATAAAGCTTCTAAAAGATCTTAAATTATTTGGAGCAGAGGGAGGAAGGTAAGAGGCAGAAAGTAAAGGATCAGTTGGACATAAGAAAATTATCCTAGCTCTGTCTGAAAAGGCTACTTCCAGCTCCCTGATACTGGATGCCACTGGTTGCTTTCAAGCTTTTAGCCTGTAATCACTCAATATTGAAACCAGATTTACAGGCTCTTTAGAGAGGGGAGCTTTGTGATTTTCTAAAGCATACATGTTTGGTATTTTAGAAGGTCAAACCCCCTGTGGTATAGTGTTTTTAATAGAATCAGTTCAGCAGAAGTTAGGAGGAGACACATAAACCAATCCCCAGGAAGTCTGAAACCGATTCAAAAAGTGAGAGCAGAAGAACAAAAAAGTTAGGACTATAGTGCAGAACAAGATGGCCAGGAACACAGGGAGAGAGGAATGCTGAAGAACTATCATAGGCATTCTGAAATAATTACTCCTTAGTTGGGGAAAATTCCCAGCTCAGAACAGAGGACTCAATTCTCCGGTGGAGCATGTATAAGGGTCTTGATTCTTACCACCACCCAAATAGAACAGTATTTGAGAACAAATTAACCCACTCCCCAAAGTCTGGCACTGAATGTACTCTAGCCCTTCCTTTTGTCAATGAGTGTCGTTCTTGGGTTACTGATTCCTCAAAATCTCTGCCTCAGAGGTCCTCCCAAAGCAAAAAAGAAATGGAATTCATACCTAAACCCCTAGCCTGGCTATCTCTACACAAAGTAATGCAAGCTTTGTTCAAAGCAATGAACAAAAAGGTTAGTTTTTTAAGAAACGTGGTGATGTTTTCGTTATCGAAACTCCAATTCACCTATGGAAAGGACATTAAATCTGGCATCAAAAAAAAAGCAAGGTCACATCTAAAAGGCAGAAACAAAGTTCTAGGTAATGTGGAGAGTTGCAGGGACAATCACTAGGTCAAGTAGTGGAGCTGACCTATTTATTATTGCCTGGTTTGATAAGCAGGATGAGAAGTCAGCTGACTTCTAGTAGGCATGGGACCAGATCTCCATGAAAAGCTGAAATCAACAGAGACACATTCATTTGGAGGATGGGGCAGAAGGAATACAAAGTTAGAAATATAGGACAAAAGAATGGGAGAAGCTATTACATTTTCTGAAAATATCTTACTAGCTCAGACCCTAAATCCACTCCTTCCTGTAGGAGTTAATCAGTTCAAATTTCATTTTGTTCACTTTGATGTAACTTTAATTTCATGATTTAACTTGACGTCAATTTTCTGACTTAGGAATTTATGAACTGAAATTGGGGAACCTAATCTCCTCCAAGTATTTGAAGATCTGTCATCTGGAAGTGACAAGGCTAATTCTATGTAGTCCCAGAGGGCAGAACTGAGAGCCATGAGCTGAAGCTGCTGAAGCAGATTTCAGTCCCACGTAAAGAAAAGCTTCTTAATGACGGCCACCTTCCAAAAATGGAATGTACTGCCTTGGGAGAGGAAGATCCCTCCCCCTAGGGATGATGGAGAGGCCTAATGGATTTAGATCAGATTGGATTTAGGAACCATCTAATCTAACTCTCTTATTTTAAGGTAAGGGAAACTTGAAGCCCAGAGTTCAAATAATTGCCCCAAAGCGACACGAGTACTAATCGATTGAGCCTAACTCCCAGTACAACTACCAGGTCTGCTACAAATACTGCTCCTCTGCCCATTCAAGTAGGGACTGAACTAAAGGACCTATGAAGTTTCTGATATTTTTTTTTCCTGATAACTTGGCCCTGGGTACCAGTATATCAGACTCATCTGATACTGCCGTGGGCTTGTAGAGGATGGAGAAATGTCACTTCAGCACTGGTAAGACTGACAGATATATACATAGAAATCCTGCTTAAAGGACCATCCATAACCTAACACAATAGTGGCAAAGACATCACAGGAATGTATAGAACACAAGTCCATGAGGCGCAAGCTTTTAACTTGTTTCAAAGTTGAACAAACTAAAATATCAATAAAGGACACTAAAATTTGACCCCAAAATTAATTTTTACCAAGAACCTCAAAAAAAGCATGATGCTAATGCTGGGCTTTAAATATTTAATTTTAAAAGGCTTCCTTATTATTCCAGATCTTCATTTCCTTCATACCCTAGACAGGCCTCAGGGACCATGATAGATCAAAATTGATCCAAGCATTCAATTTAACTCTGGGATCACTCTAGCTGTAGGTAGAACTAGCCATTACATTCACCTCATTATAGGCTCAATTTTTTTTCCTTAACTTTCACAAAAATAATATGCCCCAGAAATGGACAGTAAAAGCAA
This sequence comes from Phalanger gymnotis, assembly GCA_028646595.1. Classification (NCBI taxonomy): domain Eukaryota; kingdom Metazoa; phylum Chordata; class Mammalia; order Diprotodontia; family Phalangeridae; genus Phalanger; species Phalanger gymnotis. Next base: position 51,070,853 of record CM053623.1, on the reverse strand, counting down.
ATGGTTTTTCCCAAGTCATAGAAGAGAAAGCCTATTCTCACACATAAACAAGTCCATAGATCCTCAGCAAGTCAAACCGATGCTGTGGCCAGTAGACATATATAAAGTATGAATTAAACCTGGACAGTATCAGCCCAAAGAAAGTACTGATGATAAGATCTTGTTTATTTTAACATTAGTCACTTGGCTAACATCAATGCTACACTGGGTGGCATTAATCAAGGGCTAAGTATAAAATAAGCCAAAGTGATGACCTCTTACCACCATACATTTGCAGATCTTAGCTGGCACACTAGGCTCAGTTTTGTCAGGTTCTCTAGGAACCGAGGAGAATAAGGGAGATGTCAGTATAAGGAATGAACAGGTTTTGGAAAATAAGAGCTCTGGTATAATGGAAAATTTAGTCCATTTAAGCTTGACACAAAATGGAATAAGGAATCAATCACTCAACAATACAAGACAAAAATGGTCAACTTAAATAAGAAAATTTAGATTGGGGGGGTGGGGGTAGGGTGGGAATAACCTATAAGCAAAAATGTGAAGCCCATTAAGACAAACAGTAGAAGCATTTCAGAGATTCGACTGAAATACCTGGCCTGGGATAATTAAAAGTTGTATTATAGAGAAGGCTACAAAAACAGGATTCTCCTCACATAGACAATTCTGGGTAAGGGAAAAAAGGATGGATATTGCATATTTAGGCACCATCCAACACACCCAAAACAATACATGTGGTACTTTTAACACTGTAACAGTTCAGATCAAAACATTTATTGAACATTTATTCCTTGCAACAGAGCAAGCCTCAAATATACAAGTTAATCCTGTAGTTAGATCATCTTCCAACTATTTTTTTAATTTAAGAAAGACACCACTAAATTTCAGACAAAATATATATATATATAATATATATTTAAATCTTTACAATAAATCAAGAAACATATAGGAGCTTGTATACTGTATATTTCAGTTTATTTTGGTACTCATTTCCAGCTCCCTACAGTTCAAATAACCCTGGTGACAGAGTACAACTTCTACTTTTTTGCTTTTACAGCTTTAAAGCAAATAATACATTTGAGTGTATTTTAAATCTGTGCAAATAATCCTTCAGAAGAAATCTCCAAGACTCTGTTTGTGGAGGTTATTTTCTCTCTCAAAGACAATTAGTGAATTTTGTTTTGTTTTTCTTCAGATAAAGTGCTCCTGTCCAGCAGAACCCAAAGGCCTTCAAGAGTTTTGGTTTTTGTTTTTTTTTCCCATTAAGTTTAACTCGGGTAAAACTTGGTCATACAAATTCCAGCTTCCCATGCCCACTGTACATTCCCCAATGAACCAGGGAGAGGATTTTCTCGTTGCTGAGGTCTGTTTGTCTCATTTTATCACAGCTCATACAGCAATTCTCATGTCCACTGACTGGTACCATGCATTCCAAGTCTAACTTCGCCACCTGTCCCTTTTTGGAATGGTGTCCGTGAAAACTATAGTGCAAACGGGAAATCATCTGCTGCCGCTGGTCCTGAAGTCTCTTGTTCTCACTGCGGAGCATCCTCAGAGCTAACATGATAAGCAAGACTAAGATCAGCCCACCAGCTATGGGCACGGCTATCACAGCTGCTCTGAACCACAATTCCTTGGAAGAGGTCAGCTCCTGGACCTTGGTGATGAGATTCCGGCTGCTGTCATGCTGATATCGGCTTCCTTGTCCTGTTGGGAATGGGATGAGAAAACCATCAATAGTCTTATTTTAATTTAGTGACAAGTCCAATTTGAACATATCCCATATGAAAAACACAAGATTACAACGAAAAGACCTAAGAGCTACTTGGCACAAAAGTGTCAGTAAGACAATCCCAACCCATTTTTCAAATATTAAGCTATGGACTACAATCTCTAAGTCACCAAACATGAATGAGGACTAATGTTCTTTAACCTCTTAGAAATGTTGAAAAAAACCAGGCCAAGCCTATTAGGCAGACAGACATCTAATGCTTGTGCAGACATAAAAGCTACTCAAGAGAGACGCATTTTTGCATCCAGCCATGCATCTCCCTCTGGTGTCTCTAATTACATTAACAACAAAATCAATAGCAGACATACAAAGTCTTGGCTGTCGCAGGCCTATAGATCAGGCAAGCGATTGAGTTTACAAAACCGCCTTCCCCCTACCTGAGGTCTCACCCTTGGGAGCAGAAAGAACATCATGCAGTCCTCTATAATTGCACATATCTTGATGACAACATTCCAATGTGGGCACAGCGGTGCCGGAGTGGTTTTGTGCCTGTTTGGCTTGGCAGATGTCTGCTGTGCTTGCGATAGAGTCTAGGCAGCCATGAGTAAGCGGGGAATTCGTGTTCTGGGGGTCAAGAAGTCTCGAGAAGCAGGCATTCAGCTCCGATTTACACATATAGCCGGTTGCGACACAGTGGGCTGCATCACAGTAGCATCGGATTTCACCTGAAAAGGGAAGAAATCACGTCAAACTCAGCTGCCTGGCCCCATAAACATACAAGTTCCCCAAATGGAAGAGGCATAGGCAGGGAGAGATAGACAGGGGAGTATGGAAACGGGCACTTGGTGGAAGGTCTACCAGGAAAACAGCACTATAGCAAAATTTCATCCAGGATCTTTTTCACTGAGGTATCTTTTATTTATTTTGGGGAGGGAGGGGAATAGAACATTAAGACAGACTAAAGGAGATGTTATGGGTGAGAACTCACTTTATTCAGCTATACTTTATACTATCATCATGGAACATTATTGAGAAAGCACTATGGATAATTGGTGATTAAATTCCAGTTCCTATTAGAATTCTAAAATGCAATATTCTGATCACAAGCTATGTGGTTTTACAGCCACAAATTTCTGAAGAACTAGAGGGTAATTAAAACAGCGGTTTTTTTTTAAAGTAATAATTTCTTTTTTCTTGATTTTTTTTGCCCTTTACAGGAAAGGTAAATTACATTATTTATTCGCTTCATTCCCTCAAGACCAGAGAACATAAAAATGCTGGGCTTTTTGATTTTGTCAGTATAAATATTTGATCGGAACTGCTGAATTGTTTACTACCTCCAAGAGCTGTGCCAAGGTTTAAGAGCTTTACCTAACACCTTATAAAGTTATTAAGTAGAACCATAACAATCTAGAAACTTTTTTTCAGTCAGAGGCTTTAAAAACTACGAAACTGGGCAGCCACTCTGCAGTGTCTCCAGAAAAGCAACTTTCCCTATAAAGATCTTTTCATGCAAAGGAGTTTTTTAGCCAGTATACTGTTAAATGGGCACAGAGCAGTTTACAATTAGTGGTTTGTTTGCCAAAGTCAATTTCTTTCAACCTAAATGGAAAGTCATAAAAAGAGGCAAATCTGCAAAATGTTCAAGTCTCCTCCCTCCCTTCCCCTCCCCTTCATATTAGCTCACCCTGCCTTCCAGTTTTACATGAAATTCAACATGTGACCTAAAAGGGGAAACATTTAAACTGGAAAATCCTCCACTGGTTGTATTAACCCCTAAAAAAAATCTTTCAGGAAACCTCAAAAATTTCTGAAGGAAGTGATTTTTAAAAGTTTCTTTCATAAAACTCATTTTGTAAGCTCCATCACCTCTTAAGAGCAATGTGACACTTTCATATATAAAAACTGAAGCTCAAATATTCCAGGATGCAGAGCTATCTCTAATCTTGAAGTCCAGTCAGATCAGACTTCACTCATTGTTCTAGGCAGTAGCTAAGGCAACTTTCACTTGATCTGATGCACCTTCTTTCCATGCCAGGTTTTCAAAATCTGGAAATCTGTCTTGCATTTGAAGTCTAAACTCTGAAAATAAGCACCAGTGACTCTCCCACAAACCTATTCTCACTCTCTCCTTGAGGCACCCCCTCCGCTTCTGCTTCCTAAGTTCATTCCCAAACACTAAATGGCCGGTGAAAGGTGAATCACCTGATTTTTCTGTCTCATTTTCAGCCTACCTTGGCCCACAAGAATGTTTCTGCCACTGTTTCTAGGCTCTAAAACTAGAACACACGTGGGTTTAAACACTGGTCAAAAAATGTAATGTCTTATTCCTAAGTCTGAATTCATTCTCTTGGGCTTAATAACCCAAAGTAAAGTGGGCTTCATTACTTCCCTCCTCTCTCTGACCCCCTACCCCAGGTACAGGAAGTTTCCCCCCAGGTCCTCTCTGTAGTTTCCTCCCTTGAACATTTGTCAGTGTTTTTCATGTAATATCAATAGATCTTGAAGGTATGACGAGGTTCTCAAGTCCCTGTAAAGACTAAAGAGCCTTCACTTCCAATTTAAGGAAGTGAAATAAAAGCAATGTACTTAAAAAATTTTTACACATAATAAAACACTTTAATTATTAAAATGGGAAAACTGAACATAAGATGCCATTTTAAATGTCTGTAAGACCCTGTTTAAAATGTTACATTTTTATTGACCTAACATAGTCTAATAAACAAATTTTGACAGGCTAGTCATAAGATTGTAACAACTCTTTTTAATCAGAGCCACATTTTTTTTTCTTGCAAAGAGAATGGACTTTGTACTACTGTATTAAAACTGTATTTTTTTTTGTCGTTTCATAAAGTTTCTTCCTGTGGTATGCAAAAGGCCAAAAAGGGTATTGGTATTTTGAAACAGTGAACAATGCTCTTCTGTTCTCCCCCCCCCCCTCCATTCTTGTTACTGTATGTAGCTATTAAACAAAAATGTCTGCTTTTAGTCAAAGATGGCTACAGGAGACTGCAGGCTTCCCTTAAAGCTTTTGAAGTTAACAGCAGTCAGAAGTCTGTGATCCCCTAATTATATCATTATCAGGCACATAGTTTCAGTATCTGTGACTTCACATCAGTCTCAGTCACTCCCTGTTCTGCCTGCCTTTGATGGGGCCAGAAGGCTTCCCTCTGCCGGCTGCAAGGGCTGTTATTTAGGGTTAATTACACCCTTCCTTCCAAAATAAATAAATACTGTAGCACATCATCGTCACAGTGCTAGCTTATCCTTTAACCTCATGCAGGGAACATGGCAATTATAGGAAAGGGAGTGGGGGGGGGGTGATGGAAAAGCAAAATACCGCTCCTTACTTAAAATACATATATTATCTATTCACATACTGTTGTGGGGGTGGGAGGAAGGCGAATCTAACAAAGTGTAAAGGAAGCCCGTCCAGTTCTACCTGAAAGGTAGAAAAACTGCGGTTAAGAAAACGTCCAAATACACAACCTTTTCGTGGGGAGGTCTGTGTAAAGTATGAAGCGACTAGTGGAGAATAAAGAGGTGTACAGCTGAGTGAACATCCTTCCCCCACCCCGTCCTAGCAATACATACACTCTCTCTCTCTCTCTCTGTCTCTCCCTCTCAAGCTAGGGCTGGGGGTGAGGGGGAAGAAAGAAAGACTGCTGATCCTTTTCCTCGCCCGCGGCCCTCGGGGAGAAGAGGCGGTGCTCTGAGCCTGTTAAGATGGCCCTGCTCCACGACTGGAAACGTTCAGAAGTTCATTAAAGACAGACTAACAAAAACATTTTGACAACCACTTGCCCCGGAGGTCTGACTTTACATCAATGAACCCGGGCAAAGACTCAGGGAACGGGAAAGGGCAGCGGAGGCGGAGGGAACAGGAGAGGGTGGGGGGGAGGGAAAGGAGAGCCCGAGTCCGAGGGTGCCCGCGTCTCCTCAGGCCCGAGAACGCACCGCAGCTACTTCTAAGAACGCACCAACTTGTTGTGACCTGTGGGCCCCGACGCGCTGCGGGAGGAAATCTCACTCGCTACTAACAAAGGCTTGGCAGCCGGCTTCAAAGCCCACTTGGCCCGGGCGCAGGAGACGGATTCCCCACCTCCGCCAGCCCGTGCTGTGCCCTGCAGACAAGCTGCGCCGCTCCACTCCACTCTGCGCCCAGATACTCCGCTCCCACTCTCCTCCCCCCACGTGGAAAGGTCGGGGTGTGGGGCTGGTGGGGGAGGGAGCAGCAAATTGGGGAAAAGGACAACCCACTTCTCCAAGAAACCTGGAAGAAGAGGGTGCTTTCATTTCCCGGATTACCATTCTGGTCCATCAGTCCAGCGTGGAGTCCACGCGCACGGACATACACATAGAAACACGCACACAGAAACACACACACATATACGCCCTGCAGCCGCCCCCCTCTCGCACCCCGCGGGACGCGCCCGCTCACTCACCTTTGGTGAGCAGGATGGCCATGGCGCACAGCTCGATTTGCAGCCAGATGAAGATGTAACTGGAATGGCGATCCATTTAACCCCCCCACCCAGGCGTCGCGCCCCCGCCCGGGGCTCCCGATGTTGGGGGGCTCCGCGGCAGCCTAGGACGCCCCAGCTGGGCTGCTCATGGGCGCTCGCACAGCGTGCAGCCGACCGACAGACTGATGGACTGGAGCGCAGCCAAGCGGCCGGCGCCCCCGGGTCGCCTCCAAGTCCCCGCTCGCCTTCTCCGTCTGTCCTTCTCAAAGGCCGGCGGGTCAGGGCACACAGTCCGCAGCAACAGCCAGTCCCCGCCGGCTGCTAGAGAAAAGAGGGAAGGCAGGAGGAAAAGTTTTGCCGCCGCCTCGGCCAACCCAGGTTGCCTTAGTCTGCCCCGTGCGTCCCGGCGCTTCTCTCCAGTCGCAGCCGTCGCCCGTTTCCGCTGCTCCAGCCCGGGGAAGCGGGCTCAGCCTGCCCGGCCGCCCGCACAAACCAGATCGCTTTCTTTGAAAGGGAGAAAACGTTTGCAAAGCTCCCAAAAACTCCGCGAGGCGTACCCTCCGCTCGGCCTTGGCCAGAGCCTCTGCCTCTGCTTGCTCGCCTCCAGCGCTGTAAATAGCGCCGCGGAACCAGGAGCTCGGCCCGCCGGAGCCCCTCCCCCTGCCCCGCCCCCTGGGAGCTCTAAGCGCCGCAATACGTGCCCGCGATTGGCCCAGCAGCCTTTGTCAGTCACTTTCGAGGTGGGGGGAGGATGGGCGCGAGGGAGTGGGCGGATTTGGCTTCCAAATCTCCCGACCGGGAGAGCCTGAATCTTCTAAGCTAGAGCGTGCAGCCTGTCTTCTCAGTGCTTCCTCTCACTCATCACACACACACACACACACACACACACACACTCACACACACACGCGTGCGCGCGCGCGCTCACCAACTTATAGTTCCCACCCTGTGTTTGCTTCCCCCAACTTTAAAATACTTAATAGCTTGCATTTGTACAGCTTTATACAAAGTGCGGTCCTCACAACAGTCTCATGAGGTAAGTAAGGCAAGTACCGTCCTTCTTTTACAAGTGAGGGAACTGAGGTCGGAGACGTAGTGAAATCAGTAATGCGCACAGCTAGTGTGGGGCTGACCCTCCTCTGGAGCAAACGCATCCCAACTGGCTTTCATTTCCTTACTCATGCTTGTCTCCCTCTCGACTTCGACCTTCACATTTCTACTGCCTCGATCTCCACACTCGTCTGTCTGCCAACCTGGGCTCAGAACAGCGCAACCCTAGAGAACAGGTGTTGGTCCCTCAGCCTTCGGTTCTAGGCATCCTGGGACAGTCCTGTCAGGCTGTTACAAGAGCCTTTTTAGGAAATATTAGGAAAAGAAGCAGACGCTCAAACCCAGGGGCACACGCAGAGCTGCCAGGGTCCTTTTCAGCTGCCTCCCAGTCATACTCACCCGCCTTGAACCACCCTCCCCGTGATCAATAAAGCCCAGACAGACAGACTGTTGATCAGAAGGAGCCGAGTTGGTTCTTTCTCCCCAGTAGACTGGGTACGAGTAGCCAGCTAGAGACACTTAACGAAAATTAGCAAATGCAAAAGCACCAGGCGCCAGTGAGACGACACAGACCGAGACTGACACTCAATTATCCCCCCAAACAATCGCAGGCAAACACACAGGCAGAACCTGATCAATATCAGTCCCGCAGCGATCTCCTTACTGAGATGCTAATTCACTTATTAGGGCTTGCTCAAGAAGCCAGCCAGCTAACACACCCAAGTCAGGTTAGGTCTTGGGGGATTTGGTTCGAAACCCTCTCCAGTGAATTCCCCACAGGACTGCAACAAACTAGACTCAAAACCACTGCCAAACTTGCCTTTTAAGACCAACCTATACAAAGTTCTCCAACCCAAACAAGTACAGAACAGACACTGTTTTCTGGTTGTTGTTTTTTTTTTAAAAAAAGCATCTCCCTGGAGACGCGTTTATTTATTTTATACTAAGGTGACAGGTGTCAAATCCTTTAAAACAGTAAGTAGTGAACGTTAGTGCTGAGAAATGTGAACCGATCCTTTGGGTGGAATCACCTAAAAACGTCCTGGCCTTAAAGTTGAAAAGATGTTATGTGTTTATAAATTTTACTGAGGAGATAATAGAGGAAACGACTTTTGAAAAGAAAATGTTTCCGTAGAAAATGCTTGGAAAAACTTTGAAAAGCTTCTGTAAAAAAAAAAAAATCACTGAATTAAAATCCATTTGAAGAAAGGGAGGGGCAAATCGAGTACTAAAGGAGAATTAGTTCTGACACAAAAGTACAGAGCTGAGGACTACAGTAGATAGTTTGTGTTTCTCGAAGGCTATGAGAGTGTGTCTTTGAAGTAAAGTTTACTTAAACCAGGTTTAAATCTTTGCAATTTCTATTTCTTTGGACCAACTAATACTTCCCCTTATGATGCAGACTATTCATAAATTAGAAAGAAAAAAACTCTGAAATTTTAAAAGTTGCCAACCTTTACTAGTCATCAAGAAATTATCCAGCTTGGATGTGGTTATGAGGAGTGATCTTGGAAGTTCACTGGTATATGGTAATTAGCACTTTATTTTGGAAGTTCACTGGTATATGGTAATTAGCACTTTATTTTTGTTCCCGCATTATATATGCATTCTTTTAAAAAAAGTTTTTGGTAACAAAAATACATTCAATCTTCTCTCATAATTCAGAACAACCTGTTTTTGGTGATTCCTCCAATAGTAAATTTAGATAGTTTCATGGCTGTAGACATTTTTAATGGTTGAAAATCATATTCAAGAAGAGCTCTACTGGCAACATTTTATAGCCCATATGGGTATGATGGCATTGGAGAGGAGACAGTGTCTCAGAGGATGAAACAAAGTCGTTTGAGAAATGACTATGAAAAATGAAAAACATGAGAAATGAAAAATTATTTAGGAAGAGTACAGAAGGCCTTCAGTAGTTAGCTTCCTGGCTCCCCTCAGGATAAAAAAAGGTCTTTGTTATATAATTTTTATAAAATTTTTAAGATGACTTTTTTATGCCTTATTTTCACATGTAGGTTGCTAGAAAATATAGCAGGAAAAAAGGAAACAAAATCTGGTATTCTTTGGGCTTTCAGTTTAAGAAAACTTTAGTGCTTTGGGACAAAAAAAGAAAAAGAGAAGGAAATTATGTTATAACCAAGAAAAAGAGCTCAGGGCTGTCTTTGACTAAGAGCAGCAGGACCACACTAGACATTAATGGTTGCTGCCTCCTCTTTGAATAAAGTTCTAGGTATGACTTGCATGTGAATGTATGTATTGGAACCAGAAGTCCTCACTACCATGTACTTTCATCTTTGCCACATGCCATAAAATCATTTTCCAAATTTTGTTTTCATATGGAAACTACAGAAAACAAAAACAAAAGCAAAGACTATTTTGCCACAGCAAAATTTTGCTACCCATACTGTAATCAGATCTAGCATAATCATATGTGAACACCAAAGAAAAAACTACTACTTACCAAAGTTAGATGTGATTCCCGCCTTCAGGAATTTCTTTTCATGATACTGAAGAAAAACACCTTTAGTTGCATCAGATTCATAGAAAAATGCTATCATTTTCAAGTTACTTCCTGGCTCACAACAGCAAAGCAATGCCTTGTCCTTTAATGATAGAATCAAATATTTAGGCATGTTAGTTATATGAATTTTCCAAAATACACAGATTTTTCAGCAGAGGTCAGGTGAGATCTAGAATTCCCAGGAGCACCTTTTTAAAAGCCCATATTCTCAGTAGCATTTGGAAGTTCAGACCTAAAATTGACTTTCATTGGAATAAGGTCAGAGGTGGGAGATTAGCCCAGTTCAAAAGAATGACAGTCTAGTGAAACATTTTTTTTTTTCTGCCAAAATGGAATGGGAGATAAGGACTGCAGAGGCCTGGGGCAGTATGATAGAAGCGAGGAGGAAAGTTAGCTCAGAGCTTTACTTTTGTTGACTGAAGCCCACATTCCAAAAGGGCCTTCCTCCCTCCCACAAACAAGCATAAATACAATGAGGTCTTACAAATGGACCAAGATTCACCTACCTGGTTTCTCTTTTCTCCCCAAGTGCTTAAAAAGCACCTTTCTGATCAGCAAATAGCCTTATGTTATAGACACACTAATTTAATTAGGCCAGCTTAATTATCAGAGGAACATATCTTACATTGTTACTGACCTCTGCATATGTCTTAGGTCTTTCCAGGCCTTCTTCTCTTTGTTCAGTCCTATCAGAATCTTCATGAGAACCATAGTGCTGTCAATGGGGTTTTCTTGGCAAGGATACTGAAGTAGCTTGCCATTTCCTTCTCCAGGTTATTTGATAGGTGAGGAAACTGAGGCAAACAGGGTTAAGTGACTTGCCCAGGGTCACATACCTAGTAAGTGTCAAAAGCCCGATTTGAACTAGGGTCTTCCTGATTCCACTTCACCACCTAGATGCCCAAAGATTGTTTTAGTCAACAAATGGAGCAGCAAGATAGTCTCTGCTCTAAAGTGTTTCTGATGGACATTCAAATTTTTGGATATTTATTTCAATTTGATTGACTATCTCCCAAATGCCTTTCCTCTATTCCCCAGAAACCACCCAACTCCCACCCCAATCACTCAAAGTTTAGACCTTCTCATGCCCTCTGTCCTTGGTAGTCCCATTATTTATAACTCCTCTAATCAGAAGGCTTTCCCCTTTGATGTTGGATCTTTCAGTTGGAGGTCTCATTAATAATAACTAACATATATATAGAATTTTAAGTTTTTTGAAGTTCTTTACAAAAACAAAGTGTCCCACAAGTCTTAGTACAGTTTAAAGCTTATTTTTAAAGTTTTAAGCAGGATTAAACTGCATTAAGATTTTTAGGACAGCCTGTATTATCTCAGCCGATCCTCACAGTAAACCTGTGAGGTAAATGCTATCATATTCACTTTAATGTGGAGCAAACTGAGGCAGGTTAAGTGACTTGACCAGATCACAAAGTCAAAAAGTTTCTGAGGTGAGTTTTGAACTC
>CM053623.1:51041524-51059124 GCA_028646595.1 Phalanger gymnotis | reverse complement strand
CATTCAACCCCCCCCCCCCTCAGGAGTTGCCTTTGTCCCCTTAGGTCACTAGCTGCAATTGCGCTACCAAAGCCAGAGTGGATTTTGTACTTATCTCGGCCTCGCTCACCACGACCCCCTGTCCTGTTTGTTAATAATTGATCGGTACTGACTTGTCTCAAAGACAACCAGGGTACCGGTTCTTCCCAGGACTGAAGTCTTTAAGGGTCAAAGTCAATTCCACGCTCCATCGCAGTTGCCCCCTCACTTTCCAGTCACAGACTGGGTCAGAAACGGTAATACCATTCGCTATTTGTTGACTGAAAAGGGGAGACTGCGGGAAGGTTGGGGACATCGGCAGTTCTATTTCGAAAAAATAATGACTTGACCAAGTAATCCATTAGTTCACCCAAATAGAGAATTCGAAGTGGGACCAAACATCTCTGTGTATACTCAAATGCAGCAGTTTTTAGGATAACTCTTCTCATTTCAAGGGAATTTCAAGGGAAGTTAAGAAAGAAGGAAGGAAGAAGGGAAGGGAGGAAAGAAAGAGGGAAGGAAGTGAAGGGAGGGAGGAAGGAAGGAAGGAAGAAGGGAATGAGGGAGGGGAAGGGAGATTGTGGTAGATACTAGATGGGGAAGCATAAGAGATAGGTAGTATTCCTTGGTAAAGCAATGGATGCTTAATTAAGGTAGAAGTTGGGAAAGAGGATTTTAGCTGTACATAATACCTCTAAAGTACTCCGAGCCATCCACCACCCCCATTCGCACCCCCACCCCACCCCCTCTTCTCTGTGGTCACCTCCCAGAGGCACAACTTCTGATTCCAGATACTCTGTGGGTCTACATTCACTTAAAAACCGTAGTTCATAGTTTGAAGCAAAAGCATTTAATGGATTAGCATAGTTTGGGGTTTTTTTTAAGTAGCAATAAGACATTTCCTCCATTGTGTTCATTTCCTGGGACACACTCTCCCACAAGTACACCCACATCAACAGACCCTCTTAGGGAACACATATGAACATATGAAGAACACAAGTGGCCAAGTGTATATGAAGAGGCACATGTACAGGTATGAAAATGTCTCAGCTAGGCAGGTCATGATTACCATCCTGAGCCAAATAAAAAGACTTTCTGCCATGTCTTGACTTGGTAAAATGTGTTAGTAAAGCAACTTGCTACCAAAGTAAGAGAGGAAGGTCCTAGACTCTAATTTTAGTCCCAGAAGCCTCCATTATCTCTATAGGAATGAAATGGCCTCAAGTGTGTCACTGAAGGATCCAATGGGCTCTCTGAGTTTATGAAAGAACACCTTAGCAACAGGATTCTTAGCACCTTAGTTAAGCATTAAATGAAATTCAGTCTCAATGCAAGTGGGATTGCTTCATTTCCCCTTCAGAAAAAAAAAATGTTTTTAAAGAACAAATCAAAGTTATAACATATTTCAGCTCAAAAATACTTCAACACCTTTAAAAGACATAGGATTTCATCCATGGGAGTACTCCTGCTGCCAAAATTGGGCTGGACCCCTCCATTCCTTGGTAGGTAAAATCCTCATGAGTTGCTGTGGACACCACCACTGCCAATTACCATTTATTTGGTGAAGGGGCTTCTGGAGCCTGTGAGGATTAGTTCAGCTGGTTGTCCAAAGAGAATCAGAGTCTGTCACTGGGCTTGGACCTGAAGTTCTTATAGTTCTGTAGGACTTCTGGGAGCTGCTGCTCCGTTGCCACGGCCTCCCTCCCACCTTCCAAAACCCAGGGTCACTTCCCCGCCTGAATGAAGAAGGTGGTTAGCTTGGGCACTGGATAGAGTGCTGGGCCCGGTGTTAGGGAGGCCTGGATTCAAATCTGGCCTCATATTCATACTGGCTGTGTGACCCTGGACAAGTCACTTCACTTACATTTCCCTCAGTTTCCTCATCTGTAAAATGGAGATCAAAATTGTACTTATGTCCCAGAGTCGTTGTGAGGTTCAAATGAGATGTAGAAAGTGCTTTGCAAATCTTAAAATGTGTACCAAAGGAGGACTTTAGTTGGATTTTCAAAATAGTATTAATAACAAACATTTCTAATGATGTGTGCCTATGAGCATTAAATGTATAGATCCATATTTCTCAATTTAGCCATAGAACGTCATTGAGACAAAATCTATCGATGAAACTCATAAATGTTGGTGCAGGGGATCTTGGGATATGAAATATCCCCAGGTGATTAGGACATTTGGAGAGCAAAATAAAGGAAATTAAATCTATCTATATCCTCCTCCTCTATTTGGTATAGGATAAATACTCTTGGATTAATTTAATGTTTAATGTCGTGAAGAGGGATTGCCTCCATGATTTAATTTTAAATTAATTTAATTTAGTTAATATTTTTATTCAATTTTTTAAAATTAAATTCTCTAGTGGAACTCCTATTAATATACTATGAAACACCAAGGTTATTGGGATCATAATTTGTGAAACACTTCTCTAAATATTACTTACCTTCATATTAGAACACAACATATTAGAACCTTCATATTAGAATAATCTTAACCTCTTAAAACTAAGACCAGCATTGGGCATTAAACTTACTTCAATGGTCAGGACCTGTGGTCCAACCTGGAATGTCTTGGATCTGTGGCTCCTAAATCCAGAGGTTAAACACACAAGAAGGTTGGATTGTTCTGGCTTACTGATATTAACAGTTAATGGAACATGTGAACACCTTTGCCTTGCATCTTAGGGAAAGTTACCATTTCATATAAAAGCTAAGAAATGATTTCACAAATGTCTTAGGTTATTGTTGCTTCTCCCATTCTCCCTGTTCCACTCTAACAAATGACCCCTTGTGTCTCCTTCCAGCTCTTCTCTCCCTGCCATTATGCCTCAGTGGTTTATCTTTCTCTGCCAGTTGATGCCTGGTCAGACTCAGGAGACAAAAGGTCATTTCTTAAGAGTCATCTAGTCATGGTGGGCTCTGCAAGGCTCTCTTGATAAGAGTATTTCTAAACAGAAAAAACTGCCCCATTCCAAAATTTTAAAAATGGTCTTCAACCCCCAAGGCATTTGTCCACAGCCCTAATCTCTTGTTGTGTCAGAACCATTTGGGTTCTTAGCAAAGGTACTGGAGTGGTTTGACATTTCGTCTTGTAGCTCATTTTACAGATGAGGACACTGAGGCAAACAGGCTTAAGTGACTTGCCCAAGACTGCACAATTTGTGTCTGAGACTGGATTTGAACTCAGGTCTTCCTTATTCTAGGCCTGGTATTCTATGCATTCACTACACCACCCAGCTGCTCCATAAAGAAGCATTTTAGGGTTTGTTGTTTAGTGCTGCCGGGACCTGATATAGGGTTTTCTTGGCAAAGATACTAGATTGGTTTACCATTTCCTTTTCCAGTGGGTTAAGGCAAACAGAGCTTAAGTGACTTGCCCAAGGTCACATAGCCAATAAATGTCTGAGGCCAGACTTGAACTCAAGAAGGTGAGTCTTTCTGACTTCAGGCCCAACGCTCTACCCACTGTGCCACCTAACTGCCCTAAAGCCATAGTCTAGTCAGCTATTTTCTCTTAATGCTTAATGCTTAGGTAATCTAATCCTGATTCAGCATATTCCCTTCTATCCTTCCCCATTCCCCATCCCCTCAGTGGCCTCTCAAAATATTGGAAATCCCAAACTATTACACATCAAATGATGACAGCACAGAGAACAGGTCCTCTCCTCGAGGGGTGAGACCACCAAATCTTATTTTATCGCATCTTTTCAATCTCAGAACATGATACATGGTTATTAATAATAATAACAACATCGATATAGTGTTTCAAAGTTTTCAACTCATTTGAGCCTCACAACAACCCTGTGATGCAGACATTACTGGTATTTTCATTCCCTTTTTACAGTTCAGGAAACTGCATCTCAGGGAGATTAGCTAATCTGTGTCAAAGACAGGATTCGAACTCAGATCTTTCTCACTCCTAATCTGGCTTTCTATCCACTTTGCCAGGGTTGCCTCAGAGAAGGGAAAGAACTATTTCATTCTTTGGAGAACAATCTTATTCCAGACTATAGAAATGGTGTTTAGGGAATGCTAGTTGACTGACCCTGAAAAAAAAGTCATTCATTCCTTCCTTTAAGCTGGGGCCAAGTCCTTTACAATTATCGTCATTCATCTCCTCAGAAAGCTGTTTTATTTTGTTTTGTTTTTAAAGATCTCACATTTCCAAGCATGGAGAAGCTGTGGCGGTCTCATCATCTTTCAGGGTCAAGAGCATCATGGCCTGGATTCCATGGTGTGTGTTTCTTGCCCCCTTGTGGTGAAAAGGGAGAAGTTCTCCTTAGGGAAGCCTGAAGCTGTTCTGGACACGGACAAGATGGGTCGTACTGAAGCATCTTCAGGCACAATGGTCAGTAGCCAAATCTCAGCATGGCTTGGGGTGGGGGTGAGGGAGGAGAACTGGCGATCTCTGGCTCCTATGCCTGCTTCCTGATGCCTTAGGAGCTTGGGCCAGTATTAGGGAGGGCTTCCCAGAGCTGAAGAGTTTAAAAGTGAGCCTGGCTCTTTGGGGAAGCCACAGCGACCAGAGCCCTCAGGTGGTTCCATGTCTCCAAATGATGCCTCCTTACTCAAGAGTCAATGTCCCTTACCAAATTCCAAAGCCTTTGAAGCTCTTGAGCACCAGGAGATGCTTAGAATCTGGCTTATTCATTCCTACTGAATATTTTAAAGTTTCAAAATAAAAAGTGAGTTGAAAGGTGATAAAAGAGGTCATGGGAGCTGAGAGGAAAGGTAGATAGGTCAGCAAGACAGTAAGATACAAATTAAAGTCCTGACCGGGACAAATGTCAGCCATGTGACTCTGGGCAAGTCACTTAATTCTTCAGTGTACCAAGCAAGTCCCTAAGACTTTAAATGAAAGACAGTTACTGGTCTGCATAGGGTCAGCTAGGTATCAGCAGATAGAGTACCCTGCTTGAGTTTAAATCTAGCCTTGAATGGTCACTAGCTGTGTGACCCTGGGCAAGTCATTTAACCCTGTTTGCCTCAGTTTCCAAATCTGTAAAATAAGCTGGAGAATGAAATGGCAAACCCCTCCAGGATCTTTGTCAAGAAAACCCCAAATGGGGTCATGGAGAGTCAGACAAGACTAAAAATGACTAAATAACAACTGGTCTACATGGCTGAATTTTCTGTAGTTGGAGTTCTTCCCACTGATAAATCACAGATCCTTACCAAAAATAAGAAATGCTAGGCATTGGGCAGAACAATTGTATTAAATGTTGTTCTTTTTTTTTTTTTGGATGGGAGAAAGGCAGGGCAATTGGGTTTAAGTGATTTGCCCAAGGTCACCCAGCTACTAAGTGTGCCAAGTGTCTGAGGTCAGATTTGAACTCAGGTCCTCCTTACTCCAGGGCTGGTGCTCTACTCACTGAACCACCCAGCCACACCAGTTGTATTACATGTTGCTCAGTTGTTTTCACACAGACAAGCTTTTGACTTTTTGATCTGCGATGTAAAACATTTTTCCCATTTTATCATTGCATGGATATCTACAAAACACTGTGAGAAATGGTTCATAGTATCTTGGATTTCGAGCTGGAAGGGATCCTTAGGGGTCCAATCCTTTCTTCCCCCAGATGAGCAAACTGAAGCTTAGGGAAATTAAGGCATATAGGGAGTAAGCGGCAAAGGCAAGATTCAAATCCAGGTTCTCTGACTCCAAATCTGTGAGTCTCTGGGATCTGCCTCTAAGATCCTGGGCTTTGATCATTGACCATTCACCTTGTCAATGAGAACCAGGCCTTCACATCACTTCCCATCTAGTTCTAAACCATGCTAAATTAAGGCAAATCACACACACACACACACACACACACACACACACACACACACACACACACATACACACACAGTCCTTTCATAGCAGTCCTTAAAAAGCAGAGACTGTCCTGCTTCCTTCTGATGTATTTGCCTCTTCAGTACTCAGCACAGTGCCGGGCACATAGCATTTAATAAATCTTTTTCTCATTCTTTCATTCATTCATTCAAGCCCTCAACATCAACCTTTCAAATTCAGCAAATAACCTCCCATCTTGCTTCATTAATGTCACTTCTTTCAACTTCTTTACTCCAGTGCTTTGAGACTTTTCTCTATCTTAGCCCATCTTTTCCTATCTTCCCTTCCTTTCCTATCCCACCATCCTGGACCTTAAACCACCATTCACCTCCCCTCTTCCTTTCATCTTCAATCTCTCCCACCCAATTTGATTACATCTCCACCCACAGCATGGTCTAGCCTCTGCTTTCCTCACTGTCCCCACAAAAAAAGCTTCCCTAAGTTCTCACATACATACTTATTTCTATATATGTCATCTCCTCCACTAGGTTGTAATCTCCTTGAGGCAAGGGACTATTCGCTTTTGTCTTTGTATCCCCAGTTCTCAGAAGCTACTAAAGGAAAAAGAACTCCACAGGGTTTACCAGCAGGACAACTCATCCATCTCTAAGAAAGCAGCACTTAATTCCATCAAAAGTAAAGTACAAGCAAAGCTTAGAGAGATGCAGGATTATTGGCTCAGTAAGAAGGCAGGTGAAATTCAGTTTTATGTTGATAGTAACAATCCAAAGCTCTTTTCTGATGCCCTGAAGGCTATTTATGGGCCAAAGACCTATGCTGCATCTCAACTACTCGGTGCTGATGGAGCCACATTGATTTGTGATAAGGACATGATCCTGGAGAGATGGGCTGAACACTTCCATAATGTTCTCAACAGACAATCAGTCAATGCTGAAGACATTGACTGTTTACCTCAGGTTGAAGTCAATCCCTCCCTAGCTGAATTTCCCACTGAAGAAGGGGTTTTGAATGCCATTAGGCTCCTCTCATGTGGCAAAGCACCTGGTATTGATTCTATTCCAGCCGAGATTTACAAGACAGAGGATCCACTGCTCATATCAAAGCCGACTGAAAAGTTTTCCAGGTTATAAGGCAAGAGGAAATTATCCCCCAAGAGTTCAAAGTTGCCTCCATTGTCCATCCCTCTAAAGGCTCACAGGAGGCACTTAGTAAATACCGATTGATTGATTGATTGATTGGTTCCACAGCTCTGAAGCTACCACCTCATCTCTAGGTTTCTTTTCCCAGCCCGACTTCTAGAAAGAGTAGTTTATGCTTTTGCTGACTCTAATTTCTCTCCTACCCACTTGCTACTCAACCCCACTGCAACCTGACTCCTCTCTTCACCAACTCATATGAAACTACTTCCTTAAAGGTCCCCAGTGATCTCCTAATCCCCAAATCCAATGGATTTTCTTCAAGTCACCAACTTGACCTCTCTACAACATGAAAATGTTTCTCTCTTACTCTTGTCTTCCTCCTCAACACTCTCTGCTACCTTGGTTTCTGTAACACTGCATACCCCTGCTTCTAATTCTCCTCTATATCCTTCACTGATTCTTCCTCTTCCTCGTGTTCCTTAAATGTAATCTTTTGAGATTTCTCTTCTCTACCTTCTTCTCCCTCCTTTTTTCATTTCCTCTCCTCTCCCTCTTTTCCTCTCCTCTCTTTTCTCTTAGTGATTTCATCCATTTTTCATTCATTTATCCTATATAGTGATACCAGCTTAATTTTCCTAAAGCAAAGTTTTGATTGTGTCATTTTCCTCCCCCAAAACCATCACTGGCTTGAGATAAATTCCAAACTCCTTAGACTGACATCTAGGACCCTCCATAGTCTACCTTGTTATTTTTACTTCATAATACTCCCCATTCACATACTGCTTCCCAATCAGACTAAGAAACTCACTATTCCAAAAACAAACCTTGTGTTTCCACATGTTTATGCTTTTAGTGTTCCTTATAATCAAGAATGTCCTATCTCTTCATCTCTAACCATTGAAATCTTTCCCATCCTTGAAGTTCCTGATCAAATGGCCATCTTCTCATGATGCCCTTGGCAATCTCCCCAGTAACTCTGAAAGATTGCTGTGTTTTGTGTCTCTTGTGTGCTATTAAAATCGTAGAAGCAAAGAACTTTAATGCTGGGAAGGATCTTAGAGGTCACCTAGTCAATCCCTTATTTTATAAACTAGAAATTGATTAGACTAGAGAGATTACATTGACTTTACCATAGACATACAATTACCTACTAATGATCTTTTCACTATATGAGAGTACTTCCTCTTTGTTTTGTGTCATAATTATTTTTGTACCTATCTGTCCTGTATCTCCACTCCACCACAGCTGCCACAGGTGTGGATTATACCTTAGATATCACCTCTAAAACTCTTGTGCAGCCTACGATCTCAAACTCTGAAACTCGCTTCCCTGATTATACTTTCATGTCTTAATTCTTAATCCCATTCTTAATCCTCATTGTGACCTCTAGTCCTGCCATTTCTTCTTGTTCTCTCATTCCATCAACTCTGTCCTTGCCTCACTTTGCTCCCTCCATAGACTTAACCAAATAGCTTTTTGAGGGCAAGAACTATATCACCTTTGTCTCCCCAAAGCCTAGCATGGTGCCTTGCACATAGGCATTTAATAAATCCTTATTTTTTTTTGGAGGCAATCGGGGTTAAGTGACTTGCCCACAGTCACCCAGCTAATAAGTGTCTGAGGCCAGATTTGAACTAAGGTCCTCCTGATTCCAGGCATGATAGTCTATCTACTGCACCTCCTGGCTGTCCCAATAAATCTTTATTAAATAAAAGTATGAGTGAATGAATATGGCACTACTATTCCCACCTCAGGCTATGTTAAGAGGAGTACAGTACTCAGAACATGGGAGGGCAATAGTTCCACCATACTCCATGCTGGTCAGATCAAATTTGGAATACTGTGCTCATTTCTGGGCCAACATATGAAAGCTCAGTGATTTCATCAGCACTAGAAGATGAGTTAGTAGGTAAGCCCTAATTGAAGAGCTGCCTTAGACAAATTGTGACTTACCCAGGGTCACACAGCTAGTAGTCATCAGTGTGGATTCGAACCCAGGTCTTCCTACCTCTAAGCTCCATCCACTGTACCACCACATTTTAATTAGGATATTGACAAAATAATGTATGTCCAAAAGAGGATGACTAGGAGTGTATGGAGTCATTTTAAAAGTCCCAGCAATTGTAATTAGAAGACCTGGGTTCTGTCTGTCTCCCACTTGGCTGTGAGAGAAAGCCCTGTGGAAGTGAGTCAACAATGCAGCTTGGCAAAGGTTGAAACACATCTTCAACCTGGGCCTCCTCCTTAAATTGGAGGTTTGAGGAGGAAACAGCCAATCCGAAGCTTCCAGTATAAGAGCTATTCCAAAGATGGAGTGAGCCTCCAGGGTGGAGAGGTTTCTATGACATGAGAGAGAAAATCTTGTGGACATGAGTCAGCAGTGTAGCCCAGGCAACTGAAAAGTGGGAGACTTTACACCTCCTGACACCTAGGTGGCCAACTGAGTAGGAAAGTAGTAGGGAAGTAGTAGGGAAGTAGGGAGTAGGGAAGACCTGAGTTCAAATCCTACTGCAGACACTACCAGCTATGCGACCCTGGGCGAGTCACTGAGCTGTGGGTAGCAGACATTTCCAGCTAAACACAATGATTACAATTTGCCTGTCATATCATCTTTGAAAACTGCTGAATATAAAAATGTGACCTAGGTATGCTGGAGTCAGCTTATACAGGCATTCAGAGCCCATTGTTAAATTTTCAGTGTGAGCATTTACACCTCAGAAATGGCAAACACAACAAATTAGGGCATGATTTATTGTTTTGTTGATCATCTAGACCTAAGAAAGTGATGGAGGAAATAATAACAGTGCAGATTAAACTTAAAGATGTGTCATTGGTATTTTTTTTTTTGAGAGCCAGTTGTTAAACATTTACCAGGATACCCCTACACCAAGCCTTACAGAGAAAAGCACAAGATAAGCTATGATGAGAAGCAGGTTGGTTTATGTGGGAAAAACCCAGGATGAAGAATCAGAAAATCTCACCTCTGGATACACCTCTGCCACTTATTTGGGCAAGTCAGTTTCCCTCTCTGAATCTCAATTTGCTCAATTGTAAAATGGGAGTAATACCGCCTGTCCTACTTAACTTCACAGGGTTGTTGCAAGAATTTGATGACATCATGGCATAAAAAATGCTCTGTAAAATATATTCAAATATAGTTCCTGACTCTTACTATGTACCTTCCTTGGACCTCGGTTTCCACTTCTGCAAAATGAGGATAGTATTACTTATCCTGTTTACTTTGTAGGGTTGTTGTTCAGGAAACATTTGTAAACCTCCAAGTGCCCTGTCAATGTGAGTTACTCTACCATAGCAAAGGAGGGTCATGGGAGCTGAGAGGAAAGGCAGGTTGTATGCGTTGATTGACTCACCATTATTTCCAGACCTTCCCTTAGTTCCTAAAAGATTGGTCAGGGTTTCTGAGAACAGTCTTATAAATCACCCTTGATTCAAAGACTTGAATCTTTTGTGACAGGAGTCGACCTGCTTAGATATCTGTCAGAGATGAATTTTCCTGTACAGCTAATTTTGACGAGTATGCTTTCCCTGTGCAGACCTTGGCCTTCTGCTGTGGAAAATGCTCTGTGTATAATCCTTCACCCCAAATCCACAATTCTTGTGAGTTGCATAAACAAGAGGGATGATGTGTCATAGCCCTGAATCTGACAGCAATCTGATTCACTATGGGGCAAAGTGGTGACACAGAGTCCATGATGGGGTCACCTGGGGGCTCTTACTGAGAAGTTCAAACCACATTTCATGATTGAGGATGCTGAATGAGAGGACCATAAATGGTTGCTGAGAGAATCGAGGATATAAATAACTTTTAAGGTTGACTTCAAGGAGGGACCATTGGGCCTTCCCATCATAAGACCCCTGGAGGGAATGACTGGCACCAGAGTCCAGGATAGACAGGCCATGGGTCTGACCCAAGACAACAAATCTGGCTTTCTTACGACTAAGCTCAGACAGCACAGTATTACAGAATCTGGGCAACTGACCAGATGTTTACAAGGCTTGTCCATTTCCACTTCCCTGCAAATGACTTTTGAAGGGAAATCTCCTGGCCCAGATGCTAGAAAGAGTGGTAATTCAGGGCATTTTAAGAAACGTTAATCTGGAGACAAGTGACCAGGCTCCTAGGTCCAACCCTGACACTCTCTGTGGTGTGACTGTATGGAAGTCTTGTAATGTCTCTGGGCCTCATTTTATTTGTCTATAAAATAGGGATGGAGAGGAAAGTAGCCTTCTAAAATTAAGAATGTATAATTTCTAAAGCTCCTTTCAGTTCTATGATTTAAAGGGATTCTCCACCTCTTATTTATATCAGCAGATCTTGACTCTTATTAACTATAACGCATTATGGTACTTTTGTGTTATATCAGGACTTGGGGTAGGGGAATGATAGGAGCCCAAATGTGTAATCCGAGTTTCTCAAACACAATAGTAACTAATTAGACCTGGGAGTATCTGAGACTAGATAAAACTTGAACCCACATGTACAACCAAATTTATTAGCAACATAAAATACTCTTGACTCAAGTTATGCTTTGCGCAGGGCCAGTGATGTTCTTTCAGCAGTTCCATTGCCCTGGCCGTTCGTCATGGATTGATTCCACAAATATTTATTATGATCAAGTGCCATGCACATATGTAAACATGGGGTCCCAACCCTGTAAGAATACCGCAATATGGACACAAAGCATCTTCCATTGGTTTCTGAAGACAGTGCATCATTTTTGTTGAGCACATGCTGGAAGCAGAACCCAGTACCAGGCACTATATATTGTTGCCATGGCAACCGGCTGTAGCTACTAGAAACTCTGAGGATTAAAGGAGTAGATCAGAAAGAAATGAAGAGGACTGTTTAAGCGGAAAGACACCAATTCTCCTTTTTATGAGTCACTGATAAAGTAACAGTTTTTTCCCCTAGAAAGATACTTTCTAGGGACATTGTTTCATTCTTTGTATCTGCAGCACTTGACACAGCACAGACTTTTACGCTTGTTGACTGATTGATCTGTTTGGGGCAATTGTTAAGAAGTATCTATTTTGTCAAAACACAAATACATTTTTAAAAGCAATGAATGATGGTTATTTTTGTATCAGCTACTCCGTCAGAGTCATAACTAACATTGAACAAACAGAGCCTTACCCAAAGGTGTTGATATTTAGAGGGTGAGCTTCCCCTGCCAGGGCAAGTGACTACCATAGCTATGACTACCTTCCCAGTCCTTGCTTCAGGGCTCATCTTGTGGCCACATTTTCTTTTCCCAGTCCCCACAGGAGCCAAAGATGGACTTCTTCCTTTCTGCTCTGACTGCTCACACTGCCACTCGATGCTATGTTGGCTGCCCCCTCTCCCCGACTGTTTTGACCAAGGTGAATAAATTGATAGTTCTGGCTCTGTCCATGGTGATCCACCTTAGAAGACACTAATTTAAAGGTAATCACTAACCATGTCTGGATTATCTCCTTTCTTCTCTGACACGTAGTATATTGCCTGGCAAATAGTTGGTGTTTAATATATGCTTGTCGATTGATTGATCCTAGCCAGAAGTTGCAACTGGGATTAGTCACTACTTTAAATTCTACCAGATAAGTACATTTCTTCCTTCAATTGTTTTGGGAAGTATATTGATAAACAATACCAGTAATAGCTAATATTTATATAGTATTTTAAAGTTCCTAAAGAATTCTCTTACAACAACCCTGCAAAGTACTACTCTACAAAGTATTATTGTTTTCACTGAAGAGATGAAGAGGTTAAGGCTCAGAGGCGTTAATTGATTTGCACGGGTCCTTAAGTGTCAAAGCTAGGATTCAAGCCCAGGATTCTCCTAGCTCCAGGTCCAGTAAACTTTCCGGGGGCTCTTAGGTACCATACCCGTCCCAGTAGCTTCCCTAATTCATTAACACACCAACATGCCCGCAAATGGATTTTGCAAATACCCAGGAAATCATTTACTCTTACCTAATGGTTGCAGATCAGCAGGAACGTGAATTGGAAAGACTGGCTCTCCTGCTGGGATTCTGCCCAAGAAACAACTCAATGGAACCATGAGTCATGTTCAAGAACCATGTGATCACCTTTTCCCTTTATTTCAGTCACCATCGGTAGCAGCAACAATCAACATTTTCTTATTCCCTAATGTACTGGGGGAAAAAGGATACCCCCCCAAGTCCCCCCATCAATGTTTAACTTTCACTTTCAGTTAAAAAAGGCTCCTCTGCACTCTTGATTCCTTCCTTTGTTTATAGCTGACAGTTAAGAGAAAGTGCTTTGAGGTATTTGGCAGGCAGAGCAACAGGTAAAATAAAAAGATGGATGCAAGTCAAGGGAATGAGGTCATTCTGTCTTATGTATACACATACCTTCCAAACCAACAGTGATGAATTAGGAATAGTAGACAAATGACTGGTCAGGCAGCTCTCCATGGTTCCCCTACAGGGAGAGGAACCCACGTTTCTAGGATTCCTTCATTGTCTCTGTCAGTCAATGATTCCAGGGAAGAGTAAAAATGCCGCTCTTCTTTTGGGAACTTGTCGGCTCTAGAGCAGACCTAGGGAACACGGTGCTGTTTCTGGGGATGGAGGAAGCAGATAAAATTCTCAGCTTAAAAGTTCTGTCCTTTAGGACAAAGGTGTCATTTGGCCACAACCTGACAGTGCACTTCCATGTGCTAGCCAAGCTCTACAACTAGATACCAATGATAGAGTGAATTGTCTACTTTACATAAGATTACATACTGGGGACTGGATAAGGATGGTTGAATCTAAGTAACAGGCCCATTTTCCAACATTTTAATGTACTCAAATCCTGCAAATAAAGTTTCCAAATCCACCTGGTAAAACCGATATTCATTCAAAATTTCTCCTTCCCCTTCCCCTTCTTCATGGGAACACTGCCTAAGGTTTCAACAGAGTAGCACACCTACAAAAGCAGATTTTTTACATTTTTTTTTCAGAGGGGGGAAGGCAGGGCAATTGGGGTTAAGTGACTTGCCCAAGGTCACGCAGCTAGTAACTGTGTCATGTGTCTGAGGTCATATTGGAACTCAGGTCCTCCTGACTCCAGAGCCAGTGTTCTTCTCATTGTGCCGCCTAGCTGCCCACATATATTTTTTAAGTAAAAGATTGAAGACTCTTGATTTTGAGAAACTAATTTCTTCCTTCTGAGCTACTTTTCAGATTGTATCTTTGAGTTAGGGTGGTTGAGATAGGGCAAGCAGAATAGGGACTGGGATGAGAGATTTCTTTGGCATTGGTGTTGCTTAGGCAGAGGCCACAAAGGCTATAGGGAACCTGTTTTCTTGTCTATAAAAGGGAGGAAAGAGCTCATGTACCACCCATTTCAGTGTTGATGAAGAAACTGCTTGGAGGCAGTTGGGCCCAATGTAAAAAAGATCCAAAACTGGGCCTCAGTTTCCACATTTGTAAAATGTGGGCACTGGCCTAGATGCCTCAATGATTCCTTCTAGCTTTGTATCCAACAACAACAAAAAAAAAATACTTTGACATTTATTTTTTATATTGAGACTGTTCAGATTTTTGGCTCAGAGTTGATATTTAGAATGGAGAAGTCCACTCCCCATTGTATATTTATTTATTGGCTTATTAACTAATAGATAGAAACACTTATTTTCTGCTTCCAGCCACCCGTTAATTGAGCAACTGTTTATCTAGTACCTACTATGTGGAAGGCACTGTGCCAGTCTCTAGGAACATACAAGACATGATTAC
Source organism: Phalanger gymnotis (assembly GCA_028646595.1). Lineage (NCBI taxonomy): Eukaryota > Metazoa > Chordata > Mammalia > Diprotodontia > Phalangeridae > Phalanger > Phalanger gymnotis. The sequence continues at coordinate 51,044,419 of CM053623.1, read as the reverse complement.
TGCTCCCCTGGAACTTAAATCTTCTAATGCCAAATACCATAGGCAATTAAGACCCCAAATAAATGTGTTTGGTCCTCTATAAGTTGATTATTATCATTAGCAGCAATGATTTTGCCCCTTCTACAGGCTAGGCATGACTGCTAGATGCAGCTCAGCATTTAAAACGTCCCAATGCCTGCCCACAAAGAGCTTACGATGGACTAGAGGGAACTTAGAAGAAAACAGATCTATATTGGATGGTCTATTCCAGAACTGTGCCTTGGATTAATAAGCAAATGTAGGCAACAAGCATTTATTAAGCACTATGTGCCAGGCACTACCCTAAGCCCTGGGGATATAAATATAAACAAAGAGAAAGACAATCCCTGCCCTCAAGGGGTTTACATTCTAATGAGTGTAGACAACACACAGAAGGGATCCGAAAAGTGGGAAGAGGAAGACAAAAAGAAGCTGTGCGAGATTGTTGTGTTGAAGTCCAGAAAGTCTAAAAGAGAGCCTGAAGGGGAATGAAGGTTGGCCATCCTCCACAATATAGAGGTTGTCAGGGAAATTCACTAACTGGAAAGGAAGACAGGATGAGAGAAAGATGTTCCAAGATGAGGAGGTCCCAAATTCTGAGGGAAGTTCCAGGGTGAAACAGCACCTGAGGCATCATGGTGGTAACATAAAAGTTGTATCATGATGTTAATTTTTTTAAATTAACAAGATTTCTAGTGAAGCTTGATCACCACTCTGTCCTTCACTCCCACTGCTGGACCCCTTTCTCATAATATTGTGAGTTCAGGGCAGAATGTCACCCTTAACTTTAACTTCTGTGGGACAACCAGCGGTAACTCAGTTGGAACAGACTTTTTCTATTTGATTGAGTGTTCTAATTTACTATGTGCTTCCTTGAGGCCCTTAGGTTAAAACAACACGATCTAAAGCAGTGAATGGCAGGAGAAAACATTCTTTACCCTCATTAGCATGAGGCCAATTGAATCTGCCCAGAAGACCCTTAAACAGTGTTAATCAGGCTGAAAGTTGAAGCATTCTCAGTTCTGTCTGCTTTTCCCTGTGTCTGCACAGTGATGCAGAGGGTAGGCTAAGATTAAGGGCTTTCAGTCTTCTTCTAGCCCAGGAATTGGTTGCCATGCCATCTGGGGAATGTCCAAACATGAACGGGAACTAAGAAAAGGCAGTGAACTAGAAAGGCCCCAAAGAAGAGAAGGGAGCCTCAGACAGGGGAGGAAAAGGAAAGGCAACCTCCAGTGAGACTTCTCTAAACCATGCTAGCCCAGGATTTAAAGATAGAAGGGGCCTTAGGGTTATTCAATCCAGCTCCCATTTTTACAGTTGACAAAACTGAGTCCCAGGAGAGATTAAGTCACAGAAGTCACAGAAGCAACAGAGCTAGGATTTAAACTCAGGTTATTTTGATTAGAAATCCAGTCAATTGCTATCTTCTGATGCTATGGAGTGAGGCAGACTCTTGGTGCTGGCTGGCTGACTAAGTCTTCCTCTAGCAACCCTGCCCAGGAAAGTTTGTTCCAGCCTCAAGCCCGGACAGCTCCAACTTCACAGAAGACTCTGGTCTCTCACAACTGACACCTTTAGAGAAGGCCATGTTCTTTGGCAGAAGCTGGGTGACAGGAGCCTACTCCAGCCAAGGAGGATCACTTCCCCTACCTTCTTCATCCTCAGGATCTCTATCTGATATTCCAATTGTCTAGATGTATATACATGGGAAGGAAGACTTTGGGCCCAAAACCTTCCCCAGAAACTGAATCCCACATTGATTTATCCCCTCTCTGAACTCCTAAAGCACATACTAGCTTCTGTCATTTGGTCATTTCATTATATAAATATAACTACATTCTATATTAATATAACTATGTAATTAATATAACTACATAATATAATTATATACATTAATATAATGATGTAATACTATATAGAATATATATTAATATTATTCTATAATTAATACAACTGCATTACATATTAATATAATTATATACATTAATATAATGATGTAATAATGTGCATAATATATACATTAATATAACTCTATAATTACTATAACTATATTATATACATTAATATAACTACATATAAGCATAACTACATTAGGACATTGCCCCATTTAGCGATATTTAATTCCCCAGATGGAAATCTTTCTCTTAATACACATTTATTTACTTTTTAAAATAACCTATAACTATTTCTACAATAGGAAGCATTTATTATACCATGTCAATTGATAGGGATACAAAGACAAAATTCCACTAGGGTGATATATGTAATATGTAGATGAATAATAAACTAGAAAGAAAATTTAAGAGATAGAAAGACAAGCATCCAGCAACCACCAAGTAAATCTTGAAGGCTGGTCTGTCTTTGACTTTACTATTATCAGGAACTAGCTCTTTATCTCACCACTTTGATTCTCAACACAGTCTCTAACTTCCTGGGAACTTCTCCCTATATACTATGAATTCTCCAGGGCATCATAGCTCTTCATCTTAGACTCGGGACCAAATCTCCTCCATGACAGTGGCAATTGCCTTTGGCAAGTAAAACTCTCCTTGTTTTATGCCTCATTTAATATTTATAACCAAAGTGTCAAACAAACATCTCTGCTGTTACATCTTTCAAAGACTACTCCAGATGCTCCTGTTTGCAGATGACATTGAACTGATGGCTATCAGGCACTGTAATAATGCAGAACCTCTTGGATTCAATCCATGAACACTCCAGGATATTTCCTGCCTGTGGTCTAAGGAGCGTCTTACATTGTTCTGCTCTCTGTTTCATGTGTGTGTGTGGGGGGGGGAATAATAACTAGGAAAGGGAGATAACACAAGGTCCTCTTCAAAGTAACAAATATTTAAGTTCATTATACTTAAATATTTT
>CM053623.1:51023388-51041424 GCA_028646595.1 Phalanger gymnotis | reverse complement strand
ATAATATACATTTTGTCCACCAGATGGCACTACACTCCAGCCACCAGCCAAGTGGTTTTACCAGAAGACATCCAGTGCGGGGGTGAGGGCTTTCCTTAAAACTGCAGTATTGCTACTGCCCAACAGAGAGCATTTTCCTACAAATTCTCAAACTACTCCTTTCCATTTTCCCAAGCTCTCGTGATTCTTTGACATTGTCAGATCTGGCTCTTACTCAATATCAATCTCAGGGTATGAAAAAGAAAACAGACTATCCCTCTAAATTATGAGAATTGTGGAGATCTCCATTGATTCATTCCCACCCCATGCCTGAGAAATTTCCTTCAATTTGATTAGTTTTCAGGGGGTTGGTGAACTTGAATGGAGAAAAATTCCATCTTTATTTTTACTAACCTTTAACTGAAATTTAGTATTTCCTTCCATTTTTTTAAAAACACTCTGAGAATAGGGCCATAGACTTCACCAGACTGCCAAAGGGGTTCATGTCACATGCAAAAGATTGAGAACCCCTGCCTTATATTTATATTGAGGAGGCAATTTATATTTTGGCCTCCTGGCTTACGTAGTAAAGTAAAATTTCCAAGAGGCTGTCAAGCACTCCCCTGTCATGAATTCTCTGTCCAAAAGTCCTCCCAGACATCCTCCCAATCTCATTCTTCAACTTGGGAAAGATTAAAGGAACTGACTGTGTTGTTTGGAATGATCCCGGATAATCTCTGCAAACAACAGAGAAATAAGAATGAAGCACTGTGAGACCCAATCGGTCTCCCAGGTCAGTCTTGCCAGTGGCAGCTGTCAGTCCAATCCTTCTCAAGCTTTGTCTTTGCCTCTGATTACTGGTCTGTCTCACTATCAACATGTGCTTGAGCTTTCTTGAGCTTTCAGGCTCTCCTTTAGGAGGATCTGCTCCAACTCTGTCTTTTCTCTTTTCCCAGTTCAGGCTTCATAGGCTTAGCAACGATCACAGCAGGAAGTAGCAAGTGGGCATTGTGCTATCAGCAGCTGTGCATCTTTCCTGTCTCTGCTCCCAGAGGGGAAGAGTGAATGGGAAACCCAAAGCCAGAGGAAGAGGAAGAAGAAAAGGAAACCTTGGGACCTGTGTTCTCTCTAAGGCTGTCTCTAAAAAAGGGCTCCACTCTTTGGAGCGTTTAGAGCTTGGTCAGACATCAAAGACACCAAGGTCACCCGCTGCATCCTGGGCCAGCACCAGTAGTCTTGACTTTTGTCTTGCCACTAGCCTTCCATGGAAGAGCAAGTGAGGCTGATGACTTTGTCTGACTCTACCTCACTTAAATGCAATTCACAAGCAAGTCAAATCATCACTTACGATATCCTTGGTCCTCTTTGAAAATGGACAAACAACTAAAGGTCTCTCTACTCCTATATGTGGCATTAGTCTGTGTCCCCTTGTCAGGACTTCTGAATAGTCCAGAAGTGGGATAAAATGGCATTTTAGAAACATCTGCTCCACACTTTAAGGAAGACACCCAAAGAATATACCCCATTATTTCCCATCCAGGGGCTCTCCAGGGTTTCCTGGTCTCCAGAAAGGCATCATTCTTCAAGATGAAATGAACTCTGATAACTCAGACCTCCTCAGATCACTTCCCACTCAGATCCTCTCCCCATCCCCTTACAGTTTCTTTTTAAGTGCTGTTCTCTCCCGTTAAACTGTGAGCTCCTTGAGGGCAAGAACTGTTTTGTGGTATGTGTGGGGGGCGGGGCATGTGCATCCCCAATCCTTAACACAGTGCCTGGCACTATATCAGCACTTGAATGTTTATCGACTCTCCCTTATAAGTAAGGGACTTGAGAGCAGAGATCAGGTTTTACACTTCTTCGGTATCTTCTGTAGTGATGAGCTTAGTCCTAGGCACATAGTAGGCACACACCATATTGAATTGAATCCTGGTGCCTCACTTCAACTTCATGCCATGTAATCCATTAAATGAAATCCCTCACTCTGCTAATGTCTTAAGAACAGAGTGATACAAATTGTCTAAACTCTTGACAAGAGGAAAAAGGTCTGAATACCTATTGCTAAGTCTCTTAGTTTTCCCTTGTTAAGCTAAGATAGGTTCGGATTCGGATTCGTGCTGGCAATAAGGCACGCTCCCAACAGAACAAAGTTTTATTGAAAGACAGGGGAAATACTCTAACAAACACAATTAACACAACAAAGACAAAGACACAGACAACACAGATTCATCACCTCTTGGAGGAACTCCATCACGTGATCTTCTCAAAGCTGAGGGGATTCCGGTTTACACAGCTCAGTCAAGGCCCAAGAGAGAAAATGGTCCCAGGCAAAGCGTCCTCTCCATGGGTGAGATCCCATGCACTTGTTCCACACGGTGACTTTTATAGCGTCCTGAACAAGGAAGGGTTACTGCTAACTGTCCCAGATGTTCCCGGCCAGGGAGGGTAGCCACGCCCCTCGGGAGGGGAAGATCTTGTCAATCATTTCGTTTTTGAGAACTGGCTAGGTCCTCAAGAAGCAGCTTCAGAAATATTTGCTATTCTTTGTTCAAGACCTGTCTCCTAGTGGAAATATATTCTCTCCTTTGTTCGGGCCTATCAGCCAGAGAGGAATGTCTGAGAGGTTCATTCTTATTGAGGGTTTATCAGTCGGAGAGGAATGTCTTATTCTTTATTCCAAGCTGGAGAGCTGGAGAGTTTAAAGATATTGAAGGAGCTGGGGAATGGCGGGGGGGGGGGCCGGGTTTACACTATAATATGGAGGATCTTCTACAATGATTTATCGTTCACGTGCATACTTTGGCTTCCCCAATGGTAGAAAGAACTTTTGGGGAAGGGAGGAGAGGGATTCAAAGGCATGGTGTGTAAATAATCTAGTCCTGGGTCTCAGGTTTGGATTCTGGAGGAATCTAGACTTTTCTCTGGCTTATTTGATGTTCTTCATACCCAGCACTTCCATTTCTTTGCAAAGGCTATCAGCCTTCCCAGAATGCTCTCTCTCTCTTCACCCTCTGCTTCTTGGAACCCTCAGATGCCACCTTTTGCAGAAGGCTTTTCAGATTTCCCCAGGTGTTAGTGTTACCCACCCACTCCCACACTCCTTTTGTATTTATTGTGTGCATTATTTTATAATTGTTCCTCTGTGTACATGTTGTTCACCCCCAATAGAATGGAAGTTCCATGAGGGCAAGGATTATTTTGTTTGTGTTTTAGTAACTCCCGAAGACTAACATTATTCCTAGCACATCGTTGGCTCAGAATAAAAGCTTGCTCCATTGACTTTTTCAGGTTCTAATCCAGAAGACATTGTCATTAACCCCAGGGCTTACATCTTTCAATACTCTCTAAATCTTTGCTGATTTCTAAATCTCACCATGAGGGAACCTGCATGCTGGTCCTTCTAGGTCTCTTAGACTGCGTGGCTCTCTGAATTTGGTGATCCTTTATATCAAATCTTTAACTACCTTTCCCCTTGAGTCTGATTTTCATCATAAGTGCTTGAGTCTGTCATCTGTTCCTTCTTTCTCATCTACCTTCTGTCACCACATACTCTAGGCTATAGGAGTATGTATTCAAGCTTCAATTCCTAAGAGAAAAGAAAATAGACAAAATTGGAAGTATCATAGCAGAGTAAGATAATTAGAATACACTTAAAAGAAAATCACCTGTTCTCAGACTGGATGGTACCTAAGCTTTCTAAGGTATTTTTTTTAAATTGATTAACTTATTTTTCGTTGTCAGCATTCACTTCCATAAGATTTGGAGTTTTAAATTTTTCTGCCCCTCGCCCCACTCTCCACAAGATGGCATGCAATCTGATTTAGACTCTACATATACATTCATATTAAACATATTTTCACATTAGTCACATTGTAAAGAAGAATTAGAACTGATGAGATGAACTACGAGAAAGAAGAAACAAAACAAAACAAAACCAAAAAAGAGAGCAAATTAGTATGCTTGGATCTGCATTCAGACTGTAATTCTTTCTCTGGATGTGGATAGCATTTTCCATCATGAGTCTTTTGGAGTCATCTAGATCCTTACATTACTGAGAAGAGTTAAGTCCATCAAAGTTAGTCATCTCACAATGTTGATGTTACTGTGTACAATGTTCTCCTGGTTCTGCTTAATTTCACTCAGCATCAGTTCATATATGTCTTTCCAGGTTTTTCTGAAATCTGCCTGCTCATCATTTCTTATAGCACAATAGTATTCTACTACATTCATATACCAGAATCTGTTTGGCCATTTTCCAATTGATGGACATTCCCTCAATTTCCAGTTCTTTGCCACCACAAAAAGAGCTTTTATCAATATTTTTGTACATGTGGGTCTTTTTCTGTTTTTTATGATCTCTTTAGGATACAGCCCTAGAAGTGGTATTGCTGGGTCAAAGGGTATGCACAGTTTTATAGCCTAAGCTATTTTATCTGGCTATGGTTCCCCAGGTCCATCTTGCACCATGATCCTTTCCAGGCCTGGAGGCCCCAAGCTTAGCCTAAACACACCCAGGTAATTTGGGACTTGCTGACCTGGATGTTCTGTTCAGGATAGAGCTCATTGTCCATCCTACAATCCCAGGCTTACTTTGACCAACCAGGAAGTCTGCTAATTGAAAACCCATTTCCCTACGCCACTAGTAGCTTTCTAATTTCACCCGCCTTCACCATGGCAAAATAAAAGTGGGTCCAAGGCCTCTAAAACACAGCCTCTTGTTGGCCACTCTCTCTTACCCCACAGTTTGTAAATGGCTTTTTTCTAATTAATTTCCCTGACCAAGTCAGAATGAAACAACATCTTAAGGCAAAAGATATTTACTTTAAAAAGCAACAAAAAATTAAATAACAAGAGTGAAATAACAAAGAGTTAAATAAAATAGTAAAAACCCTTCATACCACTTTGTCTCTCCAAGCTACCATTTCCCAAGCCTCCAGGAGCTGAAGGCTTCAGGTCCACTCATCACTGCTGATTACTTTTAAAAAGAGCGCTGCAGGCCATGGATCTTAGAATCAGACATATAGAGCTAGAAGGAATGGGAACTGGGTAGTAGATAATTGTTCATTTGGAGAAAGAGGAAGCCTCAGGATCTAGAGGGCCCTTCTTATCACAACACAAATGCTCAAACCTCTACCTCTTTTTATTGTATTGATCAGAAGTGTTAGCAACAGCACTATTTTCCCTGGAGGAGAAATCCTTCAGCTGCTAGCATTAACATGAACTAGACAGAGCTTCTCAACTCTCTCTGTCTCTCCTTTTCCCTTCTCCTCTTCCCTCTTCTCTTTTTCTCTCTCTCTCTCTCTCCCCCTCCTTCTCCCTTTTCTGTTTTCTCCCTCTCTTTTTTCTCTTTTCTCTTTCTCTTCTCTCTTCTTTCTTTATTCCCTCTCTTCTCTTTTCTTCTCTTTGTCTCTCTCTCTCCCCTCTTTTTTGTTTGTTCCCTCTCTTCTCTTTTCTCTCTCTTCTCTCTCCCCTCTTTCTCTTCTCTCTTCTTTATCCCCTCTCTTCTCTATCTTTTCTCTCTCTCTCTCTCTTTCCTTTTCCCTTTTCTCTTTTTTCTCCCTCTCTTTTTCTCTTTTCTCTTTCTCTTCTCTCTTTATTCCCTCTCTTCTCTTTCTTTTCTTCTCTTTCTCTTTCTCTCCTCTCTTCTTTCTTTATTCCCCCTCTTCTCTTTTCTCTCTCTCTTCTCTCTCTCCCATTTTCATCTCTAATCTGCCTTTCATCTACCAGCATTCTCAAAAGAGTTACTTGCTAGCAATTTTAGTTTTCCCTTAGTGGAAACATTAGTAATACACTGTTTGGTATCTCTCCATTCTGCTGAATCTAACATATGCTTCTGGAGGGTGTAGTTGCCAAAAAAGACTCTGTTGCCTCTATATACGAACCTGTGAACAAGGACCACATCGCTTAACAGTTTAGGTCTCAGAATAATTCAACACAAGTAATGCCATTTCCAAACCACACACCACCTTGCCACTCCCAGCTCCATGAACTTTGGCCATGCTCCTCACCCTCTTCCTCCCAGATCCTAGATCTTTGCCCCGGGAAGCTGGGCTCTGATAGGTGAATTTTCACCTAGTTTGCCTGAAACTAGGCTTCCATAGGCCTCACTTCCAAGGAATTTCCAAGCCATGCAACCCATGAGTCTACACTTTTGGCCATCTCTCCACCCCCCCTTTTCAAATCCACTTTATGTGTTGTCTTTCCTATTGGTTTGTATTTGTATCCCCAGCACATAGTATACTGCTTGGCTTATTGCAAATGTTTTTTTCATTCATCTAAAGTTCTCAAAAAGTAAACTCTTTCCTTGAACAAAGTTGCATAAGTGGGATTTTTAACCAGGTCCGAGGAAAACAAAGGCCAACTTGGACTCACAATTGAAAGAATAACTGAAGAGCCAGACCCTTTCTACCCATCAAACTGCATTAAGAAAGTTTACTCGCCTAAGGGGCCGAAGCTTCTTTCCCCAAAGATCAGGAAACTTTAGCTACAGAATTAATAATAGTGGAAAATGGATTGGAACAGAAGATACAGATTGACAGTGATATAAATTTTGAAGGAATTGGTAGAACACCCCAGCCTAAATGAGAGAGGAGCCACAGATGGTCTTTACAAAAACTGACAACCTTAAAAATCAATCCAAATAAACACTAGACAAGTAGACTTCATAGTGTCCCTGTGATAATAATAATAGTAATGATTACTGACATTAATGACTGGAAGACTTTTCCCCCCATAGCTTTGGTATGGACTTCTAACAGTATTTTGGCATTAGCTCCAAATGCTGATTCAGTTTTCTAGATAAATAAATCCTCTCAAGGCCTGATCTCCTATTCCTCACTCAAGTAAACCTGCCTTTGACGTCAATAGGAGATTTGCCAAAGTGAGAGCTTCAGAACTTCATCCTTAGTGGGTATTTGATCAGGTGTAGGCAGCCTAGTCAAATGCAGGTGCATGTGCCTCCAGAAGAAACCAAAGAGTGACCAACAGATCTAAGTTTCCTTCATGAAGGATTCAATTGCAACAGCTAGGAATAACCACAAAGTATTAGTAAAGGAGAGATTTCTAACTTCTCTCTGGAATACACAAACCTAGACTTAGGACAGAAGACCTCAGTGTTCTGATTAATATTATGACACAGTCATCAGATCATAGATCTTAGTGCTGAAAGAGACCTTAGAAACCATTGAGTTCAACCTTTTCATTTCACAACCTCTTTCATTTTTCATCTAGTTGAGCATCTTCATTTGAGTCCTAGTGAAGTGAAGTGATATGGCCAAGGTGACAGAGGCAGTAAAGAATCAGGTTCAGGATTTAAACTGAGGTCCACTCTGACCACAGAGTCAGGGATCCTTCCACTGTACCATACCTTTAATTGTAAAATAATGCATCTTCTAGCAGCTCACTGAGCTTTCTATCCTGATTTTCTTTTTACTAAAACCAGAATTTTTCCTGCTTCATCATTATACTTCTTTTCCTTATCATTCCACCCAACTCCCCAAACTGGAAAGGCTCTCTCTATGCTTTCAATCATAGAATCTTCTAAATGGACTTCAAAGACCACCGAAGTCTCCAGGCCATACCTCCAGCCATCTGGGAAGAAGATGCAGTAAATTATCAGTAAATTTCAGTAAATTATCTTTTCCTTTCAGTAAATTATCTATTCCAGCAAGAGTGCTAATCTTAGAACCTGAAGAGAGGCATGCAAAGCCCAATTTTGTAACTGATTACTTTTGTTATCTTAGGTAAGTCTGGACCCCAGTTTCCTGAGTTTAGAATAGATGATGTCTAAAGTGCCTTCCAGTTCTAGATATAGGATCCAGTGCCTTAGGAGGGAATTAATTCAAGCTTGCGGATGGATTTCTTGATTGATTCCAGGATCACCAAAATGGAAAGTTGGAAAAGACCTCATCCACAGTCTCATCCAATCCATACATGAAAGGAATCCCAGCTATGACATCTACTTGAAGACCTCCAAGGAGAAAGAAATCCACCGCCTCTCAAAGCATCCTATTCCACCATTGCCAGCTTTAGTCATTAAGACAGTCTCCTTAATATCAAGCTGAAATTGGCTTTTTCACAAATTCCACCCAACGCTCTTGGTTCTGCCCTCTGAGGACAAAGAGAACAAGTCTAAGCTCTTTTCTGCGTGAAAGTCCTTCAAATACTGGAATTATTATATATTATATATAACTATTATATATTATTATATTATATACTATATTATTATATTATTATTATATATACTATTATATATTATATATAACTATTATATTCACCCTATGTCTTCCCTTCTCCAGACTAAACATTTGGTTCTTTTAGTGGATCCTCATAAGACATAAACTCACTGAACTGCCTGCCTTCCTCTAGACATACTCCATCTTAGCAGGGCTTCCAGAACTTGTCCCAATGTTACATACGGGGTCTGACTAAGGCAAGGTGTGACGGGACTATCACTTCCCTATTCCTGGAAGCTGCATTACTTCTTTGGTTTGCTAAATCACACTGATGGCTGGTGTTGAGCAAGCAGTTTGCTAAATCCCCCCAGGTCCTTTCAAAACAACACACATACCCTATATCGTACTTGTAAAGTTGGCTTTTTGCACCTAATGTTAAGATTTTGTGTTTGTCTCCACCGAAATTAATATAATTTAATTCAACCCAAAGCTCTGGCCTGTAAAGAACTTTTTGGATCTGAACTGGGCCATCCAGTCTGTTAGCTCTCCCTGCCATCTGCAGATTCAATGAATTTGCCATCTATGCCTTTATCTAAGTTATTGCTAAAAATGTTTAACAGCACGAGACTAAGCTCAGATCTTGGGGGACCCTACTAGAGACTTCCTGCCCCTTGGACATTGAATGTTTAACAACTGCTCTTTGAATGCGGTCAGTCAATCAGTTTTTCATTCATCTAATTTTGTTTTACAGTCCACCTCTATCCATACCTTCAGAGGACTAATCCCATAAATCCCCCACTGCTTGAAAATCTTCCTTTTGTTCGGCCCAAATCTCTTGCACAATATGTTTGTCTCATTAACACTCATTTTCTCCTCTGTTGAGATGAAGTATAAAACGATTATAATTTTCTATATAGTCAGATTCACTTATTTGAAGACTAAGTCATGCCTGCCCCTTCTTTTCTTAGATTCAATTAATTCCTGCTCATTTTGCCTTTACTCATCAGCCTTATTTTCTAGATCATAAACAACACAGAAAAGGCAACTGTGGTAGAGTGGATTGAGGTGGGAGCCTTGGGATCAGGAAGACCTGAAGTCTAGTCCTTTCTCTGATATATCCTTGCTGTGTGACCGTGACTGTGACCATGACCATGTCATTTAGTCTCACGGTGCTCTGGGAAATTTTCTCTGATTCTACGTTTCTTTTCTAGAAAATCTTAGAGTGAAGAGCCACTTGTTAAAAAATCAAGGTCAAGAGCTGTCATGTGGACCTAAAAATAAATACATTCCATATATATATACATACGGTATATTCCATATGTGTGGTGTGTGGTGTGTGTGTGTGTGTGTGTGTGTAGGGGATATATTTTCTTCCCTAGCAGACAAGTCAAGGGGAAGAGGTAAATAGAAGGGTGGTCAGAGAGGCTAGTTCTGCCTCCTTGAAAAGCCCCAAAGCTTAAGAAAGCCGTGTGTTCAAAACTATCTCCCACAGGTGTGCCACTAATTAGAAGCTCATTTGGGTTGACAAGCTTCTCCTTACAAATGCCCCCTGGGGCGTGAATGCTCTTCACACTGTCATGTTAATTGCTATTAAGAAATCAATACCTACCTGACCTTAGTCTTAGGGACCCAGAATTTTGATCCGGAGCTGGAAAAGGAACCAAGGCCTAAAGAGAGGATGTGTGTGTTAGCACAAGTTAGACTCTTCCTATCACCAAATGCCACCACCCACCTATTTTGCCTTCTTCCAGCTCTCTATCGTACCTCTCCATCTTTATCATAATAAAGTATACTCTGTAGTCATTATTTTACAAATGGGACAAATAAACTTCACAGTTCCTATACCTGAGTCCTATTTACAGATGCCACCAGCAGGATTAAATTTTCAGCAAGAATGTATTTAGTGACAGCTTATTATTCACTGTGACTTTTGGATATGTGTGTGTGTGTGCGGGCGAGTGTGTGTGCATGTTTATGTGTGCCTGGGTGTGTGTGTGTGCGCGTGCGCGTGTGCGCTTGGCCCAAACCACAAAGCTACAAAGCTAACTCCTTGGAATGTAAAATGAAAGATTCTGGGAAGAAGCTTCATTTGAATAAGGATTAACTACAGATCAGTAAGGTCTTTATTATCTTGTAAGGTGGAGGAATGAGCTATTCCATCTACTTTAGAATTGCTGAATGCAATATACCAGAGGTAGCTAGGTAGTGCAGTGGTTAGAACACTGAACCCAAAGTCAGGAAGACCTGAGTTCCAATCTCAGCTCAGATACATACCAGCTTCATGATCATAGCTAGGCAAGTCACAAGAAAACCCCACATGGGGTCACGAAGAGTCAGAAACACCTAAAAATGATTGAACATAAACTGGTTGTTAATACTAATGGCTGACAGGCTGAACCTCGAATACTTATTGCACTTTCTCTTCCTTCTTTCCTCTACCTTCCAAGGAGGAAGAAGAAAAGGAGAAACTTAGGCTTTGAGCTGAAGAGTCAATCACTAGCTAAGATTGAAAATACGCACACGCACACACACACACACACACACACATACATACATATGCTTAAACATATGGGAATCGAACATTCAGTAGAAATAACATTAGCTGAAAACAGAAAGGACTTTAGCCTGTCCAGGTTAACTGGATTTTGGAGGGTTGAAATGGGGGGAGAAAGGCGTCAGGGAAGAAGAGGATTGTAACCAGGGCAAGGAGAAAGGCTGCAAGAAAGAGAAAAAACACATACGTACATACATGTACACACGTATGTATATGTGTGTATATATGTGTATATATATACACACATATACATATATATACATATATATGTCTTTTATTGTACCAAAGAACTAGAAACAAGAAGATGCCTGTCAATTGTGGAATAGCTAACCAAGTTGTCATATATTAATGAAATGGAATATTATTGTGCCGTAATAACAGACAAATCTGACGGCTCGTGTCTGAGGCCAGATTTGAACTCATGAGGATATGTTTTTTCTGATTCTCAGCCCAGTGCTCTACCCGCCGTGCAGCCTCGCTACCCCATGATGGCGCCCTATACGATCCTTCTATTTATTTTCTGATTCTCACAATATTCTTATTTGTTAATGACTAGGATTCATAATGAAAAAACATTAATGAAAGACAGTAAGGATGCACACATAAGGAGACAATTGCCAGAGACAACAGAAAACCAAAAGTAGTAGGCAGTCTCTTATAGCTGGATTTTGGACCAATTTAAGGAACTGTTAAAGTCTCCTTGTACGAGGCCCAACAATAGGAGTAAATACGGATGGCATGCTTCGAGGATCCCCATTTTCTGGTTTTGTGGGTAGGTAGGAAACCCCTGTTTACTGTAGGTCTTAGCACACCTGGGCTCTGATCTTCTTACGGATTTTAAAATTGATATAAGACAATAGCATGATGAGGCGTTCAAGAAATAGATGACAGCCTTAGACTTCATTAAGAGAGGCCATGGTGTCCAGGACCATGGAGATAATAGTCTCACTGTGCTCTGCCCTTTAATGTTGTGCCGTGAGGAAGACCATAGATAAACAAGATAATATCCAGAGGACAAGAATGATAGGGGACCTGGAAATCATGACACATAAAGATAAATGGAAGGAATTGGGGATATTCAGGCTGGAGGATAGAAGCCTGAGATCAAGAAGATAAGATGACTTTTCAAATATTTCAAGAGCTGTGGTATGGTATGGAAAAGGGCTTAAGAATTCTTTGCTGGCCGCAGAAGACAATACACACAATAACCCATGGAAGTTGCTGAGGAATATTACTGCTTAGTAGAGGAAAATTTTCCAAGTACAGTTGTATTGACTCCTCCTGACTCCATCTGGAGTTTTCTTTGCGGAGATACTAGAATGGTTCGCCATTTCCTTCTCCAGCTCATTTTATAGATGAGAAAACTGAGACAAACAGGGCTAAGTGACTTGCCCAGGGTCACACAGCTAGTAAGTGTCTGAGGCTGAATTTGAACTCAGATCTTCCTGACTCTAGGATTCTCACTCTAGCCTTTGTGCCACCTAGCTGATCCTGTAGTCGCTGATACTGTAGTAGAGTGGGTTCTCTCAGTCGGGGAGTGGCTTCCTATGTCCCTGGAGATCTTCAAACAGAAGCTGATCAGCCTCTTGTTGAGGACAAGATTAGGGATGGATTTTTCAGTCAGATATGGGTTGGCCTAATTGGCCTCTGAGGTCCCTTAGACCTCTGAGTTTCAGGGATTCTGGAAAGTTCAATAAGTTTTCCAAAAGTGAAATGGGCTGCCTTGAGAGATGTTCTGGTCCCTTTCCCTCCTTGGAGGTTGTCAGGCAGAGAATGAATGACCACTTGTCAAGTATTAATATATTTTATATCATATAAGTCTTAATTAACTAATAATTATATATGTTCCAATTCCCTTCATATGCAAGTTGGAATACAAGATCACTGAGGAGGTGTCTCACAGCACCGACTTCTAGGATTTGGTGATTCTTGAATTCCAGCTTTCAAATTGTTTCTTTTAACAGGTGTTTCATCCATTCATCTGATGACAAACTATGTAAGTTACTTTGACCGTTATAAGTAAATGACTCAAGAAGAGGCTTTAAAGATGGATTTAAAAAAAAATTCCTATTCCTGGCAAGGAAGAGTGGTTCAAGAAAGCTACTGTGTTTAGATTCTATTTTGTCCATAAGATAAGTGGAAGGAAATCTGTGGTGTTGTTTGCATAGGAAGAGGAAGCGTCTGGATTGAATTTCAGTCCTGATCTTGCCCCTTATTGTTTAACCTTGACCTCTCTGTCCCTCAGTTTCCCCATCTATAAAATAAAGGAGTTGACCCAGACGATCGCTAAAATCCCTCCCAGGATTAACTGTCGATGCTTCCGTGATTCTGCAGCCTTTAAATAGAAAACCTTTCCATATTTTGTCAGCTGGTTTCCCTTTTGACCAGCTATGAACGTTTGGGAGATTGAAGGCTAAGGAAATTTCTCACTTCTGTTCTTAATTATTTAACCTCTGTTTGCCTCAGTTTCCTCTGTTGTAAAATAGCGATAATAGTAGTACAGGATCAAATGAGATAATATTTGCAAAGTGCTTGGCACAGTGCTTGGCTATATAAAGATGCTCCCCCCTCCATTCACAGGATCCTTTACCCCCTTTCATTACCTCTTACCTGGACTATTATGACAGCCTTCTAAATAGATCTCCTGTCTCCAGTCTCTTTCCTTCTAATCCACCCTCTAAAGAGTTGCCAAAATTTCCTAAAGCACAAATTTTACCAGGTCACTCATGTATTCAAAAATCTTAACTGTTTGCCTTTAAGATTTGAAGTCTTAACCTCGGCATTTAAAGACCTTCCCAATCTTTCCAGCCTGCCTTTACAGATTTCTGCAGAACTTCTCTTCACACACTCTCTGTTCCAACCAAAGCATCTTACTAGCTGTTTCCTTAACCTGATTCTCTATCTTCCATCTCTATGCCTGCATAGGAGCAGTCCTTTTCTCTACCGCCTAGACTCCCTAGCTTCCATTGGGGAGCCCCTCTGATCCCTCCAGTTATTAAAATGTTCTCTCATAATTCAAATTATCCTGCATTTATTTATCTATTTACATATTATATCACAGTAGCATGTAAGCTTCTTGAGGGAAGGAACTATTATTTGTTTTGTCTCTGTATTCCCACTGCTAACACAATACGTTGTGCAACTTTTTTGTTTTGTTTTGTTTTGTTTTGGGACAGAGGGAGGGGGAGTATTTCCAGTCCTAAAACATCATTGATATAGGGGACTCCCAGTGTGGGGAACTTCCATCAGTGCAGATTGGCAACTCCTAAAAATTTAGGGACTTGGAGAGTTGCCTAGGGCAATGTAAGTTTAGATGATTTCTCTGTGGTCACAAAGCCACTGTATGTTAGGAAGAAGCAGAACTTAAGCCCAAATCTTCCTGTCTCCAAGACTGGCCTGGTAGGAATAGATACACTTGATTGGGTTGGATGCATTCCATGACAAACCAGACAGAAGCCAATGAAATCAAGCAATGAAACCATTGAACTCATGATTCTGGTCATCTCAGCTTCATTCATTCATGAAACATTTGCCAATCCCACAGTGCATGGAGGCAGCACAAGGCACCAGGGTGAGGATGGAAGTCAGGGTAAGGATGTGGCATTGAATAAGGCACATTCTTCAGGCTCTTTATTATTTTTTTTAAAAAAATTCTATTCATAAGGTAAGACTCTGAGCAAGGGAGGGGAAAACATATGGGAAAATGAATGGGATATTTTAAAATGTTATCAACAATTGAAAAAGAAAATATAGCCCCATCCAATTCCAACACGAGCCTGCATTTTCTAGCTTCATTCCCTTTTTGCTACCTAATCAATTTTCAGATCACGAGTCCTGAAATGCTTCCCAATTTGAGCCTGGAAGGATTATTTCTTGCATTAATAAAGCTAAAATTGATCATTAAAAAACAAGAGCTTCTCTATCAATTGGAGAATGGCTAAATAAATTGTGGTACATGAACATAATGGAATATCACTGCGCTGTAAGAAACAAGGAGCATAAAGTATGGATAGACTTTCAGGAACTGATGCAAAATGAGGTAAATAGAACAAAGAGATGATATACACAAGGACTAAAAGAATGTAAATATACAGAACAACACATGTTCAGAACAAACAGTGGAAACGGAATGTTGCAAAATTATCAGAACCACTCTTGGCCCCAAAGAAGAGCTATGGGAAGTTGCCTCGTGCCCCTCCCTAACCTTTTCGTTTGCAGGGAGGGGAGGACCGAGAGGGAAATGCTGAATGAAAGACCAGGCTCTTTTGATATGTTGGTTAGTTTTGCTGAGCTGATTTTTTTTCCTCTTTCTTTATCCTTTGCTACAAAGCTTGGCTTTCTGGGTAGAGGGTTGGGGGAAGAGTTATGTGAGGAAATAGAGGTTAAGAAAAAATAAAAGTTATCCCCTTTCCCTTGGCTAGCTCCATAGATCTGAAGGATGCCTGGAGTGAAGGACGTAAAACAGCAAGAGTTTATTGGGGCCCTCGTTGCCTTCCTCAAAAAGTCAGGGAAGCAGAAAATTCCTGAAGGGGTAGACATGATAAAACTGGCTTTATAAACATAAGGAGCTGGCATCCTATGATGAGAACTGGTTCTACATACAAGCTTCTTCTACAGCCTCCCATCTGTACTTCCCAGGTGGTGCAGGTGGGGGATCCATGAACAAGACCTATGGTGGGTACCAGAAAAATGGAGTCATGCCCAGTCACTTTAGCAGAGGCTTTAAAGAACATTGCCCAAATGATCCTTCCTGCCAACCCTGCAGGGGCTCAAGATGGTGGAGAAGTACCAGAATAGGGGCTGAAAGCTGAAACTTCAAGCCCAGAGAGACCAGGATAGAATTGCTGCACAAGTGGGGGTGGTCAGCAAGAGACATTAAGACAAATCATGTCATCACCTCCCACTATACTTCAAGTGACTCCACTCACTGGGTCACAGAAAATATCATCCTCTCCTCAGTTTAGCTCAGACTCAGCTAAAATCCCATCTTCCATAAGAAGCCTTTCCTTAATATTAGTGATTCCTCTCTGAGATTTTCTCTAGTTTATCATGTATATATCTTGTTTGTACAAAATTGTTTGCATGTTGTCCCCATTAGATTGTGAGCTCTTTGAGGGCAAAGACTGTTTTTGCCTTTCTTTGACCCCAGTGCTTAACAGATTGCCTAGAATGTGCACAGTGGGGCTTAATAAATGTTTGCTGATTTGACTCCATATCTAAGCCTCCAATAGTGCTGCCTCCCTCAGATTCTTGGTCCAAGAGATGAGTCCTGATGAGGGTCTTCTTTTGGGAACTGAGCTAGGGAAGATCTAGGATTCTCCCTTCAAATGTTTTCCTTCCTTTTTACCCCAATGTATTTTACCTCTGGTATAACCCAAGAATTTTTTACTTGCCTATCCAGAAAACTAGTTCACTACCTATATAACAAACCCCAGAGGTGGAAAAAAGATCAAGAGCATGGCAGGAAAGTCTTAGGAGTCCACTGGAATCCAGACTGAAAGAGAAGCTTGTTTTGCAAGGCAAATCTCCTGATCTCCATTTATTTCGCATCTTCTTATCTCTTAACCTTTCATAGGCCTGGCTGAATTTCTTTTACTCCTACCACTTAACTGCACCTAGTCCCCATCCCTTTAATGAATGAGTCTTTCCAGACATCTCTTCTCACCATCTGAATCTGTAACCCGACAGTGCCACCTAGTGATTAGAACAGTCTCTACCATGGATCCAACATCTGGATTCTAGATA
The DNA here is from genome assembly GCA_028646595.1 of Phalanger gymnotis. NCBI lineage: Eukaryota > Metazoa > Chordata > Mammalia > Diprotodontia > Phalangeridae > Phalanger > Phalanger gymnotis. The sequence continues at coordinate 51,024,972 of CM053623.1, read as the reverse complement.
TGAAGTCTATCTTGTTTTAGTAAAGAAAAGTAGTGCCTCATAATTAATGGAGATATCATGCACATCACCCATTGACATATCATCCAAGAAGGAAGTTGGGGAGAGGGAGACTGGGAAGATAATATTTGAAGGGGCTAGAGAGGTGATACCAAATTGGAGAGTTATGCAGAAGCAGGACAAGATAGATTAACACAGTCGAAAAAAAGCAAGAGACTCGGAGTGGAGCATTCTAGGCTCTTACCACTTACTAGTTATGTGACTTTGAGCAACATAGAGATTGTTTGCTTTGATTTTAGCAAAGTATTTGCCAGAGGCTCTTATGCTATTCTTCTAGACAAGCTGGTGATATGGTGACTAGGTAACAGAATGGTAATGTGGTTGAGAAGTGAAGCCTTAATGTTAGTTTGTAAGGAGATCTCTGGTGGAGTGACCCAGAAAATTTGTGAATGGTTTTATGTTGTTTCATATTTTTGTCAACGCCTTCCACAAAAGCAGAGATGGGATGCTTATCAAATTGGCTAATAACATGAAGCTAGGAGTGATGGATGATGTGTTGATTGGAGTCAGGATCCAGAATGATCCCAACAGATCAGTACATTGAACCCAATCTATTAAGATGAAGCTTCATAGAGATAGTTAAAGTATTACACTTGAGTTTAAATCAACTTTACAAGTTCAATGTGGGGGAAATATGGTTAAAGGGCAGTTTATTTTCAAAAATATTTGATAGACTATAAGATCAACTAGAGTCAACAATGGATTTATGATAGTTAAGAGAGCTAATCTTAGGTTACATTAGTCAGTAAGTCAACAAGCATTTTTTTTATCATTTTTATTTAATATTTTAGTTTTCAACACTGATTTCCACAAGATTTTGAGTTACAAATTTTCTCCCCATTTCTACCCTCCCCCCATTGCAAGATGGAATATATTCTGATTGCCTTGTTCCCCAGTCAGCCTTCCCTTCTGTCACCCCACTCCCCGTCCCCCCCATCTTCTTTCCCCTTACTTTCTTGTAGGGAAGGATAGATTTCTATGCCCCATTCCCTATATATCTTGTTTCCCAGCTGCATGCAAAAAACAACTTTTTTTGAGCATCTGCTTTTAAAACTTTGAATTCCAAATTCTCTCCCCTCTTCCCTTCTCACCCACCCTCCCTAGAAAGGCAAGCAATTCAACAAAGATCAACAAAGATCAAAGTTGTAAAACACTTCCATCATGCTCATGTTGTGAAAGGCTAACTATATTTCCTTCCATCCTATCCTGTCCCCCTTTATTCAATTTTCTCCCTTGACCCTGTCTCTTTTCAAAAGTGTTTGCTTTTGATTACCTCCTCTCCCTATTTGCCCTCCCTTCTATCATCTCCCCCTTTTTATCCCCTTCCCTTACTTTCCTGTGGAATTGGATACCCAATTGAATGTGCATGTTATTCCTTCCTCAAGTTAAATCCAATTAGAGTAAAATTCACTCATTCCCATCACCTGCCCCCTCTTCCCTTCCAACAGAGCTGCTCTTTCTTGCAACATTTATGTGAGATAATTTACCCCACTCTATCTCTCCTTTTCTCCCTCTCTCAATATATTC
>CM053623.1:51004624-51022888 GCA_028646595.1 Phalanger gymnotis | reverse complement strand
AAAAAAAAAAACTATTGCTAAGCTAGTAAATTATTTGTTTTGTCTTTTGACAGACACTGCCATAAGGGACCTCAATATCCGAGGTCCTAATATCTGAAATTATCTATGGCAAATGACAAACAGAAATGAAAAACATAAATTTTAATACTATTTCAGTCAAAGTGTACTTGAAATAATCGCACAACATAGTCAAAACATATTTATTACTTTTTAGTGTAGCTTTATACACTCCATTACAGATACAAGAATATAGCCATATTTACAGGTAATTGAAAATAAATCAGCATTTTCAAACCCCACATCTAAAAACAATAGTTTTAAGTCCTAAACTACAATTGTTGTGGTATGCAGAATGAATTACTTCTTCCCCTTAGAAAATAGTTTCTTCAACATTAGGGTTAAGTTAGGCTTATCAGTAGAATAAGAACTGATTTCTTTTTTAAATGACCTAACTCTTTACAAATTACTTCCTTCCCAAGGAGGAAGTTTTAAACTTTAGCAGCAAAACATCAAAAACAGTTGAATTTCATTGGTAACAAATATCTGGGGCATAAATATTAGATTTAAAATCAAGGGAAAAAATCATCCTATTTCATTCCCCTGCCACACCCTCCCCCAACTCTCCAGCAAAAAAAAAAAAAAATTAAATCCCTATAGTTATAGCTTGACATATGGTTTTCAGTTCTTGGGCAATCATAAAAACTATGTACTCCAGAATTTATTACTAAAGATTAATCTGGTACAGTCTATGAGTTTCAAAACTTAAAAAAATTGGAGTAATGTAGAAAACAAAATGTTCCATCACTTAAAAGAAAAAGGATGAAGGAATTTCTCAAGAAACCTTCCATGGAAAGGTCTTCACAGAATTAAAACAGGAAATCTTCACGAAATTCACTTGGTTCCAGTATCACCCAGAACACTGTATTATTCAAGTTCTATTAACTAAAAAAAAAGTTCACAAGAGCCACTTGGTAATTTTCTTTTTGAACTGTCAATAATGGTGCCCACCAAAATGAGACACTAATGGCACTAGTTTGTAAATCCAAGACTGTGGACAATTCATCCACCCACAGGAGAAATAAAACCATGGTGATGCTACACATGCCAACAGACAGATGAACTAAATAAAAAATGGGATACGGTGTCTATTTTAATAGCACGCACAGATAGTCCCAGGTTGCTTAAAAAAAAAAAAAGAGTCAACAGCTGGACACCATGTTTTAAACAAAGGTTTAGAGCTGTAGTAAGATTATACCTATATATAAAAATTATGGGACAAATCAAATAAATTGGAAAAATATTCCAACTTGGAATTTTATTTTTTTCAATATTAATCTTAAAAATACACCATTTATGCAACTTTAGGTTAGCTTTCTATAAGTTGTGGTTACTTCATTTAGAGGCATGAACATATATATGTAAATGTATGTATACATATATACACACATATATTTTAATGGGGAGGTACAAAGTGGCATAGATCAATAAATGTTTCACATTCGCAAACTGTATTCAAATTTAGCTTAAATCACAAGAGAAATCACCATCCACTTCAGTGAACATTTGCCTACTACATTACAAAATAAATTACCTACTTCTTTCTAGAAAGGCACAGTGCTGAAATAGTAAGGAGTAACAGATTTAGGCTAATACAGCTCTTAAAAGTTACATTTGAATGAACTATTTCCAAGTCTAGCATATAGTACCAGTCTCAAAAGTATGAACATTTCTTGTGACATTTACCTTTTCTGTTACATTCTGGATAATCTTAGAAGGGGGGAAAAAAACCATAAAAGCTACTTTGTGTTCAAACAGCAAACAATCCTCTAGAGATTAAATACAAAATTTTAATTTCTCTTAATCACACTAAGATTTTGTTGCATTTTTGTGAATACTCAATGTCAATACTCAATCTTACATTTTAAAATTTGATTAAAAAAAAGACTGAACCTTAAAACTCTCAAGAGACACTTGATATAAAATCAGCTTAATATATCAGAAACAAGTGACTCTGGTACTCTAAGTCAGTATCCCATAATGTAATATTACATTAGTGTCCAAGATATTAAAATAAGCCCTTGGTGCTGGCAGTTGTGAAAGCACATGAGTGTATGCCCCAACAGAAGAAATCTCTCTATGGAGAAAAGTATTTCAAGTCAAGATTTTGAAATAAAGATTTTACTGCATACAAAAACTATTGAAATTTATACATATCTGGCAGTGTCATGCTAATGCCATGTGAGGACTAATGAAGATTTTAGCAAAGGAAAAAAAAGCCAAGTTGATTTTGTAGTAGCAATAGTTTCTTTTTTTATTTTTAATATACTTTAGGAAACAATATACAAAGCTGAGCTTTCCACCATTTCCAGATAACAGTGGGATGCTCCAATTACACAAATTTAGCGTTTTGTGATGGCTAAGAACAGCAGTCAGCACCAGACTTGAACAGTTAGCTACAACACAAACATCCTTCCAAATGAAATGTCATAATAGCAAGACAGGTAAACCAGGGTTTAACATATGACAACCCTCGGGGATATTCTGATCATTCTTGTTGAATGTCATAGTTCATTAAATATTTTATACAGAAATTTTTGTTTACAAGCTTTAAACAAAACTTTTCTTGAGGGATTATTTCAATTAAGTACAAATGTTCAACAAGAATAGTTCTGATAAAGAATCCCCAAGTAGTCAAATTCTAATATGCGCTGACCGAAGGAAATGAAAAGTAACCATTTTTTTTGTTTTTTGTTTTAACATGTTTATTACAACAGATACAATTCACATCTGACTAGGTTTTTTTTCCTCTTTCCCCTCCCACAACCATGTTCATTGGGCTATTTCCTTATATTTGAGCAATCAATGTACTTTCAGCACACATGCCCAGCAGTACTATAAGTCCATTCTTACAGGGTGCAAATGGAAATACATTTCAATAATTTATACAAACAAGTGGGTTATGCTCAATCACTGCAATTTTAAGCTACTGTACACAGGAATGAAAAGATTATAGAAAAAGTGCCATAGCAACAGTGCCTTAAGAAAAGAGAAAATTAGAAGCATTAAAAAATGGATAAAATCAGATCTAGGATTTCAGAGGGGAAATGGAACACAGAAAATGAAAAACATTTCTCTGCAAAAACAGAAATGGAGAAGCACTGCTCTTGATTGGGTGCAAGTGTGGAAACAGTTGTTTCATGATATTTTGTACACTGCCCAAACTGTTCCAAATTGTTGCAGCCTTAGACACAGATCGCCTGGCGCCTGCACTGAATTTTCGGAAATGCAAGATTTCTGAATGATAAATTAACCCCCAAAATTAAAAAAAAAGCTAATTTTGCAGACAGGTTTACATGTAAAAGGCTAGGTATTTAGCCACCTCAGCATTGATTAGTTTTGGATGTCTAAGCTCTGATACACATGGCTTCCCATGGCTTCACTCTACAAAACATATTTACAACGTGAAGAATACATCTACAAGAAATCTACATTTCAGGGGTATTACAAATTAATCTTGTCGCTTCCCCTGAATTGACTTTCATGTCCCCATCCCCTTGTCATTTCCATTGCCCAGCTTAACGGTCCAAAGTCTACTCAAATGCAGCTCAAAATTGTTAAGATTGGGCAACCAGTTCCTGTACTCAAAACCATGTGCAATTATTCACATCTTCACACCATGAAGGAATTCTGATTCTTTAGCTTTTCAAGTTCTTTAATTTGTTGTCTCAAAAATAGTATCCTGAAAAATAAAATAAACGATTAAACTTATTATGAAAATATGACATTAACTAAGTTAGCTGTATCTATTAATCTTTGAATTATAAGTAAAACTTATCAGTGAATATACATACTCCATACACTAACATCAGAGAAAATCTGACAGTCAGTGAATATAGCAAGGTGACAAAATTTAAATATGATTATTAATTGCCTTAAGTCCTTTAAACTGTAAAGACAATTTGATAGATGCACCATACAATATTTCACAGTGTTGAAGACAAAAGTTAGTACCAAGATTATAAAACACTTCTTCATAAAAAATGAATTACACTGCAATGCCATAAAAAATAAAAATATAATGGAAATATTTTGAGGGTAATAATACAACAATTATACTTCAACACATCAGAAACATGAGAATCTTAGATAAATCAATTTACCACATTATTAATTACACTGAGTTATTACAGAAACAATAAAATAAGCTGTGCTTAGCAACTATGAAATTGGAGTGCTCAAGGAATGGGTTATAGTTAATAAATAACATTTGTTCATCAACTGTTAACTAGAACCTGTCTTTCTTTCCCTTTCCATCCAACTCTTCTTGTTGAGTCTAAAAATTATTAGCCTCCTCAACTGCCTTAAATATCAGACGGTCAATATAAACTAAATCCTTATTTTAGAACGAGCTCCTTACAGTGAATCAAGGTCCTTCTTTCAGCAATTCAATTACATTGTACTATGGAGAACCCCAAATAAAGACTGCTGTTGCATCTTATGCAGTGGTTAGGCTTTAAAAGGTGGTGTTGAGGCAGAAAAACCTCCTTTAGTCAAATGTACCCCTGAAAATCCCCTAATCCCTTGGTTGGCTTTATATTTTTCTGAAGTCTGTTCCTTTTTATTTTATAAAGAGGTTTGAGTCTAAAAGAGACATTCTTAACATTGAACTTGATGGAGAAAAAATTTCTTTTCACTAATCTCTAACTGAAATTTAGCATTTCTTTCAATAATTGAAAACATTATGCAAAAGTCAATAAGCTTTATCAGACTGCCAAAGGGATTCATGACACAAAAATTAGGAACACTGTCCTAGAGGGCTAAGAGTTTTTTCTTGGGCTGTAATCCACAGACAAACATTTATGCTCAAAGGCATTTCAGTCTTCACTAATACCTTCAACACTCTTAACTACCTAGAATTGCTTTTATTTTCTTATTCATACAGAACTAACTAAAGGGGGAAACTCCTCTGTATAAGTCAATGCCCTCACATTTGGGAGGAGGAAGAAATGAAGGTGATAGGGGTGAGGGTGGTTTGAATTGTGGAGGTTCTTTCTGTAGATGACAGAAAAAAAATAAAACAGCCGCTGACCAGCTATCCTTCCTTTTTTTTCTATGTTACAACAAAGGGTTCAATGAGTAGGGAAGACAGAGGGAAATAATTCAGAACTTAAAGGTAATGTAGTCAACAAAATTTTAAAAATGACAAAGCAACATCCTCTTCTACCCCTTCCTTCTGGGCTTGCTCTCCTAATGAAGACTACCTGGTTCACCAGTTTCTAGTACTAGGAGGTGCCTGTGATATCAAATACCTTTTCCTGGGGATGCAAGTACACCTAGAGATCAGGGTTGAGAGACCAGTGCAAGTGCTGGGAACTTTTTACAGATGGGCTGGATGTTACAGGACATACATTCCTGTGCCCCTGGCTGCCAGGTACAGCTCAGCAATAGAGGCTATGGAGAGGAAGAGAAGCCATGGCACTGACTAAGAAGAATCACACCATGAGTTAAATACATACAATCTGAATGTCCCAATGACCTAACAGTACTGTAACTAAATTTCCACCACCTCATAATTTTGGCCCACACTGACTTCTCCCTTCTTTTAGTTCCTGTGTCACTTATCATCTGTAAACACTCATTTTAGCACTTATTTATGGGACAGTACTGTTATTTATTCCACGTACGTACATCTTATCTCTACAAAACTTAATAAAGGTGGGGGTCATGTGAAACTCTTCTGTAAATTAGCCCTCAGTGCCCTGAAATGATGCAATACTAAATGCTCAAAAAAATTCTGAATCAAATGAACTGAACTTCAGAGAAATTTAGTTCTATATGAAAAATAGTATAACAATTTCAATGAAAGATTTCTGAGTGAGATTTTACAGCATAATTACTACAAATTAAAAGCTGACATTATTTCTGTCCCTGTTTAATGAAAATGAATACTATTTTAATGCAAATGAAGACTAATTTCACAAGTCTCCCAGAAAGGACAAACTCCCTGCCAAAAAGCATACCCGGATATTTCAGTGTTTAGGATGAAATCTTGTCCTTTCTTCGGTCTATCATAAATAGCACAAGTTTCTGCAATATACTTCTTCAGTGTTCCATGACAAGATGGAATTCGTCAAGAGTGTTTCACTGACTTAAAGCAATACGTGAATATTGCAAATGAAAAAAGTCAGAAGTCTGCCTTTGTTTTACTATAAGAATTTTTTTCAAGTGAACAAAACTTTATTGTACAACATTACCTAATATTCTTTGGAAACTTGAAAAGGGTAAGAATATATTTCACTAAACTGTAAGATGCTAAAATCTCCAAGGTTTTAATCAAAAGCAGTGTGAACAGTAGTCTTAATTGTAAAATCATCAGATCTAACATTTGAAAAGAACCTTACAAAGTTTTCTAGTCCAAATACAACCTGAAACAAAGCTCTATAAAAGTAGCTACAGTGAAATATACATATACGACATGGAGTAAAATGTTAAATGGGCTCTCCTCATCCCTAAAATAGACAGGAAGTTTGAAATTGGAATTATTCATGTTCCCTAGTTCAATAGTGAAACTACACACTTACCTTGAGAAATTTCAAAAAGTTGCTGTTCAAGACAGACAACAAGCTTAATGAAATGTTTATTCTGTGTTAAATTACATAAAAATAAAGGAGGCAATATTCTTAGTGGCATAGCAGTACAAATTAGCAAGGACAAAGTAAAGTAATTAAATTTATTGGCTTATACAATATACCTTACAACTTTTTACATCTTTAAATGTAAAAATGTAATATGTAATATGTCTTAATTTGCCACAATCATTTATATGACTGGGCCTGGATTCAAAAGATTTTGACACATATTCCTTAATTCTTCATCATGAAATGACACTTTTATCACATTGGATATTAAGCATACCTTTGATGAACAGTCCATTTTTCCAAGTCTAGCCTTGATTATATATAGCTCATAAGTTTTCAATGGGGTTTAAATCATGTAAGTTCCCAGGCCACTGAAGCATGTTTATCTCCATCTCTTGGCATGATGAAAGGCCATGCTGCAATATTCCATATCCATTTGGGAATATTATAATACTGCTTCTCAATATATGAATATATCTATCAGACTTCATCATTCTCTCAATGGTAACAAGACTTCCAGGAGCACTGGAAAGAAAAAAATCCCCAACTATTTTCTGGGGGTGGATATTTTATAGTCTGACAAAGATGCCCTGATCTTATAAGGCTCATCTGGATGTCTTCTGACAAGAGTTCTGGCATAGGCTTGCCTGAAAATATGAGTTTTATCAGTAAAAATTTCCAATCCTTTTCCAAGCTTCAGTCCTCTAGTTTTTATACTGTCTTGCCTGTGACAAGGTTTTTTTTTTCCTTCACTGCAACGAATAATAGGCGATCAAAAAAACAAAAAACAAAAAACCCCTGATCTTCTCACTATTCTTCCAGCTTCAAGAAGCCCAAGCTGCACTGTAGAGGCATCAGTAACAGCCCTTCCAATTGTCATGCTCCTCTGGAGGCCTTGGCTTGTTCTCTGATTAACCAGATTGTTTTTCAGCACCAGTCTGTCAGTTCTTGGCACTCACGGTGTCTGGTTTTTGATGAGATTTTCCTTTGTCCTTTGATGTAACTGATCTGTTTCATTGTAGACTTGAATGATCATTTAAATGCTTGACTTCCCCACATCAATAGCAGCTGCAATATCTAACAGTCATTGAAGTGTGCTCTTTAAAAGCTACAATTTTTGCATGTTGCCTTGGAGTAATATCCATTCTTAAAAACCACAGAATTAAAAACACAACAAGAGAGCAATGAAACATGTGTATTGCAGGAAATGCAGCACTCAACTGAGACAACTAACAAATGGTGGTGAAACCAGCTCAATCTGATTTCAGGTGATCAATGACAGATGTTCTGAGTCAACCTAGTATCAATAGAAGTACACATTCATGACCACTGCTGTCACTAAATGACACCCTATCAAAGTTATTATTTGTCCCAAGTCACACACACCACTTTATAACTAAGAAAACTGTATAAACATAAGTTTGAGTTATCAATTGGAATGTTATTTAATTACTAGAACATGGTAAAAACATGTCAATGGAAATTAGGAGAATTAATAATTTATGATCATGGCCAACAACTTAACTGAAAACAAGGCACAGGATTTAAAAAAAAGACAAATAACAAGCAAAATCTTACCTTTGCTCACGCAAAGTTGCTTGAATTTCACATACTCGGACTAAAGATCTTAAGTTTTTTAATTCAGTACAAATTTCTGACATATGAACACTCCCCATGTTATGAGCTTCTTCACGCAATCTTGATGCCTAAGTATATGCAAAGATTATTTTTAATATTAGAAAAATGTTCTTTATTGAAAAGTATTTATGGGACTTCTCAATAATCTGTAACATGGGACTATAAAATAATAAAAAGAAAAAGGATCAGGCTAAAGAGAATGATTTACATAAGAATAAAAGTTTGCTAAGAGATTTCTGTTAATCATGTATATGTGAAGGAAGGAGTTTTCATTTTAAAATCTCCATCTACTCTCCTGCCCCTCAAAGCATAACAGAAGAGATTTAAGAAAGAAAGATGATTAACTCAAGAAAATATAAATTAATGACTTCCGGTAGCAAAGAGAGTAATGGCTGTCTTTAGTGGTGCTATGGGGCCAAACCACAAGGATGCTTACTGTAATTATACGTAAAAGCTGGAATTCCTTTGATGCCACCACTTGACAATCGTGATAAAGGAGACTAGGTCAGCCTTTTCCAAATGACAGAAATTTACTCTAAGAGTATTTCAGTAAATTGATGGATCAAGTCATAAGTGGAATTAGGGATACTTGAACAGCAGATATTACAAAGTACAGTAATCACATTTTCTCAAAACATCGCCAGAGTGCTGATCAGGGAATATTACTGGCACTGAAATTGAAACGGACACCTCTCCTTTCTGCTGTGAAAGCCTGATATCAAAAATTCATTTGCTAAAGGGCATATGACTAGAAACAGCCAAATGATTTACCAACATGCCATCAGGACTAGGGATCTGAATTTTAGCTTCAATCTGAAGTTTTATACCTTTAAGGCTGATTTTCTGGCATCTTAACATACAGGTGAAGTAAAAACTGTAATAGATCTCTGTCTACTCTACCGATACCTCAAGTTAGAATGGAATATGGTTGAATGGCTTTTCTAATGGTGTCTTGGCAGGTAGGCAAATGTATCTATACCAAGCTTCAGCCTTATTCCAAGCAAAAAATACTAAACAGTCCCCCCTCCACACACACACATACCCCCAAACCCTTTTTACACATATCACAGCAGGGGCAGCTAGGTGGTGCAGTAGATATAGCATTGGCCCTGAGGTCAAATCTGGACTCAGACACTTGACACTTACTAGCTGGGTAACCTTGGGCAATTAACACAGAATTCCTCGTTTCCACTCTCCCCTCTCCTCCCCGCTCAAAAAAATTCCCAAGCAGAAGGAAAATGTCTTTGACTAAGACAGCCTTGCAAGTCTATCTGCTAAGGCAATGGACCAGAAAAACCGTTAATAAAAGTTGTTTTTACATTACTTCTAGGTTACTTTTGATTATATTTGAGAAAGAAGAGGAATAAATATGGTTATTAGAAAGCTAGAACATATATGCAAACTGGTATAGTGGTGTTAATTTTCACTGTCTAGTCACACAGTAAAGAAGGATACAGAACTACAAATGATTTCACTTTCGATATTTTACATAATTTACATGCATGATAGGAAAAGAGGCTAAAGATTATGTGTAGATAAACTTGTGAAAATTTCTTCAAGTAGATTCTTTTGAACCTCCTTCAAAGTATCAAAATTAAGATATTGATGAGCTTTACTGCATCTCAGTTTAACTTCAATTAACAAAAAATGCAAATATGAGAAGGTAGGGTTATATCTTTTATTAGAAATTTGCATAGTATTGAAATGTTTCTAAAAACATTTTAAAATTTAGGGAAATTTGTGGAGCAACAAAATGTTAAATAGTTTAAACTCCAATAATCCACCAATTTTCACCTCCAATGGGTCTATATTTTTTGTCTTCAAACATAAACAAGTCTCCCCTATCTCCACTCATATCTTGACCCTATCTCCCTCATACATATTTATCTATCTTAAAATTGAAGTTACAGCTCAACTACAAAATCTGTATAGCCCACAGCACAATGCCTGGCCCACAGAAGGCACTAAACAAATGTTTATTTCTTCCTGCCTCTTCCTCCCTGCAGCAATGTAGGTGTCAAGACCAGTAATTTTTTCTTAATCCTCATTCTCCTTGAACAAAATGAACTTTAACACTCCTGAACATTTCCCTTATTGAAACTCTTCTCTTAGCTTCTCTGCGGTGACATTATCAGTTTCTTGATAAGCAAAATTACATTAACATTAGACTACCTCCAAGATCCCTTCCAGCTCTAAATCCTATACTAGCTTTAGCATTCTCCTACCAACAACTGAATATGGGCATTTTCTATGGTTTGGCATTTCTAAACGTATTAATGTCTGAACGTAGTACTAACACCTCAAACTTTAAAACTGAACTCATATTTCCACCAAAACTTTTTCCTCTTGGTATCAACATTTTTCAAGTCATCCAAGCTTAAAATGCTAGACTTTTTAATTCCCCCTCTTCTTCCTTTCCTCTAGTCCTCCCTTCTATTTCCCACCAGCTGTTGGCTTGGTTTCAGTTCCACAAACACCGTGCCCATGTACTGTACCCTCTGCTATTCAGCTTCCTTTTGTGCATTATCTTCCCCACACTAGATTCTAAGTTCCTTGAGGGCTGGTACTGTCTTTCTTTCTTATTTGTATCCTCAGCACATAACACTGTGCCTGGCACATAGGAGGTGCTTAATAAATATTTATTTAACTACTGATTAAAATACCAAGTTGTGAGGAGAGCGGAGAGGAAGGGGGAGAAAACTTAGAATTCAAAAACTCGTAGAACTAAGTATTGTAAACTAAAAATAAAAAACAAAAAAAAAAAGGACACCAAGTTCTGCATAGTATTCCTTTCTTGTATCCATCTTTTCTTTTTTATCCCCACTGCTACCACCCTAGTAGGGACGGAAACTTATGAAATCGTCTCCTAACTGGTCTCCCAAGCCCTGAGTCAATTTTTGCAAACCACGTGATTTCATCAGACTAATTTTCCTTACTAAAAAACTTTCAGTATTTCCCTACTGCTTTTAAGATAAAACTGAACTCCTTAGCTTGAATATGGTCCTAACTTATCTCAACTCCAACTACCTTTCTGAATCCTCTATTACAGAGAGAAAATGCTTGGTAATTTCCCACTTCCACAATTTTTGTTAATATTGTCTATGTACTACTATCACACCCTTACTGTCCTCTCCACTTATCTAAGACTCTTCTTTGATCTCTCTGCATAAACCTTCTCAGATTATTTCAGATCTCAGTTATGCCACCCTCCTCTGAACTCATATAAAATTTATTACTAATACCATTTATATGATAGTTAATCATTATTGGCAGCATGGGTACTGAGGCGGCCTGGCTTAAAGCCTTACCTTTGACACATAATGGCTATGTTACTACTGGGAGGTCACAGCTTTTCAGCGTGCCAAACAACTGAGATTCTAAGATGTAGAGCAGATGCCTGTTAACATTGGTAAAGACAGTTTCCTTACTTGGACTTCCATATAAAACAAAACCTCAGGTCTGATCCAAAAATCATTTACATAATAGTAGTAGAAAGTAGTAGTAGAAACTATAATGAAAGAGATAGCATTATATCATCATTTTAAAAAGTAAATCGCCCCACTGCGAGGACAGGGACTATGTCTCACACTCTGGCATGGTTCTTACAGTATCTCAGCATAGTGCTTTAGTGGATGATCAATAAATACTTGCTGGTTAAATATAGCTTAACCAAAATGCTTCTGAAAGGAAAGGTAGCAAATGTCTTCAAAGTATATACAGAATCTTGATTCGATAAACTGTAAGAATCAAGGTACAGGCTTTCATTTTGACAGCCATGCTATTATCAAGAAACCAGAGAGTAACTCAACGAGGCTGAGCTGAGGGGAGGAGATAAACAGCCTCTTTATCAGTTGGTGCTTGTACAGACCCTCATGTAGGTACACTCAACAACCTCATGAGCCCTTCTGACCACGCGCACCCTTCCTTCAACCTGTTTTGAGGATTCCTTTCTCCTTTCAAAGCCATTCTTAGAATACGTTTTAATACAGATGAAGTGAGCTGCCATTGACTCTTAAGAATTATTAACAAATCTTGTTGATTTCAGCTCTGCAATAACTTTTACATTTGTACTGTCTTCTTTTATTTTTCACTTCCACAATCCTATAGAGGCCTTTCTGACTAACCAACTATTTCAATAACCTGCCTTTCCACCTCCCTACTTAAGAGACCAATCTTCATTATAAAATCTATCAAACCTCTGCTCAAAACCCTGAAACAGAACTTTATTTTTTGATCAAGTATATTTGTTTTACAAATTCTTTAGCCTAAGACTCAAGATGCCACTCTAGCTTTCTAATCTTATTCTACACTCCAGACCACTGCACTATTCTCCAGTACAATCAAGCACTGTACTCCTAGGAGACCCATATTGCCCTGACATGCAGATAACAGAAGCATTACCCACTCCTCTCCCATCTGGTCCACCGTACTTTGTAGCACAATTCAAATGCCATCACTTTTATGGGCCTTTCCCAAACCCCCCACCTCAGTAATGACTTTCCCCCACTTTGAATTCAAGCACTTGGCTATCACCGTTTGTTCATATGTATTAAACTATTTGTATGTGTCTTATCCCTTTTACTAGACTGTAAGCAAGCAGGGCCCAGAGTGTCTTGATTCTTAGTCTAGTGCTATTTCCAGGATAACACGCTACTTCCTTTGAAATGACCACATACTTATTTTTCTCCCCATTTTACACAGAATTCAGAAACCTGTACTCAATGCAGGACAGATCTTCTATTACTTTCTTTTATAGATTTTTATTACATTAAATACAGCTTGAAAAAAAAAAAACAAGCCATGAAGCAACACTTAGACATCTTTCTACAAAGAGCTTTGTTTTTTAATAAGAATTGAACTTAATATTTTAAATATTCACCCCAAAGATCTATATATTCTGAGATTTAAACCATGTACATACCTGCTTTTCTGCATGATCTGCAGGCCATCCTTGAACGTGTTTTATAAGATTTTCATTGAAGTGTGCTGCTAGGGTAGGTGTTAATGAACATGTAGGTCGAGTAGATGAATTCTGTGGTACAACTGTTGCATTAGATGCATTACTACTAGAAGTATGATTTGGACCAGGAGATGGACTTCTTTGACTACTGTAAGATAGAAAGAATATTTCAGTTTGTTTCTAAAGAGCTGATAAGCATTCTGAAATGGCTGTGAAGTGTCATAATAAAATACATTTAAAAAGATCATATTTTAGGTCCAAGAAAAATATGTATTTTACATACAAAATATTTAAAACAAGAATGTGGACTCAGACCACTGTGCTTTTTAAAAAACTGTATCCCCTTTACTCCCCTTTAAAAATTAATGCCTTAGCCAAATCTCATTTTTGTTGAACCTCAAATTCCTTCAGTAGAATATTTTCATATGGTATAAATCCATAATTCCTATGGCAGTGCAGTACAAAAGTGGCAGTATCATGTTACAATCAGAATTATATTTTCTTCCTGTTGTTCAGTCATTTTCAGGTGTGTCTTTGCGACCCCATTTGGGGTTTTCTTGGCAAAGATATTGGAGTAGTTTGCCATTCCCTTCTTCAGCTCATTTTAGAGATGAGGAACTCAGGTAAGTAGGGTTAAGTGATTTGCCCAGGGTCACACAGCTACAATGTGTCTGAGGTCACATTTGAACTCACGAAGATGAATCTTCCTGACTTCAGGCCCAGCACTCTATCCGCTGTACCACCAAGCTGCCCCTTAAATGAATCTATTTCTGGAATCATCTTTAATATAAAAAGCAAAAGAAAATGCTGTCTTGTTAAAAAAAAAAAAGAGCTAGAATCCAACTTAGGTTAAAAGAGCAATCTATATTTACAAAAATTTACTGAAGATACCAAGTAATTTGAGGTATTATTCAATCGACTAGAATTTCTACTGTTTTATAATTAAAAAAAAATTCAAACCCAGCTGAATCTACTTTTGTAGAATGCTGGGTTTTTTTTTTGGGGGGGGGCAGGGCAATTGGGGTTAAGTGACTTGTCCAAGGTCACGTAGCTAGTAAATGTGTCAAGTGTCTGAGGCCAAATTTGAACTCAGGTCCTCCTGACTCCAGGGCCGGTGCTCTACTCTCTGCACCACCTTGCTGCCCCTAGAATGTTGTTTTGAATAATGAAAGATTTCTGTGTCTGAATAATGGTAGGTTAAAGGGTTAGTGAGGGAGGCATTGCCAAATAGTATTGGTTGTAAAACAATAGATATCTGAGTTATCTGGCATAAAGATGTAACTTCAAATAAAATATATAAAGTAAATAAGGCCTACAGTATTTATTTTTCATGTTTTCCCCCAATTTGCAGATGCAAATATGGAACTTTTTTCCTCTGAGAATAACAGGTTCCCTAACCATTTAACAGTAGGATGAACCCTTCTAAAATCTCTGTAAAGTAGTTGCAGAATCATGACCAATACTGTTTATTCAAAAGGCAAAAAAAAGTCTATGATCAAATAAATCAGCAGAACAGTAGCTGAAATTAGCAAAGTATTAAAAATAACCTACAACATACACATAACTCATTACGAAAGTCTGTAAAAATAGAAGGGAGCTCAGGATCTTAAGTCATTGTTATAAACATCAATGGGTCATTACACTGGTGAAGTATAAAAGCGTTAATTGGAAATTTAAAATGACAGAATTTTTGTTGTGCCACCTTTCCATAGAGTTGATTGCTAACTCCTTGAATCATTTAACTTTTTGTGGTTTTTTTAAAGGCATCAAATGGGGAAAAATTCAAGCTCTAGATGGTAGCACTTCCGAAGACATCCCAGTTTCCAGCCTCCCCCCAGGATGGCACCCTATGTTCCACCACAACCTTTCATATAGTCTTTAGCTACAAAGACATGTGGATGCCCTTGGACAACTCTACGTGAGGACAAAGCTCTGCAAACAATGTTTTAACCTAGTTGAATTAATTTCTCAATGATTAATATACTTTCACCCCATCATACCTGCCAATCTCAGTGGTTCCAAACCCCTAATTACCATTGTCCAAACTCCTACCAACTGTTTCCTTACTCAATCCAATCTCCCAAAACTCACATTCTTAAGAGTTCTTCAACCCATCCTACTGTGCTCTTAAGAATGCCTGCTTCACAGGTAACTGGATTTCATAAATCTTTTCCTTTCCTGCTCCCTCTAACTTTTTGCACTTACTGAGAACTGGCTCCCTTCTGGTGACGGGGCCTCTCTGGACATCATTTTGAGCACAGGCTACTCATACTCCACTTCCAGGCTCTCCCTCTACCACCCATATTCAGTAACCACTCCTCCTTTGAAGTGTGGTAGCTGTTGTCCACAGATTTCCAGGGCACTTCTTCCTCAGTAAGTTCAGTGCTTGTCTCAGTCTTTTTTCCCTACCTAACTCCTGCTCTCATACTAAAAGTTTAACAAACACAATGATAATTCTCTCAAAGAGTCTAACCTTGCAATTCCTCAAATCACTCATTGCCCTTGACCTACTACTACTGACAGATGGCCGTACCCTTGATCTTGTCATCAACTGAAAGTATTCCACATGTACCTTCATGAAACCTGAAATTCTTTTTTCTGATCATAATCTGTTGTCATTACACTTCTCCCTCAGCCTTGCAACTCTAATCCCTACTCTGTTACCACACCATCTCAACCTCCAATTGCTCTACACCTCAGTTCTCTCCCAGGTCATCAGCCCTGCACTGGGTACATTCTCTTTTACCTTTCCCATCTTGACCTTCTGGTGAATTAGTTCCACTCTACACTGCTTTCTTCCCTTCTCTTCCCTTTGTGCCCCTTTATCCTACTGAAGATATTGCCTTCCAAACCTCAGCCTCAGATTATTGCCATCATCCACTCTACTGCCTTTGGTCCTCATCAAATCTGCTAAACAAAGCTGGAAAAAATCCTAAAACTGGGCCAACAGGATTCATTACAAGCTTAGTTTATATAATCTCAACTGGGCCCTTACTGCAGGAAGGCTGTAATCTAAGGCCTCTCAATTTACATTCCCACTCACAAAGGTTTTTCTAGACCTTTTAATTCTCTCTCAAGTCTTCCAGAGGTCACTCTCCCTCCATTCTCTTAGCTGAGAACCCTGACTCCTGTTTCACTTAAAAAATTTGAGCTTATTAGCCAAGAGTTTCCCCTTAACCCCTCCTGCCTCATCTTATATCACTTAGATGTTTTCTGTTACTATCTCCTTTACCTTTGTCTGACATGAAGAGATAGCCCTTCTCTTGGCCAAGAAGAATCCCTCTATATGCACAAGTGACCCTATTCCATCCTTTCGCTCCAGCAGATTGTCCCCATATCATCCCTCCGATCTCACTGATCTTCAAATCACTCCCTGTTTATTGGCTGCTTCCTTATTGCTCACAAACAGACACATTCCTCCTCCCCACGCCCCCTTTAAAAGACCTTCATTTGATCCATCCACCTTCAATGGCTTGTTTTTTATCTCTTCTCCCTTTTGTGGCTAAATTCCTTGAAAAGACCTTCTACATTCCTTGATTCTATCTTCTCTCTAGGTTTTTGTGAATACTACTCTCTTTTGGCTTTCTCCTCCCTGAGTGTTCAGTCTCTTTCTCCTTTGCTGGATCTTTATCCAGGTCATATCTGCCAACTGCCGGAGTCCCCCAAGGCTCTTTCCTCATCTACATTGATATTATTTCCTTTGGTGCTCTCGTCTGTTCCCATGGTTTCAATCATCAATCCGATGTAGAGGAATTCCCAGATCTGCTTGTCCAGACTTAACCTCTTCTGACTGCCAGTTTTGCATCTCTAACTTCCCAAACAGACATCTTAAACTGGATGCCCCATAGCTATCTTACACAAAACATGTCCAAAACTGAACTCACCTCTTCCCCAAAGCCTTTCCCTCTTCCTAATTTCCCTATCACTGTTGAGATAGTACCATTAGGTACATAAGACTTACCAATCTACTCTTTGATAAATCCAAATAAACTAGCTTCTGGGCTAAGAATTCACTATTTCACAAAAACTGCTGGGAAAACTGGAAAACAGTTTGGAGAAATTGGGCATAGACCAATATCTTACACCGTATACCAAAATAAAGTCAAAATGCGTTCATGATTTAGGAATAAAGGCTGATACTAAAAGCAATCTGGGAGGGTAAGGAATAGTTTACCTGTCAGACTTATGGGAAAGGGAAGAATTTATGACCCAACAAGAGACAGCGTTACAAAATGCAAAATGGGTAATTTTGATTATGTTAAATTGAAAAGTTTCTGTACAAACAAAGCCAATGGAACAAAGATTAGTAAGGAAGCAGAAAATTGGGAATCTTCACAACCAGTGACTCTGATAAAGGCCTCATTTCTAAAATATACAGGAAACTGAGCTAAATTTATATGAATACAAGTCATTCCCCAATTGATAAATGGTCAAAGGATATGAACAGGCAGTTTTCAGAGGAAAAAATTAAAGATATGTATAGTCATACAAAAAAGTCCTCTAAATCACTATTGATTAGATAAGAAATGCATATGAAAACAACTCTTAAGCACCACATCTCTCCTGTCAGATTGGCTAACATGACAAAACAGGAAAATGATAAATGCTAGAGAAGATGTGGGAAAAATTGGAATACTGTTACTTTGTTGGTGGAGCTGTGAACAGAGCCCAGCCATTCTGGAGAGCAATTTGAAACTATGCCCAAAGGGCTATAAAAATGACCTTTGACCTAGCAATACCACTTCTAGGGCTGTATCCCAAAGAGATCACACAAGTGAGAATTAGACCCATATGTACAAAAATATTTATAGCAGCTCTTTCTGTGCTGGCCAAGAATCAGAAATCGAGGGGATGCCCATCAATTGGGGAATGGCTAAACAAATTGTGGTATATGAATGTAATGAAATACTATTGTGCTGTAAGAAATGAGGAGCAGACAGACTTCATTATTAAGACTATCATCATTAAGAAAGACTTATATGAACTGATGTTCAGTGAGGGGAGCAGAACCAGGACATCCTTATACAC
>CM053623.1:50953868-51004524 GCA_028646595.1 Phalanger gymnotis | reverse complement strand
AACTGATGTTCAGTGAGGGGAGCAGAACCAGGACATCCTTATACACTATTACAGACACACGGTATCTGTAAGGACTAACTATGATAGACTTGCTCCTCTCATCAATGCAAGGTTCAAAGACAGTTCCAAAAGACTCATGATGGAAAAAGCTGTGCACACCCAGAGAAAAGACTGTGGAGTCTGAATGCAGATGGAGGCAAACTATTTGCTCTCTTTTTTTCCCTTCTTTTTTGGTTTCATTTCTTCTTTCTCAGGATTCATTCCATTGGTTATAATTCTTCCTTACAACCGGACTATTATATAAATAAGTTCAATGTGAAGGTATATGTAGAACCTACACTGGATTGCATGCCATCTTGGGAGGTAGGAGAGAGAGGGAGAGAAAATTTGGAACCCCAAAACTTGTGGAACTGAGTGTTGTAAACTAAAAATAAAAAATAAATTCATATTTTTTTTAAAAAAAGAGATAGTACTACCAAACTCCCCAGTCACAGATATCATCAACCTCAACACCTCATTCTCTTCACCACCCATATCCAATCATCAATCAACTCCTACTGTTTCTTCCTTTGTAACATTTCTCTATACACCTTCTTTTTCCCTTTGACACTGCAACCACTCTGGTGCAGGCCCTCATGATCTCATGCTGGGACTATACATTGCAATAGCTTGCTTCTTGGTCTCCCTGTCCCAAGTCTCTCCCAACTCCAATCCATCCTCTATTCAGCTGCCAAATTGATCATAAAATGCAGATCTGACAATGTGAACCTCTCACATACTCAATAAGCTCTAGTATCTCTCTATTACCTCCAGTAACAACTATAAAATCCTCTGTGTGTCTTTCAAAGCCTTTTATAACCTGGCCCCTTCTTCCCTTTTCAGTCTTCTTAGACCTACTTCTCTTTTGCGTACCTGGTGAGCCAATGACACTGCCTTCCTTGCTGTTTCTTGAACATGACACTTTATCCCTCCTGGCTCTACCCATTTTCTCTGGCTGTCCCCCATGCATGGAACGCTCTCTTTCCTCATCTCTATCTAATTTCCCTGGTTCCTTCAAATTTCAACTAAAGTCCCAAATCTGGCAAGAAGGTTCTCCTAGCCTTCTTCCATCTTAGTACTACTCCTAAAATATATACTGTATTTCCCCACGTATAAGACACATCCTTTTTCGAAAAACTTGAGGTCTAAAAACTGGGTGCATCTTATACAGTGGTTGTAGATTTTTTTACTTGCATTTCCTGCTTTTTCGTGCTTGTTTTTATGCTCATTGTTGTAGATTTTTTAACTTGCATTTCCCGCTGTTTCGTGCTTGTTTTTGCGCTCATTGTTGTACTTTTTTTACTTGCATTTCCCGCTTTTTTGCACTTGTTGTCTTTGTGCTCATTGTTTCGCATTTATTACCAGTATATTAGGTTACGTTCTGCCACGTTCTACCCAGAAATAGCTTAGAAAAAATTTTTGTACAGTGTTGAATTGAAGTTACAAGTGATCTAGTTTGTAAAAGTGAATGGAAATCATGCTGCTGAACGTAAGTTTGGTCCTCCAACTGAGAAAATAATCCAAGACTGGCCATGGGAAGAAGAAACCCTACTGAAAACGCCACACCAGAAGAAGGCCATGAGAGGCAAGTCAGCAAAATGGCCTGATTTAGAGAGGGAATTGAAGATATGGATTGAAGAGGAAAGGGCAATTGGAATTCCTGTGTCCACAACATCGGTTCAGCATGAGGCAAGAAGAATTACTGATGAAAAAGAAGTTACTGATTTCAAAGGAAGAGACACAATTGGTGCTTCAGGCTCATGAAACAGAATGGACTAAGCATGTGTACTATGAGCAGATAAATAAAACTTGAGTTCAATAACTTTATGTAATACATTTATTTTTTCAAATTTCAGGCCCCAAAATTAAGGTGCGCCTTATACATGGGATCATCTCATGCATGGGGAAGTACGGTAAATGTATGCGTGTGCATATATGCATGTCAGTGTACATACATGCGGTGTGCGCACACACACATGCACACACACACACACTCACTCCCGAAAGTTTAAAATGTGCTAAATGCTACCTGTTTTATAAATCACAGCAACAGACTCACATAATTCCTATAATCAACGTGTAATGGGCAAGATTCTGGGATTTGGTACAAGCCTTGGCTCTCCCACTTACTAGCTAAGTGACCAAAGCCAAAAACCTTTACAACTGGGGCAGCTAGGTGACGCAGTGAGCAGAGCACCAGCCCTGGAGTCAGGAGGACCCGAGTTCAAATCTGACCCCAAACACTCGACACACTTAATAGCTGTGTGACCTTAGTCAACTCACTTAACCCCAACTGCCTTGCCTTCCCCCCTCAAAAAAAGAAAAAAAAAAAAACAAAAAAAAAAACCCCTTTAGAACTTCATTTTTTTCTCAATTATAAAATGCGAATGATAGATATAGCTATTTACCTTCACAGGGTTTTTGCCACAAAAGTGCTCTGTAAGCTATAAGCACTATAAACATGAGAATGATCATGTCACTGTCATGACATTTAATTAGCTGAAAATATTTTAAAGTATGAGCAATATATTCATAAAATACCTTAAAATGTTACATTGCAGAGAAAATTACTTATTTCCTGGAAAGAGAAGTGGGGCAGATCGGAAAGGTCAATAATGAAGTAATTTTGAAAAAGGCAAGAAATAAAATCCTAAATTTGTGCAATGTTTATAAGATTTTCATATGTCCTAGAGTTGCAAGCTTTATTCTATTTGTAAAATCTGAGTTTTTGGATATTATGCTGGTGGCACTCCTGTGTAAAATGACTTCTAAAAGGACACCTAAAAAGTTGTGTTATAGCCTCAGAAAGCAATTTTAAAGATATTCTTTTTGGGTGGGGGGCAGTAAAGAAGCAACTGTGGTTAAGTAACTTTCCCAGGGTCACACAGCTGGTAAGTGCCTGAGGCTGAATTTGAACTCAGGTCCTCCTGACTCCAGGGCTAGTGCTCTAGCCACTGTGCTACCTACCGGCCCAAATTTTAAAGATGTTCTGAGGAAAGTACAGTATAACCGCTAAAATAAGCATGCAGCATCTCAACAAATATACTATGAAAGATGACATTCATTCAAATGTATGAGTTCTGAGGGGAAATACTCGCCCAAAATATCAGCAGGGCTAGGAAGCAGCAAAGTAGGGGTTTGAACCGTTGTCTTCTACCTTCAATCCAGTGTTCTTATTTCTATACCACAGCCTGGCTGGAGTATGGAATTTCAGCTTGGTTTGATTCTTTAAATGATCTTATAATAGTGAGATCCCACGATAAAGATACTAAGAATGACATTACACAATATTTTGTGTAGATCAGTGACTACGACCTTTTAATTCAATAGCATACATTTCCAGTTGATTCACACAAAACTTTATCCTAATTTTTTTTTTAAAGAAACTGAAAACTATGTTTTTCCAAGCAAGATTCAGTGTCGATTTATGTAGACTCAGGATATTGAAAATAAGGTCATTTTACATGAGAATAAAACAAAAGGTACAGACCCAATATAAATATACCTTGATCGCTGAAGACTCCTAGGAGAGGCTGGTTCATGACCTTGTTGCTTGTCAGCAGTTACTGGTTGCTGAGAGGCAGACTGTGAGACTGGTCCTTGCTTAACACCTGGAGTACTAACCTGAAGTTCAAAAATAGGGTAAGAGCATTCCATGCCTTTACAGGCCACAGAAATGTAAACTAAGGACAGAAAATTAAGAAATTGATGATGATGGTGGTGATGAAAACTAAGGTTTATTTAGTGCTTACTCTGTGCCAGGCACTGTGTTAAGCACTTTACATTATTAGCTTATTTGATTCTCACAACAACCCTGTGGGGTAAGTGCTGTTATTATCCCAGTTTTACAGATGAGGAAACTACGGCAAACAGGGGTTAACAGACTTGTCCAGCTACTAAGTAAAAGAGGTCACATTCGTACTTAGGCCTTCCTGACTCCAGGTCCAGGACTGTATCATCTAGCTGTTAATAATCAAGCCTTTCTTCCATTTCTATCAATAAGAATGTTTTATTATTGGTAGGATAGGTAGAAATATGGTGGCAACATTACCAGTAAGTGAAATAGAAAAAAAAATATGATTATACCTCATCTGGTCTTTCTTATTAAATATTCTATGATCTAAATATTATGAAGTGTAGAATTACTATCATTTTATACAAGCCTTATGAACACAATTCTTGACTTGCGTTAATGATTTTAGGAAATATCATGTAATACTTCATTACACACATTGATTGTCCATCTTGTATAGTGCCTCCTCTTTGTACATTTTCAAACACTTTATAGGAGTATGTTATAACAGCAGTTAACAGGAGAACCAAAATTTAATCCTGACACTGCCATTAAATAGCTATATGATCTTGGACAATTACAACCTTTATGGGCTTCAGTTTATCTTTTAAAAAGAAAGTAATGAATTAATGTGTTCTAAGATATCTATCAACTCTGAAAATTATATTACTCTAGGGAATAAAGTGATCAATTTTCATAGATATCAATAATTTTAATATAATAAATATTGAAAAACATTAAGAAGACTCAACTGTGAATAAAACTTTAGAGCTTCATGTCTCAGCTTAGTCATCTAAATATTAGTTCTCTTAAGAAAAACTACATTTTTAGAAATGAAAGGTAATTTAGAGATAATCTAGTCCAGATGGTTAATTTTGCAGTTGAGGATACTGAGGCTCAGAGAGGTTAATTAATTTGCCAGGAAAAAAAAGGGAGCTCCATGTCCAGAGCTATAACCCACTTGACCCTCCTAATCCTAAAAAGCTTTTAAAGCACTTGGAGTATCTGAAGAGCTGGGCTCAATCTAAGTTCTCCCACTTACGACTTGTTAACATTTAATCTCTCCAGGTCCCAAGTTTCCACATCTGTAAAATGAGATCTTCTCAGCTCTCAATCTAAGATCCTAAAAGTTCTTTTAAACTTGAAATGTGGGTGGGTGTAGCCAGCCTTCTCTTTTGGGGCAAATAATTACTTATATTCTTATAACCTCCTGATCCAGTACCAACAAAATTATGCTTTTTTCAGATAAAAAGTTTTAGTGGATGTTGCATAAGGGAATTTAAATTATCCGAAAAGATGATTCAATACATGAACTGGCTGTTGAGTTTAAGGTAAAATAAAGAACACTATAGAATGCCCAGGCTTTGCAAAATTTAAATCTAGATAGTTTTCCATAAAATCAAATCTTCTCCTTTATATCTTGTTATATGAATTTAACTCAAGGTTTCCTGACCTATTAACGGAAATGAGCTTTTTGACTTCAAGGACTGGAATGTGCTCTTCTCTGTTAAATACTTTTCAGTACCAACAAACTCTAACAGTATACCATTAAAGTTTCAAGCCTATTCAGGAGTAGGTTCAAAATCTGATATAAATGACACAAATTATACAAGGGCAAAAAAGATAATAAGCTAAAACAAAGTTAAGGCTATGAACTAAATTTAATTAGAAGACAACACCAACGTTTTAAAACAAATATTTCTAAAAAATTAATACTCTTCCAATATATTATTAATAAGTATTAATAACAAGTCATAACTTGTAAAACTTGGGAAAGGAGGGTTTCCATTTTTGAGCTACATGTTAATTACAAAAACAAACTGAGAGCTGGGAATTTAAAGTTTGCTGGTTCAACAGATGAGGAAAATGAGACCCAGAAAGATTGATTTGCTCAAGATCACACCATTAATCCCACTGCTCTGCCTGCCAATTCAGTGTCCTTTCTCTTGTGTTAGGCTGTCCTCTGAGCTCTGAAGTTCATTAAGTCTATCCTCTTATGAAGTTACACGTCCCCCAGTAAAATTCTATGAGAAAAGGAGTTCTGGAGGTAATGGGGATATGATACATCCCAGGAGAGGAGCCAGAAGGTCCATCCATTGCTTCCTGATTCTACAGCGATCATCCCAAAAGATTAGTAGAGCTCTAGCAACCTTCAAGTATTTTTCATCTGCCCACAATAACAACACCACTTGGAACTTTATGCCATTTCCCCCAGGCTCAAAGGTACTATTCCATCCAAGTTTCATTTTATAGGGGTCATTTTCTTAAACCTAGAAATTAAAAATGCATAAATTAAGTTCCAAAAAAATAGTACTATTTTTCTCCAAGGCACCAATCAGAAAATAAATCACCAGCACATAAGCATATATTTTAAATGTCATACCTTTGGCTGTGACGATACAGGAGGTGTATTTATCAAAGGTTTAATAGGAACTGTGTTAGTTTGAGGCGTGCTTATCCTTGGGGATACGTATGACCTTGGGGACGAGGCATCAGATGTTAAAGACATGGGAGACTGATTAGATGGCTGAGCTGCAATAAAAGAATTTACTATAAATACATACAAAAAGCTCATAATGTACTCATTTAATACTCTAAAATTTCTATTTTAAGTGACATGTCTCTAAAATACAATTCAAGTTTCCAATAAAAGATTTCAATCATCAGGAGCTTTATGTATGCATATCGAACAGAAGCAAATGAAAAGCAAAAAATGACTTTAGCTAATGATTATCCTCGAATAGACTAGTTATCCAAACACAACCCTGGAAAGCAATGTTACATGTCAGAGTGACTTCTAATTTATGATTTAAAATTCTTAAGTCACACAACATAACAATGAATTCGAGGACACAACCAGGAAAGCAATGTTACTAAAGATAAGCCCTCAAATACCTTGTGTAGAAAGCTGTGCGGCTTGAGAAATCAAAGAAGTTATATTGAAAGCAGATGGTCCAGCAGTAAGAATCTTATGGAGTATAGACTGCAGTGAAGCTTGTGTCACAGCTGCTGTAAGAACTGAAAACATCCAACTCATTATTATTCCCAAAGCTAAGACAAAAAAATTATGCAAAGTAACTGATACAACTCATTTCACTGAAGTAACAGGTTTAGATAGATACACAAATCTTTGGTAATTGCTATAATTATGGAGAAGATAGAAAGTTTAGGGCTGGATAAACGCACAGTTAATTGGATTCAGAACCAGATGAAAACCTGGACCCAAAAAATAGCCATTAGTGGTCCAATGTCAAATTGGAATAGGTCTCTGATGGAAGTTCCCCACAGATTTATGCTTGGCCATGAACAGTTTTAACATTTTAACTACTGAGATGGAAAACAAAGATGCTATGCTGTATCAAATTTACAGATTATATAAGCTAGAAAGGATAACTTCTAGAACAGTATGGAAGAGCCAAAATACAAGACTGACATTAAAATTCTGAAATGAACTAAATAAGATGAAATTTTAGAAATAAATGTGAAGTCTTAAACTTTAGTTTTAAAAAAATATCGACTTTGCAAACATAATTAAACAAATTCATTATAGTGGATGGAAAATTTAATAAGTCAACAATGCAGTGAGGTAGCCATAAAAGCTAATATGAGATTACCCCAAGATAGAATGTAATACTTAGATAGTGATGGGCTTTAGGCGCTCTGCTCTGGTTAGCCCATATCTGGACTACTGCATCAAATTGTCTGTACTCAATCATTTTATGTTGCTCAAGTTAATTTTATTTTGTATAAAATGTTGAAAATCTTACCTTCATTTATTTTAGATATGTCCACATTAGAATTATTAAGCTGCAAGGTGGCTTGCAAAGCAGGAAGCAGCTGTCGAAGAAGATTTGGGTCCTGAAGTAATGGAGGTATTGGTGACTGTGGAACAGGTGAAACAGGGACTGTTGAAGCAGATGTTGGAGGTGCAGAAGTGGGATTTAGCCCAGAGGCAGATGATGTGGAAGGAGTTGTGCAAGAATGGGATACAGATTTATCTCCTGATGCAGATTCTGAATGCACAGAGAGTAAGAGATAGAAGAAAAATTCCTTTAAATACAGTTATTATTCTATTAGCTTGCAATTTTTCATGCACTGAAAATGCTGACAGGATATTAAATACACTAAAGGTTTTCAATAATTATTAACATCTGATTTGCAGGAACTAAAGAAAAAATATGGTCATCTTATTCATCATTTTCATATTTTAAAAGTGTGATACATTTGAATTCATGGAATGATTTTCTTAAACCTTCAAATTCCTATTCTACCAATTTTATTAACAAAAAATAAGCAACTATAAACTAAGGTGGCTAGAATCCCTTGAATCCACTTAGAATATAAATTTGCTCTTAAATTTTGGTCAGAAAACTAAAAATTGAGATTTGAATTAAGTATCCAGAAAGAGTGAGAAGAGGAAGAGAGAGAGAGCAAGAAGAGAGTAAAGTATCTTGGTTCCTACTCTAATATCGAATGGTTCCATAATCTCTTATACTCATTAGTGGGTTCCAGTTGCATTAAAGGAGAAAAAAAAAGAGGGAGGGAGTCTGAATATACTGATGAAAAAAAAAAACTCTGTAGGTAACTTAATGAAGAAAGCAACAGTATTGATAGTTAAAAAAATTCTTAAAATTTAAAGACCCACCAATTCAGATTTGCTATCACAGAAATTGCTCTTGAATAATCAAACATATCTGTGATTTCACTGATGTGGACATTTCATCTAATACTGATCCCGCATTGCTCATGCCTGCCCCATATGATAAAACTCTAGCTCCCCAAGGTCTACCTACTTTGCAGGATGCCTTCCAACAGTTTTCTCTTCTTTATTTGTACAAACTACATTATTTCTCAATGATGCACAACTTTTATGGCAACCAGTTTTTCTTTGAAATTTCTTGTTATCTAGATGTTTCAGACTCTTAGTGACCCCAATTGAGGTTTTCTTGGTAAAGATATGAGAATTCTTTGCCATTTCTTCTTCAGCTCATTTTACAGATGAAAAAATTGAGGCAAAAGGGGTAAGTGACTTGCCTAAGGTCACATGGCTAGTACAAGTGTCTAAGGCAAGATTTGAACTTGGAAGATGAGTCTTCCTTACTCCAGGACCGTCACTCTATCTACTGTACCACCTAGCTGCCCTTTCTTTAAAGATACCCAGTTGTTATTTGCTGAAGCCATCTCACATCTACCATGTGAATCTCGATTACGCCCTGAGTGATTCTGCAGAGAATGTATTGGTTGATGAATCACAGACACACAATCCCACCAAAGAAATCGGTATGGACCAAAGGGGCCTACAATTCATAAGGAAATGTAGGGTCATTAAAGAAGATGAGTAATTTCCCATATACTTTTGAGATATTGTCCACCTATCTGTATTCCATAGTCTGGAGAAGAAGCATACACTTGATTTTACCATGTGAACTGTTTGGCTAACTAACTTTCACGTGGCTCAAACGTGGGCCTCAGCAATGTTCTAGTAGGGCCTAACGCAACCAGCATGTTATTGCAGCACATCTGTAGGAAATCTCCCTTCAATCTGAACTCTGGCGGCAGCTAGGCGGCGCAGTGAGTAGAGCACCGGGCCTGGAGTCAGGAGGACCTGGGTTCAAATCTGCCCTTAGACACTTGACACACTAGATGTGTGACCTTGGGCAAGTCACTTTAACCCCAATCATCCTGCCAAAAAACAACCAACCAAACAAACAAACAAAAAAAAAACCAATCTGGATTCTGCACAGGATTTCCTCCATTACACCAGCAAACATCCTTGATGAGCATTTATCTCCTTGTGCCTTCAATCAACAGGTTGAAAAGGGTAATCTCTATTATTTTATACACACACACCCCTCAAGGAATATTTAATGATCTCTGGTTTGAAAAAAAAAATCAACTGTGTATATGTGGGACACATCTTAAAAAAAAGTCTTTAAGGCAGCATTTTGTTCCACCAATGGCCTTTTAGAATCAACAAAAGAACTAAGATTTTCTATTCTCTCCATGATTCAATCATTTCTGCAATGCTATTGTAGAATATCAACTGCAATATTGCCTATTCACTAATGATGATTGCCCATTCATTGATACTCTGGACAAGGATGACTTTAAGAAGCTTGTACATCATCCTAATAAAAATTTTATACAGAAATGGAAAATTCAGGTCTGTGTTTGATGATATTCTATCAGTTGGGTTGGTTTTTTTTTTGGGGGGACAGGGGGAAGATTGTCTTAAAAATGTCTGAGATGCTCTCCATCCCCTCAGTCAGATACCTCAAGAACCAATTCATCCATGCCATCATCACTGGATCATATCTAGCAGGCATCTTGTCTATCTGTGTCATCCCCGCCCCCTCCAAGTGTACCAGTGACTATAATGAAGAGGCCTGGTGTGGTAGCTCTACTTTCTTTGATGGCCAAAGCTGATTATAATTTTTTTCTCAATGCAGTAAAACTCAATATCCTCACTAAAGGAAAATCAAAAATCATTTTTTAAAGTTTTAGGCAAATAGAAGGAAGGCTCACACATTTGCCTCAGAGAGTCAAATGAGAAAGTGAAGTCCACTATGCGTTCAGTGGCAACAAGTACTATTTCATGGGCTCCATGGTCATCCCCCCATCAATGCTTGTGAGCAAAAGCAAATAAGACCTGAATCAGAATTGAAGGAAAAAAACTTTAGCTATCACTCAGTTCAATCTACACCTAAATATTTCCTTTATAACCTATAAAAAAAAGCAGACACCTAGCCTTTGAAGATGATTAGAACTCATGGATTAACTTCTGTTGTAGGTGATAGAGAGGAAGAATAAACGACAAGATTCTTCAATCTAAGTCAACATAAGTAGTGACTTCAATGTCAAGGTATATAGAGGAAATAATAGTGAAATGTGTGGGAAAATATAGTGAGATTAATAAAGTATGTGAAAGGCTTATAAATAGATGAAAATTTATGTTTATGATTGAATGAATGTTTTCTTCAGTTGAAGAGGCAAAGAATAATAGACATGGCAAGCTAATCTGACTACAAGATATTAACAGGAAATAAGAGTTTATCGATGTAGGAATTGTTTCCAAATTCCTACCTATATACGCTTAAGACAAACTAAAAGTTAACTCTATGAAGAAATCCACTAGGATGAAAAAGGGCAATTACAATAGCTTCAACTGATTCCGCACACCAAAAAAAAGGAGAAAATGTAGTGTGATGGATATTATTAAAACCTGGGGTCAAATGCTACACTAAATATACTACCTGTGCTCCCTTTGGGCAAGTCACTGAACTTCCTCATCTATAAAATGAGGGGTTTTTATTGCCCTGGATAAACTATGAGGTCCTTCCTGCTCTAAATTTATGACACTATGACCATGATTATCAGAATTTTTCAAGGTTCAACAGGTACAAAATAACAAAAATTGGAACGAGATTAAAAGAATGTAAACTCAGTTCAGCTATACGAAATACTTGATCTCTCTGCCAGGAAGAGACACAGCAGGCAATGGCAATACCCTTATTTAGAGTACAAGCAAAATAACAGAAGATAAAGAAGTATTATTTTAAAAAAAATGTTAAAGCAGTAGAGGGGAAAATAAGGCTTCCAAAAGGCTGGAATGAGATTCAACTAAGTCAGAAAATGTAAATCCAGGTAGAATAAAGAATAACTGTGAAATGGAAAAAGAACCTGTAGTCCAACTATTAGTGTATGTGTGTGAACTGCAAACCAATTAATTTTCTCCTTTATGAATTAACAGGTGATGCCATTTGGTTCATATGATTAGTAGTGTTATTAGATCACTATGGTGCCTTTAAGCGTTATATATATTTCTTATTTATCTCCCGACATTATGAATTTTTATTTTTCTTTTGATTCCATAAATGCAACTTCTGGCTTTTTTTGATTTATATAATGCAAAATAAATTTTGCTTTTTAACCTCTCATTTTCATTCTGTACATGTCTTTACTTGTATACAACAAGTTTCTGGGTTTGTTTTCTTATCCATTCTGTCATTCATTTTTAATGAACTATTCAAGAGTTGTTTTTTAGGCCTGTTTTCTGCCATTTATGACTTTAGTATATTTTAAATACTCTTAGTCTTTAAGTCGGCAGTTTGTCTCTGTGATTAGGTACTGCTTAAAGTATTCTGATCACAGTCTATTCCTATACACTCTATGCGCTTTTCTTGAACTCATTCACCTGCTCTTTCCTAAGATGATTTTACTTTATTATTTTGTGCTTTTATCTATTTTTGTCCCTTTTCCCTTTTTATTTCCCCACTCAATTATGCAGTGGGTTTTTTTTTTTTAAAAGATTTTCCTTTACCTCTGGCTTTTAGTTATTTCAATTTAACCACAACCTATAACAGAAGTTTCTCCTTGTTTTGCCCTCATTATTTCTCTTCTATTCCTGCCTATTCTGAATTTTATTTTCTGATCTGTGGGATACACCTTCCTCATTTGTTCTGCACATATTCACTGTAACCTTATTGGAGTTAAAGCTTCTGAAGTACCAGGTTTAAGCTCCATTTTCTATTCAATTTATAAGCTGTTTCCTTAGCATTTCTTACCTTATCCTCTCTTATTCTTTGTCTTATTCTGTGGAGAAGGGGCCTATGACAGTGGAATAATACATTACTGCCATATGGGTTTGATGGCTGGTTAGTTTCCCCTTTCCTTTTTCTTTTTTATTTGTTGTAAGGGACAGCAATTCAGGTGGGGGAGGGGCATACTGGTACCCCTCAAAGATATCAAAATAAAAGACAACAATTAAAAGAAATGGAAAAGAACTTTCAAGTATCTAATAATCTTTTTTTCCATCACTGATGACAGAGTAATAATCACATGGATACAACTCACTATATAAAGTACTATATGGAAAATTCAAAATGGCACTCAAAAAGTGAAATATGGAAGAACGGTTAGATTACATCAAATAAAAACAGAAGGCACAGGTGCTAGGGACAACATGTTTTTAAAGTTACCCTTCGCATCAATTTTTAAAATATTAGAGGGATAGGAAAATTTCAAGAGGATGGAATTCATAGATCATTACCCTAAAGAAGCAATGAGAAGGAAATCAGTAATTACTTATTTGTGGTCCTATTTTCATGAAAAGTTTATGAATAACTGAGGATGTTTTATGAATACATTATGCACGTCAACAGCACATAGTAAGCGTCTAATAAACGTGCCCCCCCATTCCTTCCTCCCTTCCTTTTTTTAATATAGAGAAAGAGCATAAGGAGACTTTCATATACACTTTTCTACAGAATACCCTTATCTTTTGTGGCAGTTGCCTGAATTGTGCAGAGAATGGAAAATGGAATATCTATATTTAAAAGCATTTAACCCAGATAAAGAAAAATGCTTTCTTACAAGTTGTCTCCAGTGCATGTATTATGAAGATTTCCGTACTGACAAACTACAGGTTAATTTTGATTAACGATCTTCTAATTATTAATACTGAACAAAACATAAAATTGTAAGATATATATGTTTGTCATGGTTATGGAGAATATATAACGCAAAATCCAAATGGAAAAGGGATTGCTTGAAAACAAGTATTCTCCAGATGCTACTGTTTGACAGTACTATGTTTGAACACAAGAGGGCCTCCAAAAAAAAAATTCATCAAACAAGTCAATGAAGGATACATTTCACCCAGGTTATAGGATGTAATTGAGTATTGTGAACAGGCAAAAGACTAGAAATATGCTGGATATTACTTGAGAAATTATGGACTGTCTTTAAATTATTCAAAGCTGCTCACTGAAACAAAAACCTATCTTTCTTAGCAGCAATATTTGGCCACTGAGAATGAACAAAAATTAAAAGAGAAGGGGTTGAAATGGTAGAAAAATTCAATATTTACTAGTTCTGTGTGTTCACTGGGACATAAAATAACATATATGCCTCAATTTCATACAAGTGAAAAACAGGAAAAATTACTCATTCACCTCACTAAAGCTTGTTTTTACAAATATGATTTACATAATGCCAAGGGCACCATATAATAGAGTTCTTATTAGCTGAGACATAATTTAATAATTCTTGGTCTCTCCAATAGCAGCTGAAGCAGTAGCAACTTATACACATATACACATCATATCTCTTAGGCACACCAGCTGTCAGCAGTAACTACAAGGTATGGGAAGCTGAGCACTCAATTTGAATGAATGGTATGTTTCCAGTGACTGCCTGAATCCCTACCCTAAATGCCTTAGAGACGAAGATACAAGACAGACACACAGACACACACACAACACCCCTAGCAGCAGAAAGACAGACATGGAAAGTTAGAGACAGAAGAGGGCTTGTGCTCTCCTTATAAAATTTATACATTTTCTAATAGTATAAAGACCTGTTACAAGAAGATTCTCAGAACCCATTTTTACTCCCACCAATTATACTTTGTCTTACAATGTCCCAAGGTAGAAAATGAGAAAGAAGGGAGGGAATTCCCACAGAATAAGATGCTTTGCAACAGATCAAGGGACTGCAGGAGTAATCTGAACAAATCTTACCTCTCTCCTCAGCAATAAAAATTTTTCTATCTCTTTAAAATCTCTCATTGTCCCAGGCAACTAAGACTAAGTTCCAGAATATTCATATTGGTAGAGGGAGTTTCTTCACCTGGAGTTCTCTACATCAAGAGAATCATAAAAATACAGACATAAACAAATAAGTGCACAACTACACCTGACAATTTGTTAAGAGCAAAGATCTAAATTGGCAGAAAGCTGAAAGAATAAACGTAAAAGGGGAAAATGGTACGCAACTGATGCAGCTCAATCCTGACCTATTCAAAAAAGTCACCCGATGATGAAAAAAAAAGGAATGGACAACAGAAAGGAGATCTATTATAACAAAATCCAAACATTTAATCAATGCAAATCAATGCCACAACAAAGAACCCATGAGACCAAAGTTTACCTTACTTAGCAAATACGAGAGTTACATGCCAAAGTAATGGAGATGGACATGCCGAAGTAATGGAGATGGCAGTCAAAGAGAAAACAGTTGAGAATATAATAACTTAGAAATAAAGATGTGGAATCTTAAAAAGGGATGATGGAAGACTGTGAACAGCATCATCCAAAAAGCAGAAGAACGCAGTAGAAAGCACAGCCAGTTTCAAGAAAGCCTTGGAGATGCCCATGCAACCAAAAGAATCCCTAGAATATATAAAAGTGAAAAATTAAAGGTGTCTAACAGAAGAAAAGCAGTAAAAATATAAAAAATAAATTTATGAACAATTATTTTCACCATCCAGGACAATAACATAGTCTAGATGTGTTTACAGAAGAAGGCAAAATGTTACTAAAGAAAATAAAGACAAGGACAAAAAAAACGACTGTAATTAGAGCAAGTCACATAGAGATCTGTGCTGGAGAAGATATAACTGTTATGCTGTGAAAAGAAAGATGTCCAGGTGTGAGAAAATCCTCAGATCTTATACCTTCAAAAACAAAACAAAACAAAATAAAAACAACAGACCAAGAGAGACCATCAAGAACTATGCCCTTTTTACCTATTTCCACATGTGTACAAAACACTGACACATGTATGAAGGGCATCCTCTATTAACACATTAGCAAGGGAAAAGGCAGGTTTATGCAAATGATATTAACTATAAAGAAGCCTTTGATTCAGAAGACCAAAAGACTCCTCAAAGACTCTTGCAAAAAGGTGTCTCCCATCCATACATCAAAGATTCCTTGAAAAATACAAAAACTGAGATAAACTCATTCAAATCACTAATCTCAAACATCAGGTGAAGTATAACATAGCTTAAAAATACCCTAGGCCTAAGCCCCTAGAACAGAAATGATCCAGAGCAGAATCCAAATTTCAAGGGATTATCTAGGGATGGTGAGGTCTTACAAATACTTTTGCAGGCAGATGATATCATGCTACTTGTATCAAGTTCCAAGAGTCTGACTTAAGCATCCACATTGGAAAAACCAAATGGATGAACCCAAATTTTGGCAGTTAACCTATACAAATTGCCTATCAGTATATCTCTGAATCTGGGATGGAGAGTTTTCAGTAGAGCTCAAAATTAAACAAGAGGAGGGTGGGATAGATGCACCTTCAGGAAATAGCAGCGTCTTTAATGACCCCAAAGTTTTCCCGGAATGGTTCATCTTTTTATTATCAATATTTATCAGTGTTTTGTTGTGTTATCTTCAAGATTCAGAACACAAGAGTTTTCATAGAATCAAAAAGCAGTATGACAGAGTGGACTATGGACAGGCTCATGGTGAGTATGAAGCCACTGCAAAATTTAACAAATAAGGAATATCAAAGAAGAGTAAAGGAAAGAGGGAGAAAGGAAGGAAAGGATTAAGCAAAAACAAGAATTTATTAACTATGTGCTATGTATGTACTTTACACAAATACTGTATCATTCAATTCTCACAACAACCCTGGGAGGTTAAGTGCTATTATTATCCTCATTTTACAGACAAGGGAACTGTGGCACACAGATGTTAAGGGCCTTACCCAGATTTAGACAGTAAGGAAGTATCTAAAGCAAAATTTGAACTCAGGTCTTCCTGACTCCAGGCCCAACACTCTATCCACTACACCACCTAGCTTCCTTGTGATAATAATGATAACATAATAGCTAACATTTATATGGCTCTGATTATGTGCCAGTAGCCACCCTGGGAGGTAGGTACTATTATCATCCCCATTTTACAGATGAAGAAACTGAGGCAAATAGAAGTAAAGAGACTTGTCCCAGGGTTACACAGCTAGTGAATATCTGGGGCTAGATTTTTAACTCAGATCTTTGTGATTCCAGGCCCAGCCCTCTCTCCACTGTACCACCTGGCTTCCTGGGTGAAATGATCATTGGTCAAGCAAGCATCAAGGACAAGAGATAACTCGGGAGACCTCATGAGAATGTTATCAGGAAAAATTAAGGATTAGTCTCCCACAGGGTCGACTTCCCTAAGACAGACTAATGTTAGGGTACGGCCAAGTGATACACTGGGTAAACAAGCACCGGTGGCTTGCAGTCTGCTCTGATGGAGAGAGTCACATTGATAACATCACAAATCTTCCTGAGTGTATGTGTGCATGTGTATTCAGCAAAGTTATCCTCAGCTGCTTTATCTCAATGTGGAGGTGGGCTTGGATCTCCATCTCCCCTCCAAACCAAACTTCTCTATCTCTGCTGAGGGCACCATCATCTTCCCAGTAACCCATAGTCATCAATGACTCTTCCTTCTCCCCATGGAATCTCATTCTATTCTATTCCAACTTTACAACTGATTCTCCCCCAAGTAACCTGCTGCCAAATCTGATGGTCTTTTTTTCAGTTCTCATCCTTCACATAGCCACTGCTGACCAATTGTTCTCCTCTCTGGGCTCTCTGGACAGTACTCACTCCTGGTTTGCTTTCTATTTGTCTACACACTCCTTGATGGTTCATCATATCTTTACTCTTCTGTGAGTATTCCACAAGGCTCTGTCTAGGCTTCCTATACTTTTCCTCTCTATACTCTCTTCAGTTCCAATATGAAGGTAACTCACAGATCTATATATCCAGCTCGAGTATCTCCTCTCAGTTTCTGTTACATCTCCAATTACCTATCAGGCACTTCAAACTGGATGTCCAAGAGACATACTAAATTCATTATGTCCCAAACTGAACTTAATGCCTTTCTTCCCCAAATCATCTCTCTTGCAAACTTATTTTTCTCAAAGATACCACTCCATCCATCCAGTTTCCCATTATAGTAACTTTGTTATAGTAACTTTGGTATTATCTTCAATTCTTCACTTCCTCTCACCCCACGTTTTCAATCAGTTGACAGAACTTGCCGTTTCTACCTCTATAACGTCTCCCACATTTAATCCCTTCTCTTTATTCATACAGCAACCACCTTAGTTTTCAGGTGCTCATCACCTCTCTCCTATTTTTACAACAGCCTCTTGATTGCTCTCTCTACCTCACATCTTCCCATTTCAATCCATCATCCACACTGCTGTCAAAGTAATTTTCCTGTATGACAGATGGGACCATGAATTTTTTTTTTTTACTAAATCAACTTCAATGCCTCCCTATTACCACTAGAATCAAATATAAACTCATGTTTAAACTGGAAAGCTCTTAAGACAATTTCCCCACCTTCTCCTTCCAGCCTCAATGGACATTATTCTGTCCACTTACTCTCTGTGATCCAATCACACCAGTCTTTTCTCTGTTCCACACTCAAAACACTATCTCCCTTCTCCATGTCTTTGAACTTCCATGCTTGGAATATACTCACTCCTCATCATCACCTTATACAATTCTTTTCTTCCTTCAACACACTTCCTGCTCCCCTCAACTGCTAGTGCCCTAAGTACCATGTACTTACATTTACTCTGTATATGTACACACACATACTCAGGAATATACTGTTGAGGTTTGGACTCAACATCTTAGTCCACTAGATGTTACATGAGGAAAAAGCTGTGGTGCAAAATAAAACAAAGATAGGAAGAGCAACCAGACCAAGTTAAGTACATACCATAGAGATTTATGCAAGAGGTAACGTAAGTGAGAGTACTGAGGAATCTGAAGAAAGGGAACATACCAAAAGTGTGGAAAAATCTGAGTATAAAATGACTCAAAAAAAGTTACATGAAATCAAGCACTATTGACCCATATTCCTAATTTTCCCATCTTTATATTAATGAAAATAATCTATAGGCAGGTCAAATTATGCTTGAAGAAAATGCCAGAAGACCAAGTGACTTTTAAAAGTGATATTGTGCAGCACACCATACCTTTTCATTCACACTATTAACTGAAAAGTCCAAAAAATATCAGAGCCTAATAGCATCTATTTAAAAAAATGTTTCAGTCGAAATGCAGCCTTAAAGCACTTCTCCAAAACAGTATCTCCCATGTATATATCAAGATCATACAAGGCTTGGTTATAGAGATAATTATAACTATAGAGAACACCCTAGTTGAAAATCAACTGGTGATTACTATCAAGCAAGGAAAAAATAAGGATATGTATGCTCGCCTTGTTTAACACTCCTCTATTAACATCAAGCGGGATATGTGTATGTTGGCAAAGTGTGCCACCATCATGAAGGACATCCAGCACAAAGTCCAAACGGAAGAAGGATTCCTTAGAGATGGTGGTCTTGTAGGTGCTCCTGTTTGTGGATGATAGTGCGTTGACTGCATCAAGCCCTGGAACACTGCAGAGCCTCCTAAAAGAAATCCACAATCACTCAAAAGAGTTTGGCCTAACAAGCAGGAAAAAAAAAACAAGTTGATGAAGGCTATCTATTATCTAGATTATGATGCACTTAACTCTAAGGACAATCCATAAGACTGGCTACATAGATGAACACCATGCACTTGGTCCAGGACAAAAGAAGAAAAAGAAGAAACCAGGATGCACTTTAGATGACTTGAAAATTTACCCAAAATACAGTATATTTTGATAACATCAAGCATCTTCGAGGGATACAATACTCCTACAAATCATAGAAAACCACAATCTTTGAGGAATCAAAATTATGGGTCACTCAAAGGTCAATGGAGATACATGGTATGTGTAAACAATTGGCAGCATGACGCCAATAACATCACATTGGTCAAGGTTACCCTTGCTCCTTTCTCAGAGTTCAGGTGGTGCAAGCATCTCCTCCACCCGTCTTACATGAGTACTACTACATGTTGATTTTTGTTGTATACCCTAGCCTCCCAATTGCATCTCCACAATTCTAATAACTTACAACATCATTCCACCACAGGAAAACTGAGGCATCACAGAAGGAACACTGCTTTTTCAAATAACAGGACCTGGGTTCAAATCTCAGCTCCGACACTTAACTTCCCTGGACCCGTTTCCTTATCTGTTCTGTACAACCTCTTATTTTGCAAAGAGTTGGAATAGAGGGCCTCTAACATCCCTTCTAGTCCTAGATCTATGATCTTATCTCAAAAACGTTCACCTTTTTCAACAGTTACTAGTCTCCAATCTTCTCATTAGCCTCCATGTTTTTTTTCAAATGCCAACAGTGGCTTAAAATAAGCTATCTAAGGGCTTGTTTCTTAGTCTTTTAGAGTATGATCACCCTGGGTTTGGAGACCTAAATTCATTTTCAAATGGTCAAGTGCTCTTTCACCATCTCTTCATCCATTCTAACCATATATTTATCTTTTCTAGTCTGAACCTCATTCTTCTTGAGACAGAAGCACATAAAGGGGACTATAGGATGATAAATTTATGGAAGGGACCTTTGTGGCCACCTCTAATCTCCTCATTTGAAGGGCAAGAGAGATTAAATGACCTGCCCAGAATCACATAGCTAACAAGTGTCTGAGGAAGGATTTAAATATAGTTCTACCTAATTCTAAGCCTATGACTCTAGCCATTAACTACATCACGCTGCTTCTCTATTTTTTTTTTCATTTCACTAACCAGTTTTTATAAAGAGCCAAAACTAAAAGCAGAATCTGGATTACTTATCTAGAGAGACCATGGCATTATGGAAGTAAAATGAACTAGATGTCAAAAGACTGAAATATAAGTCCTAGCACAACCAAGCAGTTGTATGATCCTAACTAGCAATGTGATAGGCTAGCTGAGCCTTGATATTCTGTCAAAGTAAATACCTCCTTAAAATATATATTC
Source organism: Phalanger gymnotis (assembly GCA_028646595.1). Lineage (NCBI taxonomy): Eukaryota > Metazoa > Chordata > Mammalia > Diprotodontia > Phalangeridae > Phalanger > Phalanger gymnotis. Next base: position 50,984,040 of record CM053623.1, on the reverse strand, counting down.
ATTGTGATGGATTATTATTATGCTATAAGAAATAACAAGCAGGATGGTTTCAGAAAAACCTGGCAAGACAGGAACTGATGCAAAGTGAAGTGAGAACCAAGAGAACATTGTACACAATAACAGCAATATTGTATGATGGTCCAGCTAAGAATGACTTAGCTATTCACAGCAATATAATGATCCAAGACAATTCCAAAGGATGAAAATGATGAAAAATGCTATCCACCTCCACAGAAAGAGCTGACGGGAGTCTGAATGTAGATCGAAGCATACTTTTAAAACTTTATTTTTCTTGTCTGTTTTCTTTTGCAACATAGCTAATATGGAACCATGTTTTGTATGACTGCACATATATAATCTATATCAAATTGCTTACCTTCTCAAGGAGGGAAAGAGGGGAGGGAGAGAATTTTGAACTCCAAATTGAATGAATGTTAAAAATGGTTATTACATGTAATGAGAACAAAAATAAAGTGAAATAATGATCTTTAATGCTTTATTCAATAAGTACAGAAATGAAAAGAATTTTCCAGGGAATATAATGTTGAAGGTTTATTAGTTTTAGGTAAAACCCATGCTTCACTTCTTATCAGCTGTTTACTTTCCAAATATCTTACTATAAAACTATTCAACTATCAACCAATGTTGCAGTTCTGCCAGTAGGGGGAGCAAATTACCAAAGAATGATTCATAAAATTATTTTACAGATTCTCAGGCACGAGGATTTATTAATATTATGCCAATAACAATCTCAACCACTTACTATCAAAATTATTAAGCTGAATTTTACAGAAATGGCCCCGGACTATCGAAGTTTAAGCAATTAAATTGGTTCTGTATTGTATTTCTACAATTTCGAATTTGAGTTTCTTATGACCAGGTCTACAATAATGTAAGCATTTTGATGCTTGGTCACCACAGAGAAATACTACATAAACCAGAGGTTCTTTTGGGGTCTGGGAACTTGTTTTAATATTTTCATAACTATTTCAATGTAATTAGTTTCCTTTGTAAACCTATGTGTTCTATGCATTTAAAAACATTCTGAGAAAGGGTAGATAAGCTTTACCAGATTACCAAAGGGTTAATGCCACAAAAAAAGGATAAGAACCCCTGACACATACTGCTATCCTCCAATAAAATATAAACTCCCAAGAAGGCAGTGACTATTTAATTTTTGTCTTTGTATCCTAACACCTAGCATCATATCTTTGTCTAGTAAACAGAAGGCATTTAATAAATGCCTCCTGATTGGATGTATTTGGTTAGTTTGCTGAAATGCCTTTTTTTTTAAAACAGAATGGTTTCACTGTCATGGAAGGGGGCAGCAGCACATATTCAGGAATGAATATAAGTGATATAAAAACAAAATACAAATTACAATTATAAAATCTGAATTATAAATTAACAGATCTGACAGCCCCATGAACATTAAGTATTTTAAAGTATAACCTTAAAGTGAGAGACACGCTGGAAAAACACTCTGGATTCAGACAAAGGAATATGACAAATACTGAATGTGATAAGTCACTTAACCTCCCAAGAACCCTCAGAAACTCACTACAACTCTTAAGTTGCACAACAGTTGCTTACCTGCACTGGGAAAGAGCATTTCTTATATTAAAGCATTAGTACATCATGGGAAGCCAATAATAAAACTAATTTTTTTTTAAAGTTTCTAATACTATTCAATTAACTTTCCTTCAAGATCAATACAACAGCTGTAAAATGATTCTAAAAATGGTATTCTGATGCTTCTAAAATCTTATCAACAAAAACTCTAAACATTATGTACACCCAAAATATATTAAGATGACTACTGTCAACTACCCATCGACAAATTTTATGAAGAACTACAAAGTCAAACAAAAAGCAGAAAACCAGTTTTTCTAAAACCTGGGTTAAGACCCAGTAAAGAATATAAAGTTAAGTTCTCCACATATTTTGGAGCCTTTTGGTGCTTAAAATCTCTTCCACCTATTAAGAATTTTTTCTTGCCAAGACACTAAAAGGGAGAACTAAACTATAATGCAAACAGTCACAGTGTAGCAACACCCAGCTTCCCTTTATGTCGAAGGAAGAGTATCAGTTATAGGATGAAATTTTGACAACCACAACCATAAAGTAAAATTTGTGCAACAGAAATGGATTATTAAAATAACATAGCCAACCAGAAGCCAGGGTCTATGTTTCATAATATCACCATAAAAGATTCTTTTGGAGGGGAAAAGAGAAAAAATACAGGAAAGATCTGGGAGAAGTCCAGTGTTGTGAACCTCTTCCATCAACAAAGACTGCAACCTCTATGTCTTAGTAGAAAAATCTGAAGGAAATTGCTTGCAGTCAAATGACTTGTCCATAAAAGCTAGTAAGTGTCAATGCATGATCCAGTCCAGGTCTTCCCCTGAAGTCTGAACTCTTGAACATGACTGATTTGTTGTTTGTTTGGTTGTTTGGGGGAGAAGGATTATGGGATCAGTTACTAGGAAATTACAGAAATGCAAATAAAAAAAGCATCAATAAAACAAAAATCTATAGAAGAAATTAAAAAGTTCAGAAGAGGATGAAAATGGAATATTTTATTACTACCTTGTTAAATTTAACATACTTTTAAATAAAATCTCTCACGTTCACAGTTTTATATACAATTCTCATTTTTTTATTTCTGAATAGTGGAATGTTTGTATTTGTTGATCAATAAGTATGTGTTAGGAACTCTGCTGGGCATAGGGACAAAAAAATAAAAATGGAACAATTCCTATGCTTCAGGTTAATTTTTAAGTTCATAATTTTAAAAATTTTAATAAAAATTATTATGAGACTAGATACTAAAAGTTACACAAAGAAAGTACATTTTTGAGCCTCAGATGAACCCCTAGTTCAAGAATCTGAAAAGTATATTAAAAAAGGACTCACTGAAAACATGGAAATGAGAAAAGAAAAATTTAATGGCCAAATGAAAGTGAAAATGAAGTGAAATTTGTTAATTTTTATTGCTCTTGGGCATCATGTGAAACAATGACAGAATAGCCCCAGAAAGACTGTGATTTGTCTAAGGTCAAAGGATGGTACAAACACAAATAATATTTAAGTTTCTTAAACTGCAATGCAAAACTATTCCACTGGTCCACATTACCTATAAAAGGAGTGTATGCATTCATAGCACATCCTATAACCAGCTTAGCCAAGGAGAAACAGGATCACCAACATGTTGTCATCTAGATTGGACATAGGCAAACTAGCCCAGGGCCTTTTCTGTATGGTACTCCAAGCAACAGTGGTTTTCACATTTTTAAAAGCAATAAAACTTTATTTCAAGATGTAAAAATTATTCTTAGCTGGAGTTGTACAAAAATAGGATGCAGTTTGCTGACCCCTGGTCTATGTGATTATTTCACTGACCATTTGCACAAATCCAGAATGGGTTAATTATATTTAATGCTTCTATTTGATCACAATTAAATACACTCGGCTTAATACGACAACTAGTAACGGTGACATCTGGATATTTTTTAAGATTTCTTGGTCATTTAAAGTCCTACTTTATGAGTCTTCAAAACAAATTGGTCTTGCTGCCCCACACTGGAAAACAAGCAGATGAAACAATCCAAACTATGGACATACAGATGGATGAGCAGTCCATTGTACTAGCTTACACAGGTACCACAAATAGATTTCTTGTTGCATGCAGCATAGAATGAGTGATGAATAGACTGGATTACATTAGCAAACTGCGCTTTCAGTGACCTTAAAATGCTATTTATGATGAAAATCTATCTTTTTTGATGCTAATAATCTCTCAGTAATGACCATATATCCATGAATCATTAGCACAGTACCATAGCAGGCACAAAAATGTGGCTTTTTCTTTACACTGACTAGAATCAGGGAACATTAAGACCTCAGTGGCAAAGAAATTCTAATGAGCAAAGGAAAGACATAGAGTGAGTATAATTAGGCTACAGCACATTAATAACAATGTGACATAAAAGATTATCGAGCACATGCATGAATAGAAAAGCAGTTGAATCAGTTATGTTGCGAAGGGAAAAGAAGTCCATGTGTTCACTAGTATCCATTTATATCTCTCACTGTATTATCTCCCTTCTACATCCTCCCTGCAACCCTTTCCAGAGAGTCGTCTTTTTAAAAAGTATGAAGCAATAAGAAATAAATTCCTCAAAACTAAACAATCGAAAAGAGTCTGCCATTATATGCAGTATCCTGTATCCATTATCATCCCATTCCTACAAAGAAAGGGGGAGGTTGTCATCTGATGTCTCTTCTTTGGGGCCAAGACTGGTCATTATAACTTTATAGGATTCAACAATAAAACTATAAAGACTCAATGCTGCAAAATTCACTAATTATTGAAAAAAATCAGAGGATGACTTAGAGAATACCAGGTAAATTCTTAATGAACAAGAATGACAAAGGATAAAACAATATGAATAAGGTTGGGATCTATAGCAACTCCTACACTGCTGAGACTACTGCTGTTTGAAATAACAAAATAATTAAAAAACAAACTTAGATATTTTTATTCAATAGGGATATTTATTTTATGAATGGTAAATGTACTGGAACTTAAAAAAAGATAAAAACATCTAACTACATGTGGTCTTCACTTTATACATGCTCAAATTACAATGTATTAACTTGTTTCCCATTTCAAATCTTTCATTTGAGAGATGAGGAAACTGAGACCCAAAGAGTTAAACTGACTTACACAAGGCCACACTGGTGGTACATAGCAGCCCAAATTTGAGTGCAGATCTTTGGGCTCCAAATTCTGCTTTCCAAGAGGGGTAAGAAGTCTTTTTGCCCTGTTGTTTAGTTACTAGCAATAAAAACCCTCTGAAAATCTAAAAAGAACTGAATTATCAAAGGTAGAAGGAAAGATGTGAAACTAGTGCATTCCATAGTGGATCAGGGAGGAAAAAGTTATTGGTGAGAAGAATAGGTGGTGACAATAGAATTACAGAAGATAGCTCAATTTCCAGGCCATAAGCTAAGGTTGGGAATATGAAATATGGGCAAAAACAGTCCCTGTCCTCAAGAAATTAACATACCAACAGAGGAAACAACAAGTAAATAAACAGGTACATATACTATTTATATAGAGTAGAATGAGTGGAAAATTTAGAGGGGAAGGCAAATGGAGGTACTGAGAAAAGGCCTTCTGCAGAAGAAGGAGATAAGTGAAAGAAGACAGGGAAAGAGGAAGAGGCTGGGAAGGAGAGCATTTCAGACATTGTGGATAGCCAGTAAAAAAGGAACAAATATGGGACCCCTGATTGAAACATGTAGAAAAACTCAGTAAATTATTAGTGAGAAGGTACAAAATCTATCTTGTTTCAAAACCAAATTAATCATTCCCCGCCCCCAATACCCCACATTCCAGACTTATGGCATGGAAGAAACAATGAGCCAGAAGAGTGAATTCAAGTAGTCTCTGCCGCTAATTATGTAGTCTTGCACAGAGGCCTTAATTATTCTGAACATTTTTCTACTTTTGTAAAATGAGGAAGATTCCCACTACCACCCCGCACTGTGAATGTTCTCCCTATCCTATATACCTTGATATTGTGTATATATGGTTTTCTTTGTTAGACTGAAAGTAGTCTGAGAGTAGCAACTGTTGCCTTGTTTTGTCTTTGTATCACCATAGGACCTAACACAAGTACTTACATGTGATTTATTGACCAATAATGGATGTACTCTAAGAACTCTTCCACTAAGATAAATAAAAACACAAAATATGGCTATAGAAACTGAAAAATTTTCATTACCAAAGTGAAAGTTAAGCTTGTTGTGCCATTAATCAGATAAAATTATCAGAGCAAAAGTTCCCCAGACTGAAAAGTTAGAATCAGCATTTGAAGGGACATTGTATTTCACGTAGTCTAATCATCAATAAGTATTTATTCAGTGTTTCTTGTGCCAGGTACTATGCTAAGCAAATACTTTCCCATAAAGATTTTTTTTGTGCTGTTAATTTTTTCCCTAAGATTTTTATCCTTGGGTTTGGCCTCATAAGTCTTTTTAAGTCATTCACTTTAAAAACAAAAAAACCTCCCAAATCAACAACTCTTCTTTAGTTTAGGAGTGCCCCCCAATATTCTTAAAAAAGAAAAACAACACTATAACTCAGAAGGTTCCCAACTGGTCTCTTTAGATGCCACCACTGGAATCATTTGAAATTGTGACATCAAAATTATGTTTGGGAGAAGAATTTTTAGAGAGGTAGAATGATGTAAAAGAAAGAATGTTGGATGCAGAGTGAGGAAAAATTAGGAGGCAGCACAGCACAGTGGAAGGAATCTAGTGGACTTTGGTTCAAATCTCACCTCTAATATTTACTGCCTTGTGTAACCTTGAGAAAATCATTTAACTTCTTTGGGCCTCAGTTTCCATATCTGCAAAATGAGGGAGACAGCTTCTGTAGACCCTTTTAGCTCTAAATTTATGAAGCTATGAATTTAAATCGGGCTCTAAATGTTATTAGTTTTGTGACCTTGAGCAATTCATTTATCCTTAGTTTCCTCAGGTATAAAATGGGTCCAATATTTCCTCCCCTGCCCATCTCACTGTATTGTATGAAATAATTTTTAAAGAGCTAAAGAGTAACTGGATTTTAAATTTCATGAGTTTACAGAATTCTCAGTTATGGGAATGAAGGAATGCTACTAACACAGGTAAGCAATTTCTCTGCAACTCACAGAGTTGCCTAGATCATGTGTCGAATCCCCGGTGCCCCCAAACTGATTAAAAAGTAATCAGGAAATGTTTAACAAAATAAATAAAAATACAATACAACAGAGATAACATTAATTTGTGGTACTCTAAGAGTTTGGCTAGAATACTGAGCAGGTGAGTGACTTACCCTAGCTCACTCCGCCAATATATTTCTAAGGAAGGATTTGGCTACCGGTTTCCTCACCTTCAAGGTCAACTATCTCTCTACCACACCAATCCTCTTCACCTACTATCCCACTGCCTCTCTTAAAGTCTTAAAAGAATTATAATTAGCTGTTTGTTGAGACAGCCCTCTTCTCTTTTTAGAGACAGAGTCCAAAGAATCACTTTTGGAAATCTTTCCTATAGGGCATAAGAGTAGGTTTGATGTAACCATAAATGGTTATGACAAACTATAAATAAAAGTGTTCCTCTCAAAGCCGCCAATCACTATCTCACCAACAAAATTGTCTTTATTGGAAGAATGGTCCCCCTGAGCAATTCCTCTACGATCTCAAGGATAAAATTGTGAGCAAAGCCAAGTAAAAATTTTATTAAAATGCTCTGCTTCTAATGTAGTTGATCTACTAGTTGAAATTTTCCATCCCTACAGCATTTTACTTGCATTCCATTTGGTGTTGCCTGAAATCTCTCTCTACTCTAATCCACCTTCCGGTGACACAAACCGCCACAGTGATTTCCCCCTCTAAAACCCAGGTCTGACTATGTCCCTCAATTAAGTCCAGTGGCTCCCTTTTGACTCAAAGATCCAATATAAAGTCCTCTGCTATTTAAAACTCTTCAGAAAAATGAACTTTTCTAGGTCTCTAGTCTTCTTACACACTTCTCCATTCCAGGATTCTGTTTCAGCCATACTGACATACCTGCTAATCCTCACAGGAGAAGAAGTTTCTCTTGTCTCCCATTCCTGGAATTTATCCTTACCCTTCTACAAATCCCTTATTTCCTTGCAGACTATCCTCATTTACCACCTTCTGAATAATTCTAAATTTATAGCTCAGCTCAATTACTCACCTCCCATTCCTAAACTATTTGGCTTCACCACCATGCTTGCTGTTCCTACTTCTTTACCACCAATTACCTCCTAAATCTCTTGCAGTCTGCATTCTATCTCCACCACTCCAAAGAAACTGCTCTCTATTACTTTCTGGATTGTTAAAAACACAACAACCTATTTCCCTCAATCCTCATCCGGATCAATAGTAGATTAGCAGCAGCCTCTGAAACTACTGACTTTCCATTCTTTCTTGATAGACTCTCCTTTCTTCATTCATCAAGCATTTATTAAGTGCCTACCATGGGTTAGGCTCGATGATAGGTAATGGGAATACAATAACAAATATGAAACTTTTTCCTTCCCTCAAGTTTACCTTTTAAGGTGGGAAAACCACTTATACAGATAGAAGTAAATGGGGTGTGTGGTAGAAGAGGATGGGACAACTAGAAATTTAGGAGGACTGGGACAGGCCTCTTGTAGGAAGAGGCACATAGGCTGACAAATGAAAAAAGCTAATTATACAAGACAGAGACAAGGACATAGTGCACTTTAAGCCTAGGCGACAGAATGCCACGAGACGGAATGCTACACAATGCTACATGCCAATTTGGCTGGAATGTAGAATGGATGAAGGAGAATGATGTGTGGTAGCTGGAGTAAGACTGGGAATGGGTCTAAATACTAGGTTTGTTATTCTGATTCAGAAATAAAAGGGAGCCAGTGGAGCTTCTAGAGCTGAAGAAGCATAAGATCTGTGCTGCTTTGGGAATATCAATTTGGCTACTGTATGAAGGATGGATTGAAGAAGGAAGAGACTAAGTAATTTCTACTGAATGTCACAATGTTTTGCTGGAATTATATAATCTGATCCTTACAACAATTCCTATAAGGTATAAGCTACAAATATCACTCCCTTATTAGAGATGACGAAACCAAGGCTCAGCAGGTGAAGTTAATATGTCCATGGTCATAAAGCCAATTAAGTGTCAGACATGGAGTTTGAAAACAGATGTTCCTGACTCCAAGTCAACCATTTTTATTCACTATAGCACAGCAGGAAACCAATTAGAAGGCTACTGAAATAGCCTGGGTAAAAAGGGAAGGTCTGAACAAGGCTGGTGGCCATCTGAGTAGAGACATACAAGAGATGTTGTAGATACAGAACTGACAAGACTTGGCAACTGATTCAACATGGACAAAGAGGGAAGAAAGGAAGATAACTCCAAGGTCATAAGCCAAGTTCACTCGAACAATGGTAAAACCCTCAAAACTTGGCTTCTTTGACATGGCACTCATACTCCTCTACCTTTCCGAACCTCCTCAGACCCTATGTTTGGCTTTCCCCTCTACTATTTCTGTAATTTCTCTTTCTGATTTTATTAACACCTATGGCTTCAATAATCAAAAGTATCCAGAAAACAGTCAAATGTCTATCTCCCTCCAGTTTCTTACGCATCTCAACAGTAACATGATTAAAACTCAACTCATTTATCTACCTCTATTTCTGCTCTTTCTATTAATGGTACAATCATCCTGCCAGTTATTGCAGCTTACAAAGTTGGAATTATCTTCAGTTATTTCCTGGGAAATCATATTCAGGAACTTCAACATCAGATCCATTGCTCCTTCATTCCTATTAAATTTCTTAAAATCCTCGATCCTAGTGTCATATCTCTGTTTGTATCTTTAGCACTTAACACACTTAAAGCCCTTAATAAATGTTAACTGAATTTGAATAAAGAACATCTAGTCAAGGAATACCACTATCTTCCAGAAATGGGCAAATATAAAATCTAGTCATTTAAAAAGTAATTTCTGTTTTGATAAAATATCCCTGGAAGATCATTTTTCTAATAAAAAATTTTAAAATAATTTAAATTATATATTGACATAACATTTAAATTTTTTAAAATTTAAAATAATTTAGACTAGATGTAATGTAATTCTGAATGAAGCTGAATTGTAGATTATATCATAAGGAAAGGTAATGTTCTTTCTTTCAAGTCCATACAGGCAAAGCCCATCACTAAGCTAAGTAGATGCCCAAGAAGGTTGGGGAGAGAGACAATGAGAGGAGAGGCAGTCCTATTTTAATGAGTAAATAAGAGCAATTTGTGTTATCAATGTTTTGTACATAAACGGTAGTTCTATAATGAGTGAATATAATTTGAGAAAGTTCTCAGTTAAGAAATCCTTACTCTGCTATAGCATGAAGACTTTTAACAATAATTTTTATTTATGCAAATTGAGCAATGGTTACTCAAGCAAAACTATCAGATTTGTGATTAATTCTGCATTTGTCTATCACAATTATTTTTTTTCTCATGGAAATCTTATTCACAAGTTTTCTTCCTCACTCAAAATGAAGCTTACTCTTTTGAAAAAGTTTTTCTTTTTGGAGGGGGAAAGGCAGGGCCATTGGGGATAAGTGACTTGCCCAAGGTCACACAGCTAGTATGTCAAGTGTCTGAGGCCGCATTTGAACTCAGGTCCTCCTCACTCCAGAGCCCGTGCTCTACTCACTGCGCCACCTAGCTGCCCCTGAAGTTTACTCTTGAAAGGCTCAAATATATTTAAAAAAACAAACAAACTATTTTGGAATTAAGAAAGAACTATAGTCAAACTTTGGAAAAAGAGGAAGAAATGGTACATCTAGTTTTATAGACTTTCGTCTCTAAAGGGCTTTGTACGTGTATACACGATAAAGTAGAAATTTCTCTAAAAATTCTGGAAATATTTTATCATGGCGTTATTTATTAGTGATGTGGCATACCTTAAATGGTAAGAAAATTCATAAGGTAATCTAAAATAATCATAGAATTAATGTCATACGTTGAATCATACATTCATAAAATAAAAGGCAAGGTGGAACGTATATTTGAGGAAATGCTCAATAGTTACCTCCCTCCACAAATGCTTCCATAGTCCCACTCTTTTTAGAACTACTCTCGGCATTAATGTTGGGCACATACCCTCAGATTTCTTTATACAATGCTTTACAGCCATTCTTTGGTATTTTTACAGATAATGTGCTTTGACTATGAAATGATGAGATTTTCCTCCACTAAAATCTCACATGTATAATGTCACGCCTTTCCTGACAACGATGTTATCTTCTTAGGGGAAGAAATATTATTTGTTCTTGCTGTTGTTATATAAATATTATTGTTATTGTTCCTGTGATTGTTATCCCACAACTTGACCATGGACTAGGTGTAGAGATTAATGCTTTATCAGTTTAATTTACTCCACTATTATGTCTCATACTTTAATCCAGATAATGCTACTTAATGATTTCAGGACCACTGTGTTAAAGAAATCATTATACGTGTTTTCTAATCTAAATATTGTGAATAAACTTAAGTTATGTTAAATAAATGTGATTAATAAATTATAAAGTACTTTGAAATTTTGCCATAAATGTCACCTATCATTAAAATTCCTGATTCCTAGAAAGTTTAAGAGATGAAACATTAATGCAATTCTAAAAATAATAGAAAATTTACACAAGTCTGAAGGGAAGTTCATTCTTTTTTAGCAGGTCATTTAAATTAGTAACATCTGTTATAAATTAAGTTTTTAAATTTTAAATGGTTCAATTAAATGAATGTTTTTTTTAAATTGCATACAGCTTACTGTGTAATTGAATGTTTATTAAGTCACTCTACAGAACTTATTATTTTTCTTTTTTCTTTGTTAATTTTAAGAGAATTCTTAAACCAAATGGAAATCTTACACTAATACCAGAAATTCCACTTCAACGTGCAATATCTAACAATAGAGGTCATACCAGGCATACCTTTTCTTTCTGTTTTCTGTGCAGGGATGGAAGATGTGGGTGTAGGCAGTTTTGATAAAGTAGATGCTCCATTAGCATCAAATGATTTCTTTGGCTGGTGATCAGATTGTAGAGGAAATGGACTAGAAGGAAGAGTGCTTGGGGTAGCAGTTGGATGAACCACTGGTTTGATGGGGTGCTGTACTGGCGTAGAACTACTGTGAGTCTCTGCTCTTGGCAGTCTGTAGTCTCTGTCATTGTGTCTGCTTGTTTGAGACAAAATATTCTGTGGGAGCATACTACTGGCATCACTGGAATGCTTGTCTTCCACTTTTGTTCAGTTCGCAAAGGAATGTTGGAATGAGGGGGAAAAAAAAAAGATTACGTTAGAAACCTGTCTTTAACATTGGCTAATTGAGCAACATGCTAATACTTAAGTCTCTTTTTATAAAACTTCAACCCTATTTAGCTTCTGAAATTCTATCATAATCATGCAAATTCTGAAAGATCAATGAAGAGTTAAGTGTCAACTATAAAACACACCTTTCTCATATCTACACTTAAACGTCAAAATGCTTTCTCTAAGTCACAAGTTTTCTAAATTGAGAAATGTGATCAACAGAAATTACTGAAATATATCTGAATTATTCTGTGTCTATCTCTGTGTATTTGGAAGTATAGTACCTTTTAAATCAAAATATTCTAATAGTTTTTTAAAATTTTATAGAAAATATAAATATAAGTAGGCTTTTTCAAAATAGCTGGACCTTAATCACTGATTTTAAAAAATGAACAGTGGATATAATACAAAAAAGAATATAGGTGACACCACTTGTATTACTTAGTCCTACTTCTAAATTATTATATATACAACTATAGGTCATTTTAGCGTAAACTAAGGGTTAGATAAATGTTTTGGTAGCTATTTGATAAACAATATATTAAACTAAGCCAATTACGAGACACTTATGATGGTTTAAGAAAAAGTTAAATCTAAATCATGGAATGCAATAAAACTACCTGAAAACAGTCTGTATAAAAATCTTCTTTTACAAAAAGCCTAGCTGATACCATTAAGTACAAAGACACCTTCTTACGACTTAAAAAAAAGGGCACACAAAACTAATCTGTACATTAAATAAATTTCACTACTAATACTTATGTGTAGCTATATACACTAAAACAAACAAAAAAACCCAACATAAGCTGAACTAAAGCAGTTTCACTAGCTCTGAAGTTAATATGGAAAAATGAAAGTACAAATGCCTTAATATTCAAGTTGGGATATGGCTTTTGTGCATACTAAGCTAGGTATAAAAACTGAACACAACTCTACTTTGAGCCACTACCATAACAAAATATAACTTAATTTGTCACTAAACACTTATACACCAAGGAGAATGGAATTTTCAGGAAATAAAAATATTCACATTTACAAAAAATACAAAAAGTATCCTTTTATGTGACATGCTCCAAGAAGCTGTCTTGACCTTTTTCTATAATGCTAAGTGTTAGCCTGCTCTCTTAGCTTCACACCATCTCCCCTGCTAAAACAAACTTTCTTGATTTAAGATTAAATGAGTCCTATCTACTTTCCACCCACCCATCACAACTGACCCCCCCCAACTCCTCCTGATGTCCAAAAACACCACAAAAAATCATAGGACAAGGATTCGTTTTCTGGTTTTACACTTAACATCTGTAAACATCTGCCAACAATCTTATAATCCCTTAGGATGTGCATATGGTATCAGTTATAGCCAAAGCATTTTAATAAGTTCTCATGTAATTTTGTATGAAGTTATTAATTGGTATAACGACAACCAAAAAACTGCCTCCAATTAAGCTTACAATATTAACTGATCATAGAAAATTTACTATTTGAAAGAGAAGGGTGAACTGATAAAAGACTATTATTTAAAGAGCATACCAATCAACTTATAACTTGACTATGAAGAAAAAAGCTTTTATTAGTTAGAAAATGAATAAATACTCAAAGATGAATAATTAGCTTTTTATTGTTTAGGTTGTCATCCTAAAAAAACAAAATGTAACTATCCTATAAAATGTATTAGGAGTGTGATTGATTGCCAAGAAAAATTTCTGCCTGGGCAAATGAGGAAGATGTATTTCAAGGACAGTTTTCCCAATGCCCTGTCCAATTTTCTCCTTTACTGTACCACCAAACAAGAACTCCCAAGGCCAATCTCTATGCTTAACTGGATATAAAATTAGTTTCTGTCCACTAAAAAACAATCCTTTTGAAGTTCTATCAGTCAAACTATTACATAAAAGTGGCAAATATGTTCTAATTAACATTTTCACATTCTAACAATGCAAAGATATGCTGTTCCTTCCAAAACTACATGTAGGTATACCAAGAATTAGGCAGTGAATAAGTAAACTTCATCCACATAAATTTCACTCATCGTTCTATAATCACTATATAGAGTCAACAGCCTATAAAGAAATGGATTTCTATAGAACATATCAGATAAGACACAATAAAATTGAAGGGGAAAAAACAATGATAGTATAGCTGCATCATTTGCTGGCTAAAAATGAATACGATATAAAAAATGTTTTAGACTTTTTACCACACTGAAACTCTTTCTGATGTTCAATTAGGCATGATAAACAATTATCACTTCCCACACCATCAAAAGGAAGATGGATTTAAAATTCCCAATTCTCTGTATAAGCGAGATACTACAGCATAGTAGATAAAATGGCCTTGAAGAAAGGAAGACTTGGGTTCAAGTCCAGCTGCTGACATACAACAGCTATGAGACCCTGGGCATATCAATTAACTTCTCCAAGTTGTAGAGAAGGAGCCCAGCATCCCTTCTGCCAATACCCCTTCTAATTTTCTGCTTAGAGGCACATAAATTTCAAGTGTCACATACTTGGAATTTTGAGCACCAGTATATAGGAGGTACCAGGGACATCTTACCAAAGGTTATGCTTATGTAGGCAAGGATGCTTGCAGATGAGGGCAAGAGAACAAAAAAATAACAAGTGTTTTGTTTTGCTTTTTTCTCTCCTACTGCACTAACATTGTACAAAAGTATCAGAAGTTACCACAAGAAACTGGTGCATGAGGCAGAACAACCTCAGGCTTCTCCCTAGACCCTGGATCTTCTAGATAGGTCTATGAAAAAAATGAGGAGGTTTCACTATTTTAAAAGTATCAACAATCCCAAAATAAGGAGTTAAGGGGGAAACTGGGCACTATAGTCTGAAAGACATCTTTACCTTTCATTTTCTCAGGCGCACTTCTAATGTACTAAGAAATGAACACATATATCATACACTGAAAAAACCAGTATGTTCAAGAGTAAGCATATTGAAAACACAAAGGCTGTTCAAAAAACAGGAATTTTAAAACACATCTACCAATGTTTAACAATAAACTTTGTTTGAAATGTACCTTAGTACATTTAATACTAAAAACTATATTAACACGGTCACTGTTAATATAAAGTTCTACAGTTTCTACCTAAGCAACAGAATTTAGCCACCTCCATTTCTTTACAACTGTTCCTCTAAAAATTACACAACCAAAACAAGAACACAACACAACATCATTAATCGGTTTTCTCATCTGAAAATTAAAAGGGGTTGGGATGGGAAGGGGAATTGTATAACCTCAAAAGTCCTTTCTAAATCCAGAGCTAGAAATCGAATTTCCACCAGCTTTTGAAATTGAACAGTCAAATGACAGCATGACTTACACAGCTTAATTATATTAAATGAATTCATCACAAAACGATAAATCATGAATAATTACTGTTATATATTAAATGATTTAGTATCTTACTATAACGCATGTTCAAAGATGAATCTGACCTTTGGCAAAAGCATACTTTCAAAATATAATTAATCTCTAAAAGAGTCTAACTGTGAATGTAAAAAACTACAAACACATTCTTTTCGGTTTATTAACTCATGGGATTTTTCTCAGTAGCAAAAAAGAAAAATATATATGAATATATTCTGTAAATATGGCTAAACCAAAGCTGTTCCTTGTTCATTTTTCACTTCTCAGAACTTAGAACAATCTACCAGGAGGCTAAAACTAATTGTTCTATAAAAAATTTTTATGGCGAAGAAACTAAGCACCATAAAAAAGTATCACTATTTTGATCCTCTTACAATTTTTTTTTACTACCTAAAAAATGAGAGCAAACTACTTTTGTAGCATTGCTACAATACTTTTGTCTTTAAAAAAAAATTTAACCTAAAGAGTAATGTTTAAGAATTTCTAGGACTGCCTTCCCTTGACCCCACCCTCAACTTGATAAAAACCACATGTTTTTATTGTAGATTTTCTATTGGGTCAAATATCGATGACGTTCCTGGAATGAAATATACTGAACTCTTTGGTGGCATTTCAAGCTTACAGAATTAATGAATTGTGGAACACTGTTAATGATATACAAGTAATCTGTACTTTTCCCAAAACTAAGATTCAATTCTCCCCTACATGGATAAAAAAAAAACTATGACTCAACTTTTTTGGCATATGGTTCATGGCAATGTTTAGAAGGAACTGACCAATTTCAACAAAATTTTATACAACACTAAACTCTCCCAAAGATAGCTGGAAATGCTGCTCAGGACACTATTCTCAAACAATATAGTAGCTAACAAAAGTATTACAAAAGGCATATTTTCTATAATTTTTAACAGATTTTAATGAAACAGGTAAAGGTCAAAGTGATACCGACAGCATTTAATTTCTAAAACATTATGTTAGTATGAAAACTAAATTCCTAGAATTAGTATTATCAACTCTTAGTATTATCTTGCCACCAGATTCTGTTAGAGAAGCACGTATATAAAAGTGTCTCTCCTGTATAATCTGCTAGGCTACATCATAAACACACTTAGATCTTCCTAGTATTTCTAAGGATTTGTCAGATAGGAACTAATACTCCTAGAATGCTACATTACTATTAATTTTTAAATAAGCATCTGTTTTTAAGTGGCAATAAGTTATATAGAGGGGTGTGTGTGTATGCACACACACACGTGCACACCATCCTCTCAGGTATCTATCAAGATTAAGCATAGTGCTTAATACGTGCACACATGCACACCCCTACACTAAGACAGAAGCATCATCAGTATACTGTTTGTAAACATAATATGCATTTGCAATGGAAAATAAACTTAGAGAAAACTAGAGATATTTACAGACACTTTCACAAAAATAATACTTACTTCCACCTGCAAACCCACTGGCAGCTGTGGTTTGCATCACCTCTCTTCTGTAATCTCTATCTTTTGGGAAGCTGTTAACTGCCATTTTACTTGCTTCTTTTTGTCTCTGCTCTCTGAAAAAAAAATATATGCACATGCCCAGTAAAAATAGAATGAAGGACATGGAAGTCTATGCAATACAAGTGAGTTCTAAATAAATCCAATACTTTTGACAGACCTGAAATAGCACACTAGGCATGTAGGCATTTGTCTAAATTCATTTATCACAGTAAAATGCAGAATATAAAGAGGTAAGAATTTGGCTGTAGCTCAACTGGGATGGGGAAAAAGTACAAAAAAAAAAAAAAGTTGACGAAAATTCTTTTTTTAGGTTGCTATAAAATTACACCCTATCTTTTCATTAACAATCCATTGCCATTACAACCAATTCTGATGAGGTTCACCCTCACATCTCCTATGTGTATAGATGATAAGTGTTTACTATTGGTCGGTCTTTCATAGCTATCAAAGGATAAGATATGTTACTAGGTTAACTGGTGCTGTTTTTTCACCCTCTATCCAATCTTGACTTTAGGGTGTAAATCCCAATAGCAATGATTACAATTAAGTTTTGTAACAAAAACTGAATAGAAAGGAATCTTACAGATATGAAAAGCTTAGTGAATGATTAAAATGGCTTTGCCCAAGAGCACACTGATACACAATACTGTTCAGCTATATCCCAGTTATCTATGAGAGGTAGCCCAAAGAATAGAAAAAAGAGTTAACATTTAATTCAATTCCCTGAAAAAGAAAAGATAATCATTTTTTCTTTTTCACATCTATCCCAGGGAAATGGGAGGTGAAGGGAATATCTATATCAAAAAATGTCTACAAAAGAACTGTACTAAAGTATTTTTATCCTAGGATTGGGTAAAGGTGGAAACAAAAAATAAAATTCACAGGAAAATGGGACAAAAAAAATTAACTTAAAACACATTTTAAAGAGAGAATAAAATTCTCTACAAATTCAAACTACGTATACTGCAGTAACAGACTTGTTTAAAGAAAGGGCAGGATTTGCTCAGAGTAAAACAGCAAATGTATCAATGCATATTATGTACACTGTTGCCAACAAACGGCACCTGGGAAAAGCAATGTGGTTATGCCTATATGCCCTCTAAAGTAACTGTATAGGATTCTGATCTAGTTTTCTCAATTCTTGTTACTGTTTCCCCTTGGTCTTGCCACCCTGCTGCACTCAGTCATCCTTCTTGCAATTCAATGGGACCTCAACATACAAATAACATTATAGAAGAAAGCATTAATGTTGTGCCAAACTAAATACTTTCATTAAATAAATGGCTTCCAGGATAGGAGCTTTTAAGAAAGTCTGCTCTATGAGACTTTTCTTCAAATCATCTTTTATAAAGAATAGACAGACTGAGGACTATGCATTGGGACGACCAGAAAAGTATTCAATAGAGAGAATTTAATTTAGAAGTTGCATAGGATACTGAAAAATTAAATACCCTGCCCAGGATGACACAGCCAGCATGTGTCAGAGGTAGAAACTGAACTCAGATCTCCTTGATGGGGACAGCTTCCTCTCTACAAGCAGCCAAAGGCTGACTTTCTAAAAATGTAAGCTGCAGAGCAGATGTTCATCTACACTGACAGAATATGTTTCTTTACTTGAGGTGCCGTCTGCCAAAGGAATTAGATTTAACAGGACAATGGTATTCAAAAAAATATTTTAATCTGTAGAAAAAAATAAACATCTGTGCATCCTTTAAGTTAAAAAGGAGTACCTTTCAAGCCACTCTTTTGGTTTTTCCCACTGTGAAACTTCTGTTCGACAGTTGTAGTAGTACTTTTTCCCAGAAGAACTGATGTGTTCAGACCAGTCATCTGCAGAATCATAAGACTAAAAAAAAATTTCACATGCTTAAAAGGGTAGACTATATTGTATAACATCTTAATATTAAATAACAAGATCAATTATATAAAAAATAAAAATACATGGTTATAAGGAATATATGGAACAAAGCTGGCATCAATTAAAAGTCAAGCTTATTAAATATTTATAAATACCTTAGAGAATTCCACAAAAAAATGGGGCTGTGATGTTTAAAAAGGCTTGAGACATAATTTCTAGGTAATTTAATCATTTTAAAAAATAATGCCAGCATTTTAATAAAAGGATGGTCATTTGGCCATTCCTCTCTTACACCAAAACAATCAGGGCTGTAGGCCTGATCACACAAGTGATTCTGACCCCAAATCCATCTCTCCACTTTTCTAAGAGACTTAAGGATTCTTAGTTGATCCACTAAATCACTCTGCCTAACTCACTACAGAAGACAGAACTGCCCAAGCCTTTTGGACATTATTGCAAAAAAAAAAAAAAATGGTAATTCGTTATCCCGCCAATCTCTCAGAGGAGGTTAGGGGAGAGATAATAGTTTTCTTTTTAGCTTGATGCCCAACGTCCTCGAAAGTCCTATTTAGCAAAGTATTTTCCTCTACACGATCCTATATTCTGCATTTGGCAATATAAAGGGAAAAAAATCTACTTCTTTATCCAAACTGCTATTCCTGCAGGCTTCTGTAAATGGCTTTGTTTTATCTTTGCAAAGGCAAAGAATTAGAGAAGCTGCCAAATATTTATCCCTGCTTTTTTCTCTTATTTGAACCCATTAACCTCTAAGTTGAAAGTAAAAAATAAAATCAACTATACTCCTAACATACAATATATCTTCCTTTAAAGGTAGTATGCATTCCTTTTAAGCTAAGGCTTAAAGTCTAACATCTACAACTTAAAAAGAAATCATAAATGCAAATATTACCTTTAATAATATACAAGTAACTTCCCTATTCTCTGTTATAGCTTTCTATCTCCTCTAAACATCAATTTGAAGGAAAAAAGAAATAATAACGCTAGATATAAATTGGCTTTGCCACTAATTTTGAGCTCCAAGACACTGTTCTCTGAAAACCTTGCTTTTTTTTTTAAACTAAAGCTTAATGAAATTTGCTGAATAAAGCTAAACATAATTCAGATACTTCTATGACATTTACAGAAAAACATTGGGTGACACCAACTGTTATTTCTGAATAGGGTTTACCAAAGCCTCTGGCCCACTTCACAAAGAGAAGAGCTTCTCTACTCTGTTGCCTCTAACCTTTTGCAACAATCAAAAACCAGAATAAAAAAGATCCTCTTTGTAACCTCACCTTTTCTTTTTTTACTTAATAAAGAAAAAAGTCACAATTTCAGTGGAGCTGAGTATAACTTAGGTATAACTTAGACCAAAAAGTCTCTGGTTACCATCTAGATGGGAGGGGCACTGGAATAAAATATTCAGTATACAGAAATGAATTCAAACAGTTCAATTCTACATAAATGTCTTTCAACATATTTCAAAGAGAGAAGGAAACAGCATTTGTTATTTTGAAGTTTTGAAGACAGAAAGATTTGCATGTACATAAAAAATGATTTAGGATTTAGATATCTTTTTTGTAGACTGTTAGATAAAAGCTGATTTACAGTTATTCCTCAAAATCCTCCTGGTATTTAAAAAAAGACTACCTTGAACAACTAATTTACTGTTCTGAACTCTTTTTCAAAATAAACTTCTGAGAAGTTGGAAGGAGGTAGGACTTGAGTTGCATACTTCTCGGGGTAAAATGTTAGGATACAACATATCAAAATCATTTAAGAATAAGTTTATTAGCTACACAGATAATTTTACAGCTCTCAAATCACTCACTATGATTCCAAAAGCTTTCATCTGAAACTCAAGATGCAGTAACATATATTTCATATGCTTATGTGAAAATTAATCTCTCAGTCATAATGCTTCTAGAATATTAAAACATTACCTCCCCCCCCAAACACCTCAATATTAACAGTAAAACATGTTTTTTACAAGAGGAAATTAGCAACTAATTATGGTACATTTGGTCTAAATCTAATTCAAGTTTTGAAAAAATTATTAAACAAAAATTCTTTATTAAGTAAAGAATATAAGTGCATTTTTTAAAAAGTCTTTTGCTAGACATACATTTCATTCTTCTAGTACCAACAGATGAAGGACAGTTTTTAGTTAGATAACACTATAAATACTTACTGCATCTGAAGTTTTGCTTGGATTTGGATTATTGCTTGGATTAGAAGAATGTGAATTTGAACTATGAAGAGCACTGTGGTTATGTGAATTTTCTTGTGGAGAGTAACTGGTCCCTAAAAAACAAATTGTTTTTCAAATTAAATTTGGACAGAAATATAATCTTGATTATTATTCATAAACAATGCATATAAATGCTACTAATATAACCCATAAGCTGAGTTTGTGAAAGTATAAATGTGATATAAGGAGTATGTACTTGGCTTATGTATGCCATGCAATAGTATACATTATACTACGGGGGGAAAAAAATCACAGCTATAAGTTTCAAGAATCTCTTAACTAGGGTGCAGCTAGGTGGCGCAGTGAGTAGAGCATGGGCCCTGGAGTCGGGAAGACCTGAGTTCAAATCTGACCTCAGACACTTGACACATGTATTAGCTGTGTGACCTTGGGCAAGTCACCTAACCCCAATTGCCCTGTCCAAAAAGGAAAAAAAAAAATCTCTTAACTAGTAATCTAGTAAAATAGCAAGTTGTGCTAGATTATGCTCTGGCATAATGTTACACTTTACCTACTATAAGAAAATCTAAATTTCCCAAACAGATTAACGAAAGAGTAACTACTTATGGTATACAATTACTTTACAGATACATTCTTTATACTTTTTTTCTTTTATAGTGCTTTTATTGATTTAATTTACCTCCCCTCAATTTCAGAACTTTTACAGAAAGAGGTAAACCTGTACTGCAAAAGCAATTTAAGGAATTAACCAACAAGTATTTCATTAAACCCTGTGTATAAAGATTCTGTTAGATGCTGTGTAAAATAGAAAATATAAATAGGTCAAAAGTTAATCATAACTAAGTTATAATCCACTTGGGAAAAATAAATTATAAACTCAAAAAGATTAATTAACAATACAATAATACAAGAAATTTCACCAGGAAGAAATTATTCATTGACAAAAAGTGTAGTTTGGACATTCATTTAAATATGCATATATTGGGTGCTAGCTGAGATGGCTGGAGAAAGCTCTGTGAAAGAGGATGGAATGGATAACATATGGTAAATAGACTTAAGAGACTGAACAAAGGTAGGAAAGCAAAAGATAACATATAAACAAGATGTCTTTACCTGAAAATTTTAAAAAGAGAATAATGATAAAGATGAGGCTGGAAAGACAGATTTGGCCATATCTTAGAATGTTATACTATAAAGTTTAAATGTTATTTGGTAAGCAATTACTTCTAAACAGAAGGATAAAAGCATCAAAATGATCTTTGAGAACATTAACCTTATGGCAGTGTCGCAGGACTGATTATAAGAGGTAAAGATTAAGATGTCATTGAACTGGTCTTAGTATGTGACAACAGCACGGTACTATGCTAATGGAATTATAAAACTTAACCATAATATGGAAATAATGTTCCTATAAGAAGAAAGGTGTTCTTGGGTGTTTATGAGATTAGCGCTTCACAATGATATAAACTTCAAATGATATTTCCATCTTTGTTAAACTCTTACTGCTACACCACACTACCCCCTTTTCTTATTGAACCCTAAGAGTTAATCCACCTGTTCTCTCTCCAGCGGTACCATTCGTTGATTCTAACCATGGTTTTATCTATTCCCTGGACTACTCCCCTATCACTTTGTCACCAAGTAAATACATAACCCTCTTGCAGCAATTTAAAAAAAACATACACTTGGTGGAACTGTGAACTCATCCAACCATCTTGGAGAGCAAAATGGAATTATACCCAAGGAGTTAGAAAGCTATGTACATCTTTTGACCCAATAATACCACTTTAGTAGGTCTGTTTCCCAAGGTTACCCAGGAAAAAGAAAAAGAACCTATATCTTCTAAAATATTTATAGCAGCTCTCTTGGGGTGGCAAATAACTGGAAATTGAGGGGAAGCTCATCAATTGGGGAATGGCTGAACAAGTTGTGGTATATGATTGTGATGGAATACTACTGTGCTATAAGAAATGATGAGCTGGTTGATTTCAGAAAAACATGCAAAGACTTGCATGAAATAACAAAGAATGAAATGTGTAGAACCAAGAGAACATTGTATACAGTAACAGCAATATTGTTAGAAGAACAACTGTGAATGACTAAATTATTCTGAGTATTATTAAAAATACTCAAATCAACTACAAAGGACCTATGAAGGAAGACTGCCACGTAACTCCAGAGAAACAACTGACAAATGGCAGTATATTTAGTATGGTCATACACACACACATACACATACATACATACATACATACATGTGTGTATTTGTATCAAAGGGTAGACTTCTCTGGTGGGGAGCAGAGAAAGAGTGGGGCACTCTGGGGCAGAGTGGGGAGGGACATAATTCAAAATGCAACAAAAAAAATAACACTCCTCACCCATAATTTGGGGGTTTTGGTTGCTGCATTTGTTTTATTTAGTGGAGAAAAAAAGAGTTAGAAATGTATGTGTCTAGGAACACAAAAGAATCGATTAAGATTCGCATTTGTATTCCAGATTTACACCTAAGCATTCTATCACATATGGAGAGAAGCTTAGGTGATAGTGAGAGGACTATTTTTCTAAGAAACACTAGAAGAGTAGCAACAGTAGAAATGAGCATTACTCTCTCCTCTTTTCTTTCCACACAAAAATCATCTTGTCCTGGCAGGTGAGGAGGGATAAAGTAGAACCAGATAATAACAAGGTCTGAGGCTGCAAAAAGGATGAGGATGGAAATAATAGTGGAGATCCATTGGCAGTTGTTCTCTAGTACAATTCACACGTAATTCTCTTCAACTAACATTTATTCAATGGCTACCATGTATAAAGAAAGCACTATCCTAGATGCTAAGATATCAAAGGTATATATCATCTGAGGACTGGATAGACCAAAATCAAAAGGAAAAAGATTTTAGTTAGGTCTCCTATGGAAATATTAATAGCTAACTAGAGCTTTAAGGTTTGCAAAGCACTTTGTATCTATTATCCCACTTGATCCTCATAATTTCACCTCCATTTTACAGATAGAGAAATTTGGCTCAGAGAGGTTAAGTAATTTGCCAAATATCAGACAGCTACTAGTTGTCTAAGGGAGGATTTAAACAGGTTTTTCTGACTCTGAGTTCAACGCTCTACCCACGGTTCCACCTAGCTGCCTCTAACAATCCTAGATAAGGTTAGATATGATATGTACATTTCATATATATATGTGTGTGTGTGTGTGTGTATAGTGTGCATGTGGAGATGTATTTATAGATATGTAGAGGGAGAGAGGGAGAAAAGGGGGGAAGACAGATGACAGAATGAGAATATATGTATATCCACTGTTCACTTCCAATTACAATCCCTAGAACCACTGTCTCTAGGGAACAAATAAGGTGATCCATAGATTCTTGAACTATTCCTAGTGTGTTGGATAACCTGGCAATTTCTACACAGCACCAAACTACTTTGGCTCTTAGGGTAGATGTCCTACTGAAACCTGTTTACTGATTCAAATGACCTTTTGTGGGTTTTGAGAACTCTGAAAGGCAAGCTTAAGCTTTGGTACAAATTAATATTATCATGCTATATACAGAAAACTACGCTATACTGGCAAATAGCAGCAGGGGTAAGTTACCCTTCCTGGTGGTGTCCCACTTTATGAGCATTTCTAATCAGTACATCATTAGTCTATGGAACAACCATGTAAATACATGTAAGGCATCTGCTCTTCCCTCACATTTCGGTCACTGTCTATATATATATATATATATATACTAACGTCTAAGTATATATATAGTATATATATATACATATATATACTAATGTCTAAGAGTCATGCAATTTATGGCACAATAGAGTACAAAAGACATAATACACTACATAGAGCTGTATCCTTATTGTATGCAATATCAAGTACACTGATTAAACAAATTCTTATTAAGAAACCCAGAGTTCCAAGAAATAAGTGTAGAGATTTCTAAAAAGAAAAATTACAGATAGAATTTTAAATTTGTTGCTATTGTTGGAAGAGAGCAATAGTTAACAAACTGTAAGTCTAATTCTAGGCTCCACACCCCCCTTAACTAAATTGTCAGTAGCTTACTTTCCTCGATAGTTCCAAGACTGATTAAAAAAAAAAAACAGTAAAAGTTAAACCAATCAGCAATTTGTTACTTAATTTAAGTACAAAAAGGGAAACCCAATAAGCCATATTACTTATGGCTCTAATTAGTACTAGTCTCCCTCTTATTTGGTACTATTCATTTTCCTGCAAATGAAAAAAACTTCTAAGAATTACTAATCTTTTGAAAATTAAAGGTTTCACATTGATTATTCTTGATTATCATGGCATTGCTCTAAAACGTCCCTCAGAAAATATCAAAAGGATTTCCTAAATATTGAGTCTCATTATTTCTTAAGTGCAAAAATTTTAGGTTACTACTCCAGTCATCTCATTTTAGAGATAAGGAAACTCAAGGACCTGAGAGACTAAGTACTTTGGCCTGACGTAGCAAGCCAGAATTTGAATCCAAGGAAGGTAATCTGTCTCCAAGTCTTGCATGCTTTCTACCATATGGCTGTGCCCATCATTAGCTCAAAAAACATCAGAGAGTAAGGCTGAAAAATCATAGAATTCTAGAGATATAATACAACCAAATGATCTGGTGTGAAATAATGAAATATGAATATAAAAATTTATTCAGTTAAAGTAGTCATCCATGAAAAACTGACACATTGGTTTTAAAAGGTATATGAAGAAGGGAGAAATAGTAGGGCTAAAAGAAGACTGTATGGTGTGTCAAGTTTGTATTTGAGAAGTAAAAATTTAGTTTCAGTTCCATAAAGTCATATGTCTCCAAAATAGGGTGTGCACATGATGATCCACTTGAGTAGAGGAAGTAAAATATTAGAACTTAGATTTTTATTTTTAATCCAAAAAATAAAAAAAAATTGGGTTTTACTAACATTTAACATACAGATTAACAATGGCACCCAGGCTTATTATCTAAAGGTATGCAAGGTATCCTGGGGGAAGAGAAGGCGATAACACAATACAGAGTTAGACAGTGGTATACTCATTTAACTGTCTATTTCAACATACTACAATGTGCTATGGTTTACATATACCTAGTTCAATGAATTTACAGATTTTATCAAGTGGATTAAAAAGATAATTTCATATTGAAGATACTATTAATAATGTAAGCAAAAGTGAACAATGGATGAATGAATCAATGAAAAAGTATTTATTAAGCACTTGCTATGC
Organism: Phalanger gymnotis; assembly: GCA_028646595.1. Classification (NCBI taxonomy): domain Eukaryota; kingdom Metazoa; phylum Chordata; class Mammalia; order Diprotodontia; family Phalangeridae; genus Phalanger; species Phalanger gymnotis. Next base: position 50,957,914 of record CM053623.1, on the reverse strand, counting down.
ATGCTATGCACTGTGCTAAGTACATAGAATACAAACATTGAAAACAAAACAGTTCCTGCCCACAAATTTACATTCTAACAGGAAAAGATAATATAGCATGTAACAAGCAGTTGTGACTAAGGAATGGTGTTTTGTTCAAGGAGGTTTAAGTGGTGGGAGGAGAAGGTGCACACAAGGAGAACAGGCAACAAATGAGCTGGCCTAGGTAGAATTGGCTAGATGGGATGTGAAGCTGAAGCAGGGATCAGTCAACAGATATGATAAATTAGGTGGGCTAGTCCGAACACACTCAGTTACCAATAAACTGGGTTAGGTCCTGGGGTGGAACTCCCAAGAGCTGCTAGGGACTGGGAATAAGAAAATAGAATTGACTGATTCTCCAATTCTTGGTACATGCTTATGAAGTAAAACTGATTAATTAGAGCAAAATCATTTTAGAAAGTCTGACAGTACATAGTAAACCTCTATCAATTAACAAGCATTTATTAAGCATTATTCACCTCATCTGGACCACGATTCTAATACATAGTTTCAAATTTTGCTCATTCTTTAAGCTTAAGATTATTAACAGATTTAAATTCAATGAAATAAAATGATTCTTTGGCTTCAGGATTATGCTTGCTTTTGAGAGGAGAGTGTTTATACCAAATTAGGAGAGAGGTGTTTTACAAAGGAAACTCCAGAGACAAAAACAAGGCATGGTAAAGGATTAATAAACAACCTAACACAATTTAGCTGTTTAATATAAGTTCTGCTTTTAAATAACTTGAAAAAGCAACTTCCTAATAATAAAACCAGTGTCAGATTAATTACAATCCACAAAAATATCTGACTACCATTTAAAGAGCTTCTATTTATATGGCATGTTCAATATAATAGCTTCATTATTCTGCATAAGATAAACTGATTCTAAATTTTACCACCGATTATAGTTTAAGTTTCACTAGCATTCGGTTAAACCCGCTTTTATACAAGTATTTCCAAATTTTTGTTGAATATAGTTTACAAATACTTCCTTAGTAAATGTATTCCTTCTTTGATCTACCAGTGACAGGAACTTTTCTTAAAGGATGTTTTAAACATCAGTGCTAAAGGCTACACCTAGAAAAAGCACAATAAAGACATTAATATACTAGGATTCTGTTTACTCCACTAGCTGTTAATCATTTATTTTGTTTTAGAAAAGACATTTTGCACTGATTGTGGCCAAGAGGTATAATTAAGAAATTATCTGAACGTCATGGCTTACCATCTCATAACAGGGACTTGAAACACTTTACAAGCAGTAACACAAATAGGATTTAAGGTATTACTTTTTAAAAGATTAACTTCTGTAACATCAGTATTAAAAGCCTTAAATTAACAAATTTCACAATGCTAAAATGAAGAAAAATAATTATTATAGCTCTGTTATTTAGAGGTTGACTAATATATGATTCCCCAGGCAAGCTACCTATACACTATCAATAATAACAGAATACTGAGTTATTAGGAACCTCACAGGCCATTTAATCCATTCATTTACAAGAGTCTCCTACTATGACATTTGACACCTATCAATTTTAGTGGCATTGGAAAACTATAGATGACTAATGACTAGCACAAAGCTAGGAGGCCAACCATAAATTGTTATGAGATAAAAGGGGAGTTATGGAGGGACTGACAAAAGGCAAGTCAAGGAGACACAACCACCATACCCAAAAGCCTAACAGAGTTAAAGGCGGGGACACAAAGTCCCAGTTCAGAAAATAAAATCTAAAGAGAAGAATATATCCCCCCCCCCCCAAAAAAGACCAGTATCAAAAATAATTTCATGTTGAAAGACAGTTTAAATAAAAAAGGGCAGTAACTCTGTAATGGCAAGCTAAGACTCAAAAAATGGATTTACCATAAGGATTACATTAATACCTAGAAGGGATGAAGAAACAGATAAAATGAAATAACTTTATAAAGAGGAGGAAGAAGAGGAGAACTAAATAATCATAATAACTGGCATTTAAATAGCACTTTAAAGTTTACAATGAACTTTACAAATATTATCTCATTTGATTCTTATACCAACCCTGGGAGGTAGGTACTATTACTACCCCATTTTACAAATGAGGAAATCAAGCCAGAGAAAGGTTAAGTGACGTGCCTAGTGTCATACAGCTAGTGTCTGAGGCCAAATTTGAACTCAGGAAAATAAGTCTTCCTGATTCCAGGCTGGGCACTCTATCCACTATGTCACCTAGCTGACCCATGATTAGAAGATAGAAATAAATACTGGAATCAAAATATTTTTAAAATATGGGGGAAAATGTAAGCTATCTGATATAAAAAACAACTAACCTGGAAAAGAAGTCAAAGATCAATTACAAATCACTGGACTACTTAAAAACAATTATTTAAAAAAAAAAAAAGCTTGGACACTATGTTTCAAGAAATGATAAATGAAAATTGCTCAGATTTATTAGAACCACAAAGTAAATATAAAGACTCTCCCAAACATTTCCTGAAATGAACTTCCATAAGAAAAATTTTATGAATGCCAGAGACAAAATCTAGAGCTTCCAAGGATAAAAGTCAAGATTATACAAGGCCTGGTAACTTCTACTATAATACACATGATAGATAGATAGATAGATAGATAGATAGATAGATAGATAGATAGATAGATAGATAGATAGATAGATCAAGAGAGCAAATAAGGAACCTCCAGCCTAGAAAAATTCTGCCTTGCCCATAATTACATAGTATTAAAAAGATCAAAATCTAGCAGAGGAGTGGATACCTTCTCTTCCCCATTCTCTATAAATTAGGACAGTTCTCCCCCTAAAAAACAAGGAAGCTCTAATACTCAACTAGCTCATAAGGTTAAAACTCAAACCACCTCTTTATTGAGGCAGCTTCCTGGTGACCCCAGGCCATTCTTACATGACTTCTAGGTCATCTTAAAGGCATAAAAAGGCCCACTCACGTGGAATCTGGGCCCTTTAACTTTAGCAGATATTTCAAGGACCAGAGTGGATATTCCTTGCCCTGCTAACCAGAAATCTAAAAGTACTATATCATATGTGAGTATTCTATCTATACTACAGCTAAGCAAACCCTTTTGTTAACCTTTAAATTTAAACTTTTGTTAACTGTTAAATTACCAGGTAGGTGACTGTCCTGTTTCAGGCATAGCTCAGACATAGTTTGCAAGAGGAATTCCGGCCCTCGAACTAAAAATTCAGCATTCTGTCTTTACTGAATCACATTGCTTATTATTCTAAGAATGCTTCATTCTGAATATTGGTTATAAATCACAACCTAGATCTGTTGTTCAAAGCTCTTAATAAAACATCCAGGAGTTTCAGGCTGAATTTTAAGGTGATAAAATCTATCATGTTAAGTTTAATATACAACATAGTAAATAAATCTTATCAAAAAATCATGGAATGTTAGAAATGTGAGGGTCTCCCATGCATCTCTCTCTTTTTACACCTTGTAAATAGTAGCGTCTCAAAATTAAATGGCTTGCCCAGCACAATATAGTTAATCCAGAGCTTGTTAAGATTAGCAAATAATTGGGGGGTGGAGCCAAGATGGCGACTGGAAAGCAGTAACTGGGGTCAGCTCCCCACCAAGTCCCTCCAAAAACCTGTAAAAAAAATGGCTCTGAACCAATTCTAGAACTGCAGAACCCACAAAGTGGCAGAGGGAAGCAGGGCTCCAGCCCAGGACAGTCTGGATGGTCTCGGGGTAAGGTCTGTCCCAAACGGAACTCCCAGCCTCCAGCTGAGGGGAGTGTAGCTGAGCCAAGCAGAGCCCAGCACGCCCGGTGCAGTGCGGCAGACTGCGAACCAACGAGAGCAGGAGTGGAGCCCAGAGCGCCCTAGCATGCTGAATTACTGAGCTGTGGCATGTACCAGACCTCACAACCCACAAAGAGCAAAGACTACGCAGAAGGTTAGTGGGAAAAGCTACGGGAGGAGACGGAGTTTGCGGTTCGGCTTCCACCCCTGAGGCAATGGAGACAGGGCAGCTTTAGAAATTCAGCTGCAGTTGCTTCTGGCCCCAGG
>CM053623.1:50936587-50953368 GCA_028646595.1 Phalanger gymnotis | reverse complement strand
TGACCCTTGAGTTTTTCAGCAGGGTATGACTGCTTGTAAACTAAAGAGTTCTATGTTCCACGCTTGGGCGGATGTGCTGCCTCACCAGCACTCCTTCCCCAAGAATCCCCAACCCTGACTGGGTTTAGATCTTCAGCAGGCTCTTCACTCCTGCTCTTATCTGCCACTTAATTCCTCCCACCAGGTGGGGGGCCTGGGGCCAGAAGCAACTGCAGCTGTAGTTCTAAAGCTGCCCCACCTCCGCTGCCCCAGGGGTGGTAGCCAAACCACAAACTCAGTCCCCGCAGCTTTTCCCACTAACCTTCTCTGCTGTCTTTTGTGTTTGTGGGTTGAGTGGTCTGGTAAATGCCACAGTTCATTGATTCAGGGCGATAGGGCACACTCCACCCGGCTCCTGGTTGGTCTGCGCTGTCCACGCTGGGCTCTGCTCCACTCCCCTCAGCTCCCAGCTCCGTGCGGAATAGACCTTACCCAGAGACCATCCAGGCTGTCCTGGGCTGGAGCCCTGCTTCCCTCTACCACTTTGTGGGTTCTGCAGTTCTAGAATTGGTTCAGAGCCATTTTTTTTATAAGTTTTTGGAGGGACTTGGTGGGGAGCTCAAGCTAGTCCCTGCTTTCCAGCCGCCATCTTGGCTCTGCCCCCCCTATGACTTTCTAATTTTTAATTATTTTCTCCAAGCATTTCATTTCTGAGAAGTGTTATTATAGGAGGTCGTACTTTTTTTTGTACTGAAATCATACAACAAATGTTAACAGTTAAAAGCATGTAACTTATCACTTTCCCTAATAAATTTACAATGTAAGAACTTAATGTACTTTGATGAGCATCCTTTCTACAATTTTGTCATTAAACCTTTTTTTCAAGTATCCTATGCAAAGATCTTTTAAAAGTCACATGGTAATGATGAATTATACTTACTCCTTTTAAAAATGTGATAATATACTGAAAAATAAAGATATTACATCACCTTTCTATTAATATCCAGATTTTGGCCTTTCTCATGATATCTTTTCCAAGATGCTATTTCTTGTTTTCTGGCATTCTACTTGCTGGAACTAGATAATTAACTTGTATCAAATCACAAAAGTTCATAACTAGAATATAGATCTCATATATAGGATGAACATGTTTGAACTCCTGCTTCTGACCCACAACAAAATCCCAAAGTGCATTCTCAATCATCAAGGACAGACTAAATTCTGTTCAGTATTATAACTGGATTCTTAGAAAACAGGCAATCTATTCAGAGTAGGCACAGTAAACCTTGGTTAACAAGCACACTCCTTTCCCAGAGAATTTTATATTACAGAGATTATTGCGTTAATTTCCACTTAATCCTTAGTGGCTTAATGGGGGTTCTCTAAAAATAAGAATTAGGATGAAAATATGTTCAGGTAAATGCACTTTTGCACTAAAATAATTATAATATTTGACAAGCTATCTTTAATAGTAAAATTGTTTCTAAATGTTACATGAAGACAATGAAGCTGGGCAGATAATAAACTAGACAACCCAGGAGAAAGTTTACACTAAATAATTTAAAAAGTAAGCTTAAAATGTTAACAAGTCAGACAAAGAGCCCCAGGGCATGTCGAAGAAGCTTAAACCAACTCTTAATATCTGACAGCTACCATATTAGTAAGAAAGTAAAAAGCAATTAAAACTCATAAATGGAACAACTGTGGAGAAACAATAATGCTATTATACTGCTGATAAAGTTATGAATTGGTCCAATTTTCTTAGAGAACATAATAGAATTACAATGAGAAAACCTTTGATCAACAGGAATATACTACATGGTTATTGACAAAGGAAAAAAAAGAGACCTATCTGTATGCACATAAACATTCCAAGGAACACTACTTGGAATGGACTGCCATCTCCCAAAAAAGAGAAACAAAAGAGAAGTTCAAAGAGTGGAATGAATGGTCGAACAAATGAATGGTATACAAACATAAGGTAATGTTACTGTATAATAAGAAATACAAATAAAAATTGAAAGCCACACATGTAATAATGAAGAGTGGGGGGAAAAGAGGAACTAAAGAGCATTGCATCAAGTAAGTACAACCATTTAATTATATGCAGGAACATGATTTTACACACACATACTATGTGTGTAACAACACATGTAAAAAGGATCACAAAAACAAGGCCTATATAAGGTACGTGTCAGTTGATGTAAACTTTAAAGGTAAGGAATTAATAATAATGGAAGCTTATCCACCTGTCAAAGCCTTTGATATGTTCATTTTCATCTTTTCTTTTACTCTTGCTTATTTAACTTAAAACTTAGACTTAGAAATTTAAGTTAAAACTAAATTCTCACACATACAAGAAAACATAAAAATTATCGGTGAATATCACTCTGCCATTTTAGAAATTATTGTCAAAATTAAGCTAGCCTAACCTGTTAGTCTTGAGATTACGAAAAAAAAAAGTTTACAATGGTTGGAAATTAAGTTGCTTTGTAACAATGACTCAAGTGAAACTAATACCATCCTAGTTGAGTCAACATACTTCTTAAACAGTTAATATAGCAGTTGGAGTCAACACTTTGAAGAATCTAGTTTCATTAACATGGATCTTCTCTTCACTGATATAGAGTACAAACTTTTCTTTTTTTAACCTATTTTTCTATAAATCCTCCTTAAAGGAATAACTCCAAAAAGCCATTTAAACTCATTAAGTACAAAATCCTGAAAGGCAGGTATTACTGATCAGCAATCTCCAAAATAGTTGAGTTCAGCTGAAGCAAATGGGAGGTGAGGAAGCCGAGGGATTGGGAGGTGGGGGGAGGTCAGGTGTAGGGCGAGAGATGGGGGGGGGGGGTTGGAGGGCGAGGGATGGGGGAGAGAGACAGAGAGAGAGAGAGAAAATATATGTGTGACCCAAAGAGGTGTGTGATCCGCCAATCAGGGTGGGACTATAACTAACATAACCATATTTACCTTTACCCATTACAGTCTGGCACTCTCCTCCTCTAATACCTCCTAATACTGTGAAAACTCCTCACCTTGCCCCTACCAGTGCATTGACCATTCTATGCAGTTCTAACCAAATCCCATTTTGCGGCTAGGAAAATGTATCCCTTCCATAACACCCATCTTTCAGCACAAGGATCACTTTGTAATGCCCCTAAAAGAATAAGAGCCCCAGGACACTGACCAGCAAATAAAAATCCTACTTGTCCCATTCATTTTGAGTGGGACAGAGTGAACTGCACAGTATGAGTGGGAATGATGAGCTGGAATCTCTAACACATAACTCCTTACATTATCTTTCCCAAAATTCTATTCTTCCCAACTTCTCTATTCCTATGAAGGGAGTCACGAGCCTTTCAGTCACTCAGTTATACTTCACATGTCCTAGACTCCTTACTTTTACTCACTCCACACATCAAAGCTACTGTCCAAATGTTTTGATCTGACCACATCATTTATCTACTCAATAAACTCCAGTGGCTTCCCATTAATTCTCATTTCTCTCCAAGCTGAGGTGCAAGCTTACTTTCTCTACCATGCTTCCTTGTCACCCGCCTCCCCCCTCCACCCCCCTCCCCGGCCAGGTAACTTTGTCCCCACCCTAATCCACCCCCCCACATCCTATCCCCTGAGCTTTCCAGCATCTTATTAAGGTTCTCTTCCCCTTCCCACCTTTAGAACATAAATAAGTTCCTTGAGAGCAGAGTCTGTCTTTCTACTTGTATTCCCAGTGATTAGTCCAGTGCATAGTACATGGTAAGCATTAATGAATGTTAGCTAACCAGGATTAAGAATAAGTTCCTGTTTGGCATTTAAAGCTCTTCACAACCTGGTTCCAATCTACTCTTCCATCTTTATTACATACAACCTCCTCTCCCCACCCCCGCCCCTTCTTTTGTACTTCTTGCTATTTCTCAGAGTGATACAAAAACACAACCAAAATATTCAAATATGAACAGAAAATTCAAGTATGATTCCATCTATTAAGCAGATCCACAAAAGGAGTAGGATTTATTAAAATCAGAGACATTCACTTTGCTTTTAATTTTTTTTTGCATTGTATATGGTGAATATCAAATCAACATAAAGAAAACCATGGCTCCCAATGAAAAGCTATTATGCTCACTGACTGCTATGATCTAGGATTTGATTACTATATTGAATATCAAAAAATTCACCTGTTTTGGTTAATGACACTGACAAATGAACTGAATTAATCAAACAATTGGTATTTACAAATCTGCCTTGTAACATATACAGGTATTTTTCAATAATTAAGCTTATTTAATCACATTGCTCTAAAGAGCAAAAAGGGTTTTTATACAGGTAATAATTTTATACAAATTTAATAGTTTATTTGACCCTTTAGTTTATCTAATTTTAATTTCCATTTTTACATTTTAAAAATACATTAGTATTACTACAAAAATATTACACATACACGCAGATACACATATATTGGCAGTTTGTGCTCAAACTTTTTTTACTGATGGGGTATATGATTATAAAAGTTTAAACACCATTAACATAAAGATCAGAATGCTGACTTAATGGGAAGACTTGAGTAAGAATCCTGCCTCAGATGCTATCTGTGTGAGTCTGTGCAAACAACTTAACCTCTTTAAGCTTCAGTTTCCCAATCTGTATAATGGGAAGAAAAACAGCACATCATCATAGAATTACGAGAATCAAATGAGATACTGTATTTAACACAGCACATAAACCTTCTATATAAATGCCAGCTATTATTAAATAGGCTATTATGATGCTAATTCCTAAATTTAAATGAAAAAAAATTGTCTAAATTAATCTACTATAATAGAAAGGGGAGAAATTATAGCACAGGGCTGTCCAAAAGGCAGCCCCAAGGTCCACAGTGCAATTTATGCGGCCTGCCTACAAGCACAGAAATTTACATAAATGATTTATTAAACGAAGTCAAGCTACCACAGAGCTCTCACTAAAATGGCAAATCAAAATATATTGTCTATTGTTTCAATAAAAACCTAAGGTTGGACAGCCCTGTTACAGCATATGTGAGCACAAAAGTGAATAAAGATGCTTTAGATTCACCTTCTGGATATGACACCTATATACCTAGCTGATCTTTATTCAACTTAACTCCGAGTCTACAAGTACACACCTGAAATTCATTGATTGTCAACAATTATGGAATTTGCTATCACCATATCAGTTTAAACCAGAACAGCAAATATCAACATCAGAAGAAGCTAGATGGTACAATGGATAGAACGCTGGGCTTGGAAGCAGGAAGACCTAAGTTTAAATCTAGCCTGAAACACTTAATAGCTGTGTGACCCTGGGCAAGTCACTTAACCTGTTGCCTGCAAAACGGGAATAACAGCACCTACATCCCAAGATTCTGGTAAGAATCAAATGAGATAATATGAACTTAGCACAATGCCTGGCACATAGTAGGCACATAATTGTTTTTTCCTTTCCCCTTGGCTCTCATCTGACCTCTTTGGCAAATGATTTATTCTTGATTTGCAGGTCTTCCAAATCATCACTTGATAGAGATAACATTAGAGCAACCAGGCACCAAACAGGGTTTAGGGCCCCTTAAAACCCACAAAATTGTTCTACCTCATTCTTTTCTGGCTGCTGGTTTTTTTCTTCTCTATTAGCATACCAGAGTCCATAGCTCATCTGTTCACTAATGATTTTTTCAGCAATAGCTAATCTTCATTTCCTACTCTTTCCTATTCTTTCTGCTTTTCTTCTTTTTTGGCTCCTATCACTTCTCCCATTCATCTTTACTTTCCCCAAACAGAAAATGACATATAAAAACATAACCAGCACATGAACAATTCAATTTAACATTGCATATTATGTGAAAGAAATAAAACACTAAGAGCGGAGACAACACTTTCTTCTAACAAGGCAATCAGAAAAAGCCAGGTGGTCATTTCATGGTTATGTGCTGCTGAAAAATTGTTTCTTCACCGTTAGGTGTTAGCTTTTGCTTTGTATCCTTATTCCTGAGTTGAACAGATCTGTGTACCCAGCCCTAATCTCTCCCTTCCACAGTGCCTATTAAACAACCATTTGTCCTACAGGCATCTCACACTCACTATATCTAAAGTAAATCATTATCTTTCACCAGAAACCCATAGCTCTTCCATATTTCATTGTCAAAAGTAGCATTATTCTTCTAGACACCTAGACTTACAATGTAGGAATCATCCTCCACTCCTCACTCTCCATGACCAACACTACCTCCTTTCCTCACCATGCACATCCAATCATCTTCCAAGACTTACCAATTTTCGTTCCACGATATTTCTCACATTCCAACCCTTCTCACACCATCATATTTTACCTGGACTAGTGAATGTGACTGATGGTGAACAAGTTCCCCTTCTTAGCCTAGGTTCATTAATTTTGTGCTCATATGAAAACTGAAGTAAACAGGGTTAAAAATTTGCCCAGGGTCACACAGCTAGTAACTTTCTGAGGCAAGATTTGAACTAAGGTTGTCCTGACTCCAGGGTGGGTTGCTCTATCCACCGAGCCACCTAGCTACCCCTCTTTATTTCTTTAAAGACTACATTCAATAGAGTGTATAGTTCTTGAAAGCACAAATAATTTCATTTTTGTCTTTTTATCTCTAACAATAAATAGGAGAGTGGGTGCCACATAGTAGGCATTTAATAAATGTTGACTGGTTGAAGGTGCTCATTATACAAAAATGACCAAAACACTCATATCCTTTAGTTCAGACATCCCAAAACCAGGCATGTACCCCCCCACAGGTCTTATATATACCAAAATACTTATAGCAACAATTTTTGTAGTGGCAGAGAACTGGAAACACAGTAACATTCCTTTTGTCAGGAAACACATATAAACGTGTTGTGATACATGGAATATTACAGTAACAATCAAGATTGAATGCTATGAAATTATAACCAAGCTTGGACTGCAAGAAAGGGTATAAGAATATATATCTCCCATCTGAGAATGGGAGGAGGAAGGAAAAGCGAAAGAAGCGAAAAAAAGAAAGCATCACAACAAAATTTTCTGTTCTGTTTTTTCATTGTGTAAGCTAATCTGAACGTGCAATTCTTAAAGTCTGTATATCTTGTTCACTGTTTGTTCTAATATGTTTTTGCAGTAACAGAAAGTAAAACTAGATGAGATTATTATGTACAGATTTATTATACAGGACTGTGCCCCACTGCATTTAATCAAAATAGTAAGAGGGAGATTTTTGAAAGGTAAATCTTATGTCTATTAAAGGGCTTTCCTTTAATAAGCTGCCTCTGATACATGCGATGATCATAAAAGATTTCTTCAGAGAGGACTTTGCTCGATAATCTGCCAACTATCAATACCAAAGTAGTTATAAAACAAGGAGGATCTAGCTTTGCCAAAGGTGTTCACTCTTGTCCTCAAATATGTCCTATACAGAGTCCAGGTGTTCCCTATAAATGGTGTCCAGACGCTGTTTGCCAATGACGCTGCACTGACTACATCAAGCCCCGTATGGAGCTACTTCAATTAATTAGATTCATTCAAAAGAGCTTAGCTTAATAATCTCTAGGAAAAAAAAAACATGAATGTCAACTGCATGAACATGCAGTTGGACTAACTACTATGCTAGTACATACTTTGCATTATAGAATAGGTGGCTCCTGACATAAAATGACAGCTTTTTAACACCAACGTTGTCCCAATTATACTATAAGGCTGAGGGAAACACGGAACATGACAACCTACAAAGAATTAAAATTTCAAGTGACCTAAAGAACAATGAAGAGGGACAGATAGAAGACAAGCATATTACCATGGATAAATTGTACACAAGAAATAGCATAGAAGCTACAATCCAGTAAAGTGAAACTGAAAAAGAAAGTGAACCTATCACAAAGCAAGATGAAGAAACAATAGATGGAAAAGCTCAAGTGCTACACAAATAGATAAAGGGATGACTGTCATGTTACGTAGCTTTTATAAAGGATCATGGAAGAACATGGACAAGGATTATACAGGTATGAAGGACCATTAATTTGTGATCTACACCACTGGATGGAGTATGTGTTAATGAAACTACAGAGTAATTAAAATATTAAGTATTTTAAGACAATGCTACATTAATATCACATAATAAAAAATGAATGGGAAATCATGCTGTGGCACAAGCAGTGCCATCCAAGCTTCTATTTCCATTTACTCATATCAGAGATAAACTACTCTCATTCAGTCTATGCTTACCTGCAAACCAAACTAGAAAAGATAAACATTAGGCACAAGAAAATTTATCTTAAATAAACTCAACTTGCTTATACCATATAGGAATAAATGAGTCCAAACCTGTTTGCATTAACAAATATTTCTTCTTGCTCTAAAATTCTGATTATGAAGCAGAACATATTAGTTCAGTAAGTTCAGGGATTTTTTTTTTCTTATTTCCTTTACATCTCTCTTATTATGTGGCGCAGTCCTATAGAATAGGAACTTAATAAGTATTGGCTAAATGATTATAAATTACTCAAACCTAATGTAAAGGAAGCAGACGTAGCAGTGTCAGATCTTAAATTATTAGGCAGTAATGATTAAAACTAGCTAACAAACAGAAGATATACAAATCGCAGTAGTAAATGATGACAGTAACTTAATGTTTGACAAACATAAAGATTTAAGCTTATGGGATGAGAACTCGTTTAGTAAAAAAATTGTTGGGAAAACTGGAAAGCAGTTTGGCAAAAATTTGCTATGGACCAATATCTTACATCTTTTACCAAGATATGGTCAAAATGGCTACATGACTAAGATATAAAGAGCAATATAAGAAAACTGGAAAACCATGGAACATGTTACATATCAGACTTATGGATAGGAGAACAATTTGTGAATAAGCAAGAGATAGAGAGTACTGTGGGATGTAAAATGGATAATTTCGATTACATTAAAAAGGTTTTATGCAAATAAAACCAGTGTAGCCAAAATTAGAAGGAAAGCAGAAAACTGGAGGTGGGGGGGAGAATCTTATAGACAGTTTCTTGGATAGCGATCTCACATCTCAAATAGATAGAGAATTCTGTCAATTTTATAAGTCATTCTCCAGCTGATAAATAGTCAAAGGATATGAACAGGCAGGTTTTTTTGATGGAGAAATCAAAACTATATATAGTCAGATGAAAAAATGCTCTAACTCATTAGAATAATTCAAATAAAACAACTTTGAGAACATCTCCCACCTATTAAGAAATGATGAATGGTGGAGGAGATGTGGAAAAAGTGGAACACTAATACACTGTCAGTAGAACTATGAACTGATCGAACCATTCTGGAGAGCAGTTTGGAATTATGCCCGAAGATTTATAAAACTGTACAGATAATCTCTCTGACTCAGCAATACCACTTTAGCAGGTCTGTTTTCCAAGACGATCAGGGAAAAAGGAAATGAACTTATATGTTCTAAAATATATACAGCAGCTTTCTTTGGGGTGGCAAAGAACTGGAAATTGAGGGAATGCCCAATTGGGAATGGCTGAACAAGTTGCAGTATATGATTGTGATGGAATACTACTGTGCTATAAGAAATGATGAGCTGGTTGATTTTAGAAAAACACACAAAGATTTACACGCAATAATGAAAAGAGAAATTATCAGAAAAAAAGAACACTGTATACAGTAACAGCAATATTGCTTAAAGAACAACTGTAAATGACTAAGTTATTCTTAATACTATTATATAAATACTCAAATCAACTACAAAGGACCTATGAAGGAAGATGCTATCCACCTCCAGAGAAAGAACTGATAAACAGAAGTATGCATAGTATGGTTTTACATATACGTGTGTGTGTGTGTGTGTGTGTGTGTGTGTGTGTGTGTGTGTGTGTCAAGTGGCAGCCTTCTCTAAGGCAGAGTGGGGAAGGAGGGAGGGACAGTTCAAAACTTAAAGTATTAAAAAAAAACCCCAAAAAACACAGTATCCTTCTAAATTCATTAATTACCATCTAGTCAATGAGAAGCTCCAATTTCCACCCCCCAAAACCAAGTGCTTAAATTATTAAAAATTACCTAAATTTTTATTCTTGTCCATAAATTCTCAATAAAAATGGGTGCAGCTTCCTAGAATACACAAATTGTACTAAACAATATTCTTTCAATGTTTACAAGGGATGCTTGAATATTAAAGATGCATCAGAACCAAGCCAGAAATTGTATATTAAAATCATTTAATTTGATAAGCGTTTATTTGGGTGCCTCAGTATATGACATCTAGTGAAAGTTCCATGAAAATGGATATTAAGGAGAAATTTTCTTTTAAAAGTGTTCACAGTCTTAGCCCAACCTAGCCAAAGAAGTAAAATACACAAGAGGGTCAATACCTAATGTGAATTTAGCTCATCTACAAAACTTCACTTCAAAAACGTGAAATGAAAATATGAAAACTTTTCAATGTTTTATAAAAGAAACTATAATAAATACTATACAGTCGTATTAACGATTATTTACTTCCATGTGTCAAGAATCTATGATTTCAAAGGATAATAAAGTACAGACTGACACTCCTTTACAGTTTAGCAGAGTATGTTCTTAACTTGTCATGTCTGAAAACATTTATCACAAAATAGCCAAACTTCTGGTGATTAGCCTCATCAAACTTAATTAGGCCACAGCTCAAGACAGATCTTCAAGACTGTCCTGGACCTATACTCTGAAGTTATTCAACTATCTAGACCCTACCACAGTTTTGTACAACCTTTAAGAATCCTAAATCACACAGTCATATCAAACAAAGCAGGAGGGTAGTACCTGACTATAAGAACTAGGTTCATATTAGGGAAATAACACTGAAAAACTAAAAAGAACCACCTTACTGGCACCTCCAACATACCTTTCTCTGCCCCACCCCATATGTCAATCAACAAGAAAACCATCACTGAGTGATGCAAAAAGGAAAGCCAACAAAAAATTTGGTTTTTCCTACAGTAAACTGACTTGAGCCCTCCCCGTAACAGCAAGCTAAATATAGAATATCTATTACCAATAGCATCTGTGTTGGTCAGCAAAATGGGCTCTTAGCACTCAGTTCAACCAAGTGCCCTTCAAGAGTTTGGCTTTTGTTTCCTTTGATTAATTCAGTATATTTCATTTAGTCTTACTAGGTGCTAAGCCCCAGGCTCTAACCCCTATTAGGTGCTAAGCCTATATGGGTGTGAAGCTCCCAGGGTACTAAGGGGAGGTGCTAACTCCAGAGCCAATCAGAGGAACCTAAGTTCTGGTAATTCAGATGACATTTGATGATGTCTGAAACAGTATAAGAAGAGAAGACAGGGCCATTTGCTCAGGGCTCTCACTCTTGGTGGCGCGCTGATGCGGAGACTCCGGGCAGCTGTAGCCAAGAGCCCTCCAGCTTGTAAACCCGGATGCTGGGACTCTGTTAAACTCTGGTAACTATGTATTGAGATTTGAATCAGACAAGGTCTGTCTGTCCATATTTGTACTTTGTATTTTGCTCTGAAGTTCAGCATGCTGCTTTTTCCCCCTGAACTAAGTGAGTGATATTAGTATGCTGGATTAAAATAAGCTTGATAACCCCTTAACACTGCTTCCCTTAGTAAAGCAGATCAAAAGAACCTGGGCTTTGGCAGTGTTCTTGTTGTTGGTCTTTCACCCCCACAACAGCTGCTAGCCAGATTGTTGAAACAGCATATTGTTGTCAATTCTAAATAAACTGATAGTCCTTCTTAAAAAAATTAACTGAAAAAATTATTAATCAAAAACAACATCAAAACCAACAGTTATAAATTTGCTAGCATTTCCAAATGTTTTAGAATTTTGATGTTTTCTTCCAAAGGGTTGAAATTTAAAAATAAAATTACAAAACGTCTGTGGGGAGTAAAGAGGAGGCAGTGGCTAAGTTCTAATAATAGCTAAATTAGATCAGATTGACTTGTTCTTCTCTGCCTTTTTTACTTTCAATATGCTGAAATTCTCAGGCTGGTTCTAAACAAGCAGATTTAGGGCTACAAATTTTAAAAGCATATATGTAAAGAGGCTGTATAACATGTAAACACAGCATTTTATGTAGTCTTATTATTCTCTTTCTCTAAACATGTCTCAATTAACTGAACAGCTTATAACTTCCTTCTTGAAGACTGTGACTACCATTTCTCTGAAAACTTTGGTAGTAACTAAGCCCTATAGAGGTGTGGCTTAATCATTACCATGATTCCAACATGATACAATAACAACATACTAAAGATCAAAGGGATAAAAAGTTATCCAAATTCTTTATCCAGCCACCGTTATCATAACCCTGCTTCCCGTTTTCAAGTCTAAAATATAGTATGTCAACCTGACACATGAAGCTAAACACGTTAGGTAACTGAATATTCTGGTTTTAAAAACTTCCCGCACAGATAATAATAGTAAACTAACAAGCGACTACATTAATGAAACTGGAAAGCAAGATTTAACACAACTATTTTGTTGATTGTTGTTGTTCAGTCACTACCAACTTTTGACCCCATGGACCACACTGTCCATGGGGTTTTCTTGGCAAAGATACTGGAGTGGTTTACCATTTCCTTCTCTAGTGAATTAAGGCAAACAAAAAATGGACTTACCCAGGGTCACACAGCTAATAAGTCTGAGGATCTTCACTTAAGTCTTCCTGACTCCAAGCCCAGTAATTTATTCACTAAACCATATCTCTACTTTATATAATTACTCATTTTCAATTTAAAAAAATATCCAAATGCCAAAAGTAACTTAGATGTTTCTTTAAAAAAAAAAGGGAAAAACATTTCTGTAATAACTGAAATATTGAAAAATGTTTTCTTGCCTTAGAAGAGGCAAACCCTAAATTATTTAACTTGAAATAAATATTCTTAATAAGTATTGATTCCTTTTAAAGGACACAAGTCAGTTGTCATGGGATTTACCTCCACTGTACTCCAAAAATTAATCTATGCAATAGCACTTTTACTTAAGGGTCATAGCTGAGAAAAAGTTGAAATTAATTAAGCCTTTAACATATTTATGTTGCTAAATTAAATGCCAAGTTTTCCTTCTGCAAACCGAAATTAAATTGACAAATGCACACCCAATCAGCTGCCAAGCCTCATCGATTCCAACTAACCTTCTCTAACATCTATCTCCTAGTCCAACTCACACAGCCAAGACTCCAGTTCAGCCCCTAATTTCCTAGCAACTGCCTCTCTAATAGCTCATCATCCAGTCTCTCCTCTCCAAGCCATACACCACACATCTTCCAAACAACAATCCAAAAACAAAAGTACAACCGTGCTTATTCTTTTGCTCAATAAATTTCAATGACTCCCCATTTCCTTTAGGTTAAAATATGAGCTCCTCCAGCAGTTTAATGTCCTTTACACTATAGCTCAAGGCTGTCTTTCCAAGCTGATTACACACTGTTCCCCACCCACTCAACAGCACAAACAACTTATTTAGGCACATTCCTTCTCTAAATCTCTTTTTCTTTTGAACTTTGATTAAAGAGGGCATCCCTAGATCAACTTCTTAAAGAGGACCATTCACTGAATGGGTTACCTCACTCAAAGTGAGAACCCCAAGACCTTAGCCTCAAAGGGCCAGGGTCTCCCAATGCATCCTGGGCCATCTCTAGTCATCCAGGTGAATATCATGCCACTGGACCCAGAAGGCTCTGGGGGAAAGTAAGGCCGGTGACCTAGGACAGCCCTCCCTCACACAAATTAAAATCAATTGCAAGTCATGTCATCATTTCCCTGATGTCATGGTCCTCTTTGAGAACACAACAACAGCGACAACACTAGTTCATCACCTCACCTCCCACCTGGACTAGTTCAATAACTTTCTAATTGGCATCTGCCACAAGTCTCTCCCCGCTCTGATCAATCCTTCACATAGCTGCCAAGTAAATATTCCTAAAGCTCAGGCCTGACAATGTCATTCATATGCTCAAAAAGGTTCAGCCGCTCCCTACTGCCTCTAGGGCCAAAGTGAGACTCTTCTGTTGTGTGGCATTTTTAAAAGTCTTCATGATGTGGCTCTAATTTTCATGCTTATTCCACACCTCTCACCTGAAAAATACTCTTACTCTATGTTCTAGTCAAACTGGTTTACATGCTTTTTCCCATAAATGTCCTTCTAGATCCTGCCTTGATAGCTTCTCTACCACTACCACACACCCTCCCTCCCCACCCCACCCCCAAAGGCTTGTCTTCTGACCTTTGGTTCTTCTTCAAGAGGCCTTTCCTGATCACCTAGCCTTTACTCTCCACTGAGTATTGGTTGTATATATAACCTGTATTTATTATAATAAATATAAATAATATTATATTATATATAAATATAAATAATATTATATAAATATATAATATATAAATATTATATATAAATATAAATAATATTATAATAAATATAAATAACAAATAAATTTATTATTTACTGATATGTCATTACATGTCCCCTCCCACCCCCCACTTTGGGAATATAAGATCCTTATATTCAAGGATTATTTCATTTTTGCATTTGTAACCCCAGAGCCTAGCACAGTCACTGGCACTTAGTAGGGAGTGACTTAATAAAATGCTTGTTACCCTATTTTGTATATAGAGGATATTATGTAGCGGGAAAAAAATGGCAGTTCAGCCCAGTTCTGTTACCTCCTTCTTTAACAGATCAGCCTAGTACAAAGCAATCCAAAGTGGGATTTTCAAAAAGCACAAGAGTGATGTCAATGTGAATTTAACTGACAGTTAATAGCTATTCTACCAAGGAATTAATGAGCTATTCATAGGGCAGCTGGAGCCTCAAATCAATGAATGATCCCATAGGATTAATCATAGAGAGGACCCACTGATCATTACATTGGGATTTTAAGCCATGTCTCCAAAAGCAGCAAACACCATCAGTATTATACCTGGAGAGTTGGAGATGATGGTAGAGATTATCCAGTCTCAATCCCAAGCCAAGCAAAGTAAAACCAAGAAAGGGGAAGCGGCTCAAGCATTCCCAAGCTACAGTAAAACAGCAAGTTCTCAGATTCATCCTATTGTTCTTCACAATATATATTACTCGTTTAATTACAAAAGACCATGACATAATATTCTGCATATTAATACCCAATTTTAATTATGGCTACACTGCTGTCAAGAGCCTTGGCTAAGTATTCAAATGCCTCAAAGTTATAAAATTGCTTCCTTTTAAAACTTGTATCCAATGAAGAGAGACTTCCATGGAACACATGCAACCTGATTATCATAAAAGACTCCACAGAGATTAGAATTTTGGGGCGTTAAATATATTGCATATATAAAATGTTAAATAATTAAGCAATTAATAGTTAAACAACTGATGGCTGATGATTTAATACATAATTAAAATGTTGAAAAGTGCCTCTTGTACCACACCCTTAAGTTCAGTAACTTAGGAAGTTCTCTGACTTACATAGCCAGAGTCTTTGCTCTGTTAGATGTCTCCTGAGAGTAGAGATTATTTCATTATTTGTATCCCCATCATATTGCGTGTAGCAGAAAGTAAGTGCTTAATAAATGTTTGTTGACTGATATAGGAAAGTAGGAAGAAAAGAAGGAAAAGCAAAACTAGGCAGAGGGGAAAAGAAAAAGGTGGTGGCCTAAGGGAAGATTATGTCCTATGACCAAAAGAAAAAAAAACAATTACTGATTTAAGGTTATTCCAAAAGAGAAGTTCCAAAACTTGGTTTCTGACAAGATTAATGTTAAGATTTCAAATTCTATACAATCAAATGCTCATTTATTTAGTGGCTACTATTTTATGACACTACACAAAGTCTGACAGAGATGCTTAATTGTGGTATGTATGTAACAGCTGGGTACTCACAGGTTATGCCAATAGAGCTTTGACTGGTTCTGCCAAGCTAGAATAGCTTCTAAAAGGTACAGGCAGAACATTTTAGGTGGCATTCTGAGGACCAGCTCTGCTAAGTACAGAGAAATACAAAATCAACAGGCCAAGGATCATCAACAGCAACATAAGAACAAATGAATATACAAAGCAGTCCTCGGTGCTTTGCTGGCCCTCCCATTTCTGTGGAGACCATGGTAGAGTGATACAAAAGGAGGTAGATGGGTGTTATGAATCATACTTTTTTAGTCCATCCATAAACATTAACTTAGGTTTTGTATTAGTATTCTAAAGATGAATTCCTTGTCCAATGACTGGTGGACATAATTCTACAAAAATTTAATTTTATCAATGCTGATGAGATAAAAAGAACCAGAAGGCAAGGAAATTGAAGATAACAATAAATTAAAAAATAGCTCGCCTTGAAGGGGCAAAGAAAGGAGTAAACTTTATTGTGTGCTCAAGAGGCAAGAAAAAGCATCCATTATAGGACATCTGGTCACTTCATATGCAGTGTCCATAAATATTTGCAAAATGTTCACTGTTAAGACCTGCAGGTTATGAATCAACAACTATTTCACAGTATGATCTATCTGGAACTCAATAAGACTCTCCAAATTAAAAAACAAGATATACATCGACACTTGATAAACTTAATATAAAGGTGGGAAGAGGTGAGGTCATTAAGAGTATGTTGAATGCATCCCAAAAGCTTTGGTATGCTGTCTCATTGTTGTCATTTTCTTTCATAAAATCATTTATCATTTCTATAATTTGTTATTTTATGCACCAATTCTTTAGGACTATGTTAATCTCCATTTAACTTTTTTTTCTTTTAATTTATTTTTGACATGTTTGGTTTTCAGCATTGATTTTCACAGGCGTTTGAATTACAAATTTTCTCCCCATTTTCTCCCCCCCCC
>CM053623.1:50853781-50936087 GCA_028646595.1 Phalanger gymnotis | reverse complement strand
AACAAAAGCCAAACTCCTCAAGGGCACCCGTTAAACTAAGCCCATTTTGCCTTACTGGCACAGCTAGGCAGCGCAGTAAATAGAGGACCAGCCCCGGAGTCAGGAGAACCTGAGTTCAAATGTGACCTCAGACACTTTACACACTTACAAGCTGTGTGACCTTGGGCAAGTCATTTAACCCCAACTGCCCTGGCTGCCCCCCTCCAAAAAAATTTTTTTTCCCTTCATTATATTTGGCATAGAGGTGTGCATTCTTTAAATATGAATATTTATGGTCAATTCTATACAAAGTAAAACAATTAGAGAATAGAAAAATTCCGACCTATCCATGTCACTTTACCCAAATAAAGTGTCATGTTCTATAATTTAATTCTTGGAAATTTTCACATTTATTTTTACTGTAATAGAGGTAGGGTGAGAATAAGATTGATTGTATGTCAAGGACCTGTGTTTGTCTTTAGTATAGGGATTTTCAATGTCCAACTTACAGTCTTCAGAGGCTAGGGTTCAGAAGTTCAGTGACTTGCCCAAGTTTACAGAGCTATGAAGTCAAACAGGCAGGATTTGACCAAAGAGCTTTCTGATTCCAAATCCCAAACTTTCTCAACTAAGATATACTGCATTTTATTTTCCTGAGCCTTGAAATTGTTTTAATAAGGAGAACTGTTTAAGGATGTTATTATAACTTCAAAAAACTACGGGCATCATCACACTCTATCACCAATTTTAATTCTCTACCTGGGACATAGCAAGTGTCCTTCAGAAAGTCCATTCAATAGCAATCATAACAACTCTACATTTCATCTAAGATGATACAAAAATTAAAGCAATCACTGAATGTTATCTCTAGTCTACCAATTTAATACTAATACAAAGCATATAATCATTTGAAGTAGTTCACAATCACTGTCATAAGAAGCTTCCAATTAAAGAAAAAAACAGAAGGGGGGGGGAATAGGCCTTTTCCTAGTTATTACAATGGAATACTTCCTTCCCATCCCACTCCCCCCAAATCACTTACAGCATATGCCATCTGATTCTTTGGTTTTAAGAAAGAGACAGGGCAAGATTAGCCTAAAGCAGAGGCTCTTAACTTTGGTCAATGGATAGACTTTCTGAGGTTGGTGAAGGTGGACGGGAAAGATTTTTATCTTTACTTTCACTACCTTCTAACTAAAATTTAGCATTTCCTTCAATTATTTAAGGGCACTTCTGAGAAGGGCTTCTTAAAACTGCAAAAAGAATCTGACACAAAAAAAGATCAAGAGCCCCTGGCCTACAGTATCTCTACTTAAGAACCAGAAAAGGAGTTTTTCTCCAGCTCCCAATTTCAAACCCAGAAGTCTAACTCAGGCATAATTTCTAGCTTCTCTTGCATCCTTGAGGCTTATAGTCACAAGAACGGGTAGTGCAGAAATAAAAGTAACTATAGGCACAAACACCAAGGGCTGACCATAAACCCTGTTAAATCTGAAGGACATACTGCCGTCATTTCCGGCTAGGTATAGACCTGTCCAGGACTAGAAGATCTTACCTGTCTCCTCTGTCTTCCACATTTTAATTTCATCTATAGGCTAAGTGAGTTGAAGGTTCATCACTAGAATGCTGTCCATCAAGTAATTACCTCTGGCTATACCAAGTAATCAAACAGCCCTACAATCTCTTAGAGCTCAAAGAGATCTTAGAGGTACTCTAATCTAACAAGAAACATTTCACAGATAAACTGAAGTGCAGGGATGTTAAATCACTTGCCACAACCAGCTGACCTCTTTACATCAGAAATGACAATAAAAACTATTTAGCTGGTTCTACACGAGATATCAGCACAAGATACTTATAAATGAAAATAAAACATCTTTCCCTGATGACTGATCTACTTTGTGGCGTACACCTTGCCCATCAATTTTATTTACATTATACTTTTTTCTCCAAGGTCTCAAATTACAACCATTCAAACAAAAGATCGGAAACACCTGAAAGGCCATAAAAATTGAAAGTGATCAAAAGAAGGCCTAGTAGTACCAGATTTCAAACTATGTTTCAAAGTGGGCAACATCAAAACAATCTGGTACTAAGAAACAGAGTGATGGACCACTGCACTAGATAAGGTACACAACTACACAGTAATGAATGACCACAGTAATCTAGTGTTTGATAAACCCAAAGATCCAAACTTTTGGGGTAAGAACTCACCATTTGACAAAAATTCTGGGAAAACTGGAAAGCAGTGTGGTAGAAACTAGGCATAGACCAACATCCCACATCACATACCAAGACAGAGTCAAAATAGATAAATGATTTAGACATAGAGTGCTATCATACACAAATTAGAGGAGCATGGAAAAAAACATACCGCTCAGATCTATGGATACAGAAAGAGTTTACAACCAAACGAGATAAAGAGGATCATGGGAAGTAAAATGAATTCTGATCACATGAAATTAGACTGTTTTTGCACAAAGAAAACCAATGTAGCAAAAAATTAGAAGGAAAGCAGGAACTAGGGGAGGTGGGAGGGAATTTTAAAGCAAGTTCTCTGAAAAAGGGCTCATTTCATAAGTACATAGAGAAATGAGCCAAATTTATAAAAAATGCAGCCATTCCCAGTTAATAAATGGTCAAAGGATATGAACTGGCAGTTTTCAGAAGAAGAAATCAAAGTAATCAACAGTCACATTAAAAATGCTCTAAATCACTACTGATAAGATAAATGCAAAGCATAACAACTGAGATATCTATCAGATTGACTAACCTGACAAAAGGAAAATGACAAAAGTTGGAAGGGATGTGGAAAAATTAGGACATTAATGCACTGTTAGTGGAGTTGTGAACTAGTCCAACCATTCTAGGGGGCATCTAGGTAGCACAGTAGGTAGAATGCTGGGCCTGCAGTCAGGTTCATCTTCCTGAATTTGAATCTGGCTTCAGACACTTACTAGCTGTGTGACCCTGAGCAAATCAACTTACTTACCTCTGTTTGCCTCAGTTCTTCATCTGTATAATGAGTTGGAGAAGCAAATGCCAAACCATTCTAGTATCTTTACCAAGAAAAACCCAATTGGGGTCACAAGGAGTTGTATAGACCGAAATGACTGAACAATAACTACCACCAACAACCATTCTGGAGAACAATTAGGATTTATGCCCAAAGGGCTATAAAACTATAACCTTTGACTCAGCAATACCACTAGGTCTGTATCCCAAAGAGATCAAAGAAAAGAGAAAAGGACCTATTTGTAGAAAACCACTTACAGCAATTCTTTTTGTGATGGCAAAAAGGTAGAAACAAAGCGGATGACCATTAATTGGGGAATGGATGAACAAGATGTGATATGATTGTAAAGGAATACTATTATGCTATAAGAAACGACAAGCAGAATGGTTTCAGAAAAACCTGAGGAGACTTAAAAGGAACGGATGCAAAGCAAAAGGAGCAGAAACCAAAGAACACTGTACAAAGTAACAGCAATATTGTAATGATGGTTAACTATGAAAGCGTTAGCTGCTATGATTAAGACAATGACCCAAAACAATTCCAAAGGACCCAAGATGAAAAATGCTATCCACCTCTAAGAGAGAACTGATGAACTCTTGAATGCAGACTGATCTATACCTTTACTTTCTTTTTCTTGGTGGTATGTATGTTTTCTTTTGCAACATGGCTAATATTATACATGACTTCATATGTATAAGTGATCTATTATGTGCCTTCTCAATGTATGACAAAAGGGCTGGAGGGAGAGAATGTACATCTTCATATACAAGGTAAGCATAAAAAGGTACATTATAAGGATTTCTAGTATTAATAATTATTTTAGGATATAAAGAACTCCTAATTTTAATATATGTTAAGAAGGCCAAGATTTTGTATTTTGTCTAAATAGCAAAAAGAAACAGTAAGAGATACAAAATATAATCTAACTCTTGTTAGAGTGCTCTAAAAAAATCCCCCACACAAGTAAAGTCCAAAGTTAGTTCTGGCTTATTAATATGATCCTACCTCAAGTACTTACTAGCTCTGTGATCCTGGGAAAGTCACTTAATCTCTCTTACCCTCAGTTTCATCATCTGCAAAATGGGGGTAATAATAATAGCACCTACTTCCCAGGATTGTTATAAGGATCAAATGAGACAGCATTTGTAAAGAGCTTTGCAAACCTTAAAATGCTACTATAAATGATAACCATTACTACTGCCAATGTTAAATATTAATATGTCTTAAATGAAAATATTTGACTAACATTTCACAGAATTTTGTAATATTTCACAGATTTTACAAACATCCTCTTATTTGAGAAATTCTATTGAAAATATGACATTACTGTGACAAATCATTAAAAATTTTTAAAATGATCTTATCAAGGAACCCACTGCCTTTGGATGAAATTGAAAGTTTTATCATTTCTTTTTCCTTGATTGTAATGAAAGTTTTATCATTTTTATAGTTTTGTTTTGCTTTTTGCGACAGCTGTGATTTCAGTAACATAAGGGGCTCCCATTGAGAAACTTCCTCCACCAATATGGGTCAGCACCTGCTACATAACTTAGAATTTTTCTCAGGTCCTGAGAGGCATAGTGCCTTGCAGGGTTGCCCAGCCAGGACATGTCAAAGGCTAGGCTCAAACCCAGGTCCTTGCTAATTAGGGCCAGCTCTCTACATGCTGCCTTGAGCAATGCACTAAGATTAAGGGTTTAAAAAAACGACCATTAAAAGGCTAGCTACCAGTAATGATATTTAATATGCCAAAATGCATAACAAGCTAGTCCTGTTCTCCCTTACAATGGGGGAACAAAGAGCTGGGGATGTTAGGCAGCCTGTACCAGGTGACACAGCTCTTCGGAAAGAGACTTCACCAGAACCAATTCTTCTGAGACTGGCACCACTAATATAAGCAAATTAGCCCATCATCACAGACGTGTGTTTAGCTAGTATTTCCAGTGCATGGCAACCTTATTCATAAAAATTCAGATCTCTTGTTAAAAAAAAAATCAGAAAATAGTTCCCAAATTCAGCAGCTCATTTTACATTATACTGCCAAAGTTAGGAGAGAACATTCTGAGCAATGTTCAAATTATTCACAGGTCTAGTCCTTACCTCCACCCCCTGTCTCTATCCTATCAGGAAAAAAGGTGATTGTCAAAAAGACGACAGCCTAAAAACTACAAGTGCTTAAGAAATAAAGTTTATGTTAAGCTGATTTCTTTTCCAAAAGGAAATCTCAACTTTAAGCTACAAAACTTTATTTAAATATACAAAATTAAGCACTCTTCTAATTTACAGTCTCTGTAATGATCGGCTTCAGAAAAAGTCTGCAAATTCTGGCAATCTGCAAATACAGAAATTTAAAATTACTACTCTGTATAGAGAAGTCAAACAGTCAAGCAACTAACTACAAGGTATAAAAAAGAGCACAGTTACTATAAGCCACGTATTGGCAAGGGACACAGCAAATATGCAAAACCATAAATCGTAAAACCACAAATCAAGAGGTATTCTTGTTCTCTGGAATATCATCCTTTGCACTAGCAGAAAGGCAACTGATTTTGTTTCTGCAGTAACAGAAATCCTATAACTTAACAAGGAACATGACTCCACCTTGATGCTATAAGCCCTGAAACCAACCAAGAATCTGATGGAATAACACTGCTCAAAAAAGTAGCATTCTTCAAATACTTCTTTTCATCAAAGCATAACGCCATCATCATAGAATTGATCTAACACAGGAAATGAATTAGGATGCACTCTATTCTAACATATCAACAAGCAAGTGCAAAGGTCCTAAGCACTATTTGGACAACCTGATGTGACTGATATCCTATCCATTGTTTTCAGTCTAATTCTGCATTAATACAAAGCGAAGAATACACCATGATACAATATCCAGGTAGCTAACAAGAAATTGGATGGGAGACTATTCGCATAAACAAAATCATCCTCACAGAAAAAAAAGTTATATTGACACCACAGAAACACAATATTTGACAATGATATTGTTATGACTGGTTTGTTTTTGTTTTCAACAAACACACCAGGAACAGTTAGGTGGCGCAGTGAATAGAGCACCAGCCCTGGAGTTAGGATGACCTGAGTTTAAATCCAACCTCAGAAATTAGCCACTTACTAGCTGTCTGACCTTGGGCAAGTCACCTAACCCCAATTGCCTCCCTTCCTCCCTCCAAAAAAAAAATACTAAAATTTATCCTTCTAAATGAGTGCTGAACCCTTCAAAATATTCACCTTAGAAGTCATAAAACTTATTTAACAATGCTGCAAAATATTTTTACTACTCTCATTTGAGAAGTATTTTCAGAACCTGTGGTATATTCTTTTAAATACTCTCGATGGTGATAAAAACTTCATCTTTAAGGTGTTCGCACAGATGTGATTTTAGGAAACAGCCGGAAGTTCTTCAGAACCATGTTTCACAAATAATTTATTATGCACTCAAGCTGCTAAGCAACAGGGGTCTTGACCAAAGTATAACATTCTGAACATGTGATTACCCAGGCTTTGCTTAAGACTTCCATGAGAAAGAAATCAGTGTGTATAGAGTAGTCCTTTACATTTGTGAAAAATCACTTTTTAAAAGCGATAAGTCAAAATACACTTTACTCTGGGACTAAGCTAACTTTTTAAACTTAGTCACTAGAGCTCTCTTTGTCCCTCTGGAGCTAAGCAACATAAGTCTAATCGCCTTTCCATAATAACCACAAAATATTTGAAGATCAGAATCATATGTCCCCTAAGAATACTTGTCCAGTGGTTTAACATCACCAGTTTCTTCAACTAATCTCCTAAGTCATGGTTTCCAATACCCAGACCATCCTGGTCATTCTCTTTTAGTTTGTCATTGACTCTCTTAAAATGAGGTGCACAGAATGAGACAAAATTCTGTGGATACGGTCCAATCCAAGGACCACCACTACATCACGTTAGCTCTTAAACTATACTACTGCTCGTATTTACATTCATATTGAACTTGTAGTCAATTAAACACTCAAGAATTTTGCACATAAACCATTTTCTTGGTCATATGTTCCTCCGTCAGGTAGCTGATATAGATTTTAAAAACATTCTTAGACACACACACACAAAAAAAAAGATTATCATACAGGATGGCTAGAGGAAAAGTAGAGGTAAATGGAGAAATTTCAGTGTTAAAAAAGCAAAAGGTAGCACAAAAATTTTATAAAAACATGAAATCTATATTGTCTCTTAAGAATTTCACCTGTTCAGCTGTAGTCCACTGAAAGTTTTTGAGTACTAATTATGTCATTTAACACATTAGTTATCTAGATCAGCCCTAAAGATCATCTCAAAGGAGAATCCTCAGTTGAAAGAACCAATTGTTTCACCTGGAGAAGACTCAAAGGGGAGAAACTGCAGTCGTCTTCAAGTATCTGAAGGACTTCTTGTGGAAGAGGGTCTAGACTTGCTCTGACCATAGAGGGCACTGATAAAAATGCTGAACAGAGTTTTGGCACAGGACAAGTCTTATAGTGTCCCACTAGAGACCTTCCCTAGATTTAAAGGACTTAGTGATAGAAAAGATCTTAAAGATCATCTCATTTGGCTAGAGAGAGGTGACTTGCTAGTCATAATAGGTTACATATATTAACAGAGCTGGGAGCCAACTTAAGTGCTGCCTGATTCCAAATCCAGTAACCTTTCCCCTGAATCAAGGATTCATTCAATTCCCATCAAAAAAAGTCCAAGTGTAGACTGTGAGGAGGGATCACAAGTTATTTAGGAACTAAGGTTTCAGATACAAGTTAGCATTTTCCCATTAATCAATTTAACTAGGGTACTCATCTTCAAAATGGGGGCAACCAGTTATTTTCCTAAAAAGCGTGTCTGACCATAAGACACCCTTTACTCAAAAGCAAACAAAAAATTCAGTAGTTCCCTATCCGATCAAGTATTTCTATTTTTTATCTTATCCTTTTAAAATTTCTCTACATAAGTTTTCAAATGTATAAAGTATTAATATAGTAGCACCTGGGGACAGAGGTGCCTCCAAAGTCTTAGTACAATTTTAAGCTTTAAGAATTAAAACTAGAGGGGCAGCTAGGTGGCACAGTGAGTAGAGGACTGGCCCTGGAGTCAAGAGGACCTGAGTTCAAATCTGGCCTCAGACACTTGACACATGTACTAGCTGTGTGACCTTGGGCAAGTCACTTAACCCCAACTGCCCTGCCAAAAAAAAAAAAGAATTAAAACTAGGCTTTTGGGAACATCCTATGTGTACACACACACACTCAACAATGTTTATAAATGAGTAAGTACACCATATTCGGAGTTCAAAAATGTTATACTGATAGAGGGACTCAATCAAAATTTGGAAACCAATGATATAGGCAATCAATGAAAAACACAGAGTACCAGTCTATGAAGCCAAACCACCACCATTGCTAAAGACAGTGTGTGAATTAAGAGACCTATCACTAAGCAGCTGTATGACCATTAGCAAGTCACTTCACCTGCTCAGGTTTGTTTTCTCATCTATAAAATTCAGGTTTTGGACAAGTTTATTTGCAATCTTTGGCCAGTTCTCAGACTCAAGGAATCAATGACACTGCCAAAAATTCAGAGAAATTACATATGTGGAAAGAAAATGCCTCACACTTTAAAAACTAAGCTGCTCTGAATTTTGGTATGGAAGTATGCAGCCTCTAGATCTCTTAAAACACACACCCCCCCCAAACAGAAAACATGGTTCTATTCAACTAAGATCTTCGGAGCAAAAATTTTTACAATACAAAGAGATAACTATAGACACAAAATACAGCATCTTCTGCTAAGGATTTTTAAGAAAAGGACAAACACAATATAGTATTAGTCTGGTGAAGTCAAACTTGGATGGCAGACAGTAAACTAGAATGTCACACATGAAGAGTAAGTTTCAGAAAGTGCAGAAAACTATGTATTTCTGCTTACCTATAAAGCACTGAGTTGAAATCAGATAAAAAGAAATTAAAATAGGTCTGCAGAGAGGCTCTTGAAGCCCTTTTACCTTCCAATGTGATACAAAGGACAATTAAAAGACACTGTAGATTGCAAAGCTGGGAGTTCATTAGTCTCTTAACAAAATTTTAGAATGTAGTAATTCCTACCAAGCAAAAGCACTTACTTCCTTAGGCTATTCATAAGGCATAGGCTTAAAATCAAAAAACTGACACACAGATAAATGAAGTACTTTCATGTTTCAACTCAAAAATGAAAAGTAGCCAGTAATTAAAAACAAAAAAAACCCTGATACCCAAAACTCAATTTAGAAACCTAGATACTTTGACTATATAGAAAGAGAAAAGCAAGTTGGATTGCCTATGGGGAATTTCAGAGCTCCTACACAGAAACAGAGGCCAAGTTAAACTCATGATCCGTTCAATATTCTCTCGCTTATTTTCCCAAACCACAAACTTAAAAGATAGATTATTGCTTCTCTTAGCAGACACTTAACTGTCTTTCATAATTTCACCAAAAAGTCTTAACACTTTAACTATGTGCAAAAACACAATGTTGACTAACCATTTTAGTAGACTACCCAATGTATAAGAGTCTCTCCCTCCAAAATAAAATTCAATTCCATAAAAGCACAGAGTTTGATAAAATAAGGGTTCCAGCTACACATCAACAAATATTGAGTATCAATACACAAAGATTTTAAGCAATCCAGCGCCTAATGGTAACTGTTACAAAGTAATGTTTGGTAAAATCTTATTAAATTAACCCATCTTACAGCATTGACTATAAAGTTCTTTCATAAATAAGGATCTTTAATAAACATAGAATTATTATTATTTTAAGAACTTCTAATTATTACTTTTAGACTACAGTTTAGGTTGTTGAATCTCTCAATGTGAAAACTTAGCAACTGAGTAAGTTCCATTAGACTACTTAACTCAGAGAGTCACCTATAGAGAAAGTTTAGATAGATTTAAGACTTATAAAAACTACATGATTTTAGAAAACTAAGCAATCACTCTGCTTTAATATCATGTTCAGTTATCGTTATTTATGCCCTCTGGAACAAAATCAAATGTAATAAAAGCTACTAATTTAACACTGAGGGAAAGATAACTGAAATTATTAAAATTCTATAACTAAAAAATTTTTCATTAATTATTTTTATCTCTCAGATACATGTGGTACTTTTTTTTTTGTCTAGAAATGTAAATATGCCAATATAGGAAACTCCCAGAGTGGAAATTCCTTGACCTCAGGTTAAATGGCTTAACACAGCTAGTATGTGTTTGAGGCAGGAAATGAATTCCCAATCCCAATTCCAAAGTCGGTCCCCTATTGCCTCACAGGTAGTATCACAAAGGGATACTATGCCTATGCCACTTCTTCCAGGAGGCATTTCCTAATTCTTATGTTATAAGTAAACTTTCCTCCTCCCTCACATAGTACTTCGTATATACTTTTCTGAAGTACAGTAATTATATCTTGGTATGTATCTCCATATATCCTGCTTTGCCTTACCTCCCTATCCACCCCACCCCCAATTCCTGATATATTAAGCTCCACAAGAAGAGGAATCAAATTATTATGTTTTTATTTCCCCCAGCAATTATCATGTCACTTCCTTCACACAGCAGGAGGTGCTTTATAAATGTGTGAACAAATAACAATATAATTTTATCTTTTTTTTTTCCTTCACACACAAGACACTTGTCTCTCCCTATAGAAAGTAAGTTTCTTAAGGTCAGGGAAGATGTTTCGTTTGAAATGTTTGTAGTACCAGCCTCTAGTCCCCTGCTGGTACATAATGGGCATTAAATAAATGTTAAATAAATGAGATCAAGGACCGTTTTGCTCAAATTGGTGAATGAATTACATGTCCTTCTCTATCTACTAGGGAGACCCCTGACATCCTCCACATCTCCAGTAATCTTTGTTGCTATCCACTCTATTTGCCACACCAGTAACTCTCCTCCCTCCTATACACTAGGGAGGGTAATCAAATCAGTCATGACACTGATACTAGAATGGTCTTAACAAATGCATTTCTCTATGGCTCCAATTCACAACCCCTGTGGCTTTCCAAACCAAAATACTCCTCGTTTGCCATCACTTCGATAAATATGTTGTCTTCCTCTATCAGAAAGTAAAGTCCTTGGGGGCAGGAGCTCTCTCTTTTGTATTTGTATTCCCAGCAATTATCACAGTATTTGGCACATAGTAAGCATTTACTACATGCTACTCTCATTTATTTATTATAGTACAAATAGTACCTCATTTTACAGACAAAGAAACTGAGATCGAAAGATTATAACTTATCCAGGGTCACCAATCTGGTAAATGTTAAGTGTTGGGATTTGAGCTTCTGACTCTCAAGTCAAGTGATCTTTCCACTGTATCACAACTGCTTCAAAGGAACTGGAACAAGACCAACACATTAGGCTACTCTGAATGCTCAAGGATATGTTTGCCAAATATTAAGAAGGATTTTTAATCAGCTTACTGCTTATATATTAAATGATGCTGCTGCTAAAATGTTTAAGGGTCCTTGAAAACAATTTACTCTCTGGTAGTTTAAACAATTTCCCTGAATTACTGAAAATCATTTGCTTAGCTTACCTTTTCATTAATATTGCAAATGTGAACTTTAGCCCAGTCTAAAGGAATTCCAAATTTATCCTTGGTTTAATAACTTATAACATATCCATCAAATAATGAAATCAAACAATTAGAACGAATAGAATTCATTCTTGGAGGTAAATCAGAAAATTATCACTTTCATAACCTTCCACAGCAGAATACGGTATTTAGATGTTTCAGCACATTAGGTACTCTATATTAGCAAGCATAAGAATGTGCACCAAGTATACAGCTGACAAAGATCAGCACAACTTGCTTAGTGAATAAAGTCTTTAAGAAAAGGCAGTGATCACAGACCATCTATGCCTATCTATAATATGCAATTCTTGCCTGTGTTCTACCATAATTTCACCACAGAAGCTTAACCCAAGATACATATTTCAATGATTCTTCTTAACATCACGGGGATACCAGTATAGCTCATAAGAAGCCCATCATACATTTCTTTGATGATAACTCTCGTTCTTCATGGAACCATATTTCTTATGAATAGATTTGCCTTGAGATCATTATATACCCATTCACTGCCTTCAGAATGATACTAAGGTTGGAAAGGGATACACCACAGACAGTGAAACCTTCCAGATGCTTCTGTTTTCAGATGTCACTATACTGGTTACACTCTAGAATGTTACAAAGTCTCTTAAACTTCTTCAATAAAATGTGTTTAGCCTAACCATCCACACAAGGGATAAAGAATACCTACTGTCCAGACTATGACATGCAGATTATGAGAATAATCTATCATATTTGTCCATCATTGTTTATAACATTTGTCATCAGATACACACTGCAAAAGTACAAGTTGGGACTAGAATTATGCAGGAGAAAAGAAGGCTGGACTTCCTTTGAGAAATTGCAGAGCTCCTTTAATAACCCCAAACTTCTCCCTGAAAAGCCCATCTTTTTAATACCTAGAGTCTTCCAGTAAAAGTCATAGACAGTACAGTCTCTGAAAAACAAATAAAGCACTTTTAATTTAAGAACTTTTCTCTTTTTACAAGAACAGGCTTTAAGCATCTCTTTGTTAAAGGTCAAACTGCTAAAAATATTTTTAAAACCACTTATAGTACTCTACATCCTAACTGGAGTTGATCTACGTGGTCTTTTGTCCTACCAATGATTTTTTTTTAAGTTTTTAAAAAATTATCTAAAATATCTGTTTATAATAACCAAGCTTTCCAATGGCCTTCAACAATATCCCCAAGCCTTTGTATTTCCAGAGTTAACCATCCTAACTTTATTATTTTATCTTTATGATAGCCACTTCCTTTCTCTTTACTGTTTTTAACCCACCTGTCTCAAAGGTTCACAGATTTAGGGCTAAAAAGGATCTTAGAGGTCCTCTAACCTAATTCTTTCTGTGGACATTTTTCAGATTTCATAAGATTTTTTTTCTTCAGATCATTCTTGAGAACTGTACATACAACATAGTTTCTTTAAAGGATACAAAAATGCTTCCATGTTTCTTTGCAAATACTCTTTCTCCCGATATTAATAGCCAACATATTTTGCTAGCCTTTTTGACAACAGCAACAAAATGGAACCGTATCTTCAGGCAACAATTACAATAATCTTAGCTAATGTCCCCTTTCAAAAGCACATCATTTTCTATCTGTACTTTGGATTATTTTTCCTTTATCTTTACTCAGTTTGAAGGCTCACTTATGACTTCTTTTTACTCACTCACAACCTTAAGACATCTCCATGCAATTTACCTCTGGAGTCTTGAATTTTATTATGCAAAAGAGCTTAGTGTTTTTGTATAAGCCTGGAGATTCCATGGTACATTGCCTATTTGGGACTATTTGTTAATGTGTTTAATAATGCCAGTGGTGGCACTGATCACTGAGGAATGAAACAATATTCATATCAAATAACATTAACATCAACATCCAAATAATGTTTAACCCACGCTTTTAGACTTGTCTTTTGGTTCTGTAGGGGGAATGTGGGATGGATAGGAAAAATAGACTATGATGCCGTTTTTTCCTGGCATACATCTTCCTATATCTTTCTGAATCTCAACAGTTATTCCCAGTTCCTCACTGTCACTTTTTCAGTGTACTGGTTTATCTGATTTATTGCACAATGATCCCACCACCCTTTTGTGTCCCAAATCTCACCAATGTGGCCAAATAATTCATCTTCCTCAGCCTTGATTCTTTTCTTGTCCCTGATCCTGTGTTTTCCTCCTCCTTAAATATGGTCCTACTTTATCCTTCCCAAACAAGGTCCACTGTAAAATAGCTGGTTTTATCAATTTCCAACCAGATCAAATCCATTACTTCTAAGCAAAATTCAGCAGGAGAGACTAAAGTGAACTGGCCCTTAGTCCTCTGCTCCTCATGGTAAAGGTTTTTATTTCGAATCCAACATAACCAATAAGCAAAGTGAAAGGGAAAGCACTGGATTCCCCTCCACCAACCACAAACTATTGCACCACCACATTCATTGGGAATATTAGGCAAAATATTTATTACGAATATTTGGGGTAGGAAATGAAGAAAGGTTCACCTAAGAGATGATGGAACAAAGTATACATACATTACTAGCTCACACATGGGCAAGTCTATTTTACTTCAGAAAGCCATCAAACAAATGAAAATACAGATACAGCTATATGGATGAAATGTGCCCTGAATATGACTGCATTAAATTTAAAAATAAATGACAAAACAAATCTTTACTTGTTGTTCCTAGGAGCAATGAACTCTATGTGTAGTCACAAACAAATCTCAAAAATGCTATCATGTAGAAATTTCATGGCTATGCCAATTTTCGTACTGCATAGCCTCTAAAAGGGATTAAAACAGCAGTCCTACAAATACAGAAGTTAAATCTAATACTTTTATCTCTTATAATCAGTTTTAAAGGACAGGAGGAGAAAGGTATAATTTCTGTTATGTCAGGAAAAAGTGGTATTCCCTAACCACCCCCAATCCAATTAAAAAATAAAATCTACCTATCAGGAAATGTAGAGTAGTGAAGAATTCTAAAACAATAAGGTTGATAGAAAGCTTTCATAGAGGTGAGCTGATGAAGTACTTAAATAGAATATAATCACAGCTTAAAGTACCCCAAAGGAGCTCTTCCATACCATTTTAACAAGTTCCCAAGAATATTTGCCCTATATGCCATACCTAACAAATGCTTTTAAAATTCAAGGCTTAGCAAGGGGAAATAGACCATAAGAAACGTAAAGTTGTGGAACAGTGCAAGAATGACTATTCCTGCTATTTATAGACCAATCATTAGTTATTAACAAAAATGATCTATGCTTCATAAAAATACAAAATGTGAAAAGGATATATGCCTTCTACATATTGTATCTCTACTGTAACATTACAATAAAACTTCACTAGTTAGCAAATTCAGTTAGAATTAGTGATGATGACTTCAGTTACAGAATTTTTTCCAATAGTTTAATTTCTTTAAAGTACATAAAAGAAAGTCAGAGAATGTTACCTATAGAAAAAGAGACCTCAGAGGATCAACTGGTCTAGATCCTTTACTTCAAAAAATGAGGAGAGAAAGGCTCAAGGTAAATGACTATGTTTACCAAGTTATTATCTAGTCCTCTGGAGATCTGTATCAACAAAAAGAGCAAAATTGCTTTGTAACAAGTCTATCAACTATTTGTATACAGTAAGTGCTTGAAGGGAGGCTATGTGAATACAGAGACACAAACCCACAATTAATAAAGCTGTAACTTGGTTCCACCATTCTGGGGAAAAAACAGAACTGTAGGAGATGTCACTAAACTATACAACTCTAACTCAGTGATCCCATTACTAGATATCTGCTCTTAGGAGGTCAAAGAAAGGGCCATATATGAACTCCTAACCACAACAACACTTTTGTGCTAGAAAAAAACAAACAAAAAAAAGGGTGAGGAATTTAGCAAAATATGAGAATAAATTACTAAATTTATACAGGGCTAAGTATACTGAACCAGAATATACATGATGGCTACAATAATAAGCAGTTTAACACAGTACAATAAAAAGTAGTTCAATTCTACTTGTAATAACAAGACAATTCCCACTCTAAGTAAAAAGGTAAAATACATGTGGACTTGGTATCAGTCTTTCTTCCCTATAGAAATGTTTCAGTGCATGCTGGGGCGGGGAGGAAGGGGTGGGAAAGATACAGAAAAAGTAGTTAAGGAAAAAAAGACTGTGGCAGAAACAAAAGGTACAAATAAAACTTTTAAAAATAAAGTGCTTACTTTTTTTTCCTTGTTAAAAAATTTCCCCACCGATGCTATTTACACTACTAATTAGCAAAATAACCTCCTGGCAAGGTTTGAAACTGAGACCCTGTCTAAATTATCACTAAATAGGAATTATTAGGAATAATCCAAATTAGTGAGCTTTTTATATTAAATAATAAGCAGAATGCGGTAGAGGGTTTCAAAGGTGAAAAAGGAAAGATAAAAAGATGTCTTATCAATTAAAGCTCAAATTTTCCAAAAGAGAACTATTTTATCTACATCCTTTTCCCAACACCAACAACCAGCTAGTTTCCCTATCTACCACGTATTTATTGGCTATACTCGAAAATGTATTATCTCCATTTACAACTCATCACCTCTAAGTTACTATTATGACAAATCATTTCAGAAGTTTACTTTGCAAATACGTTTTAAAAAAATCAAATAACTGGTTATACCATTACTCCCAATTCTAATCAAAATCTTCCAAAGTAAGTTTTAATTGCTATTACTTTAGGTTATGAGTTTAGTGTCAAAGGCCAGGGAATTTTCAGAAGTAAAGATGCCAAAGAGGTGACTCTATGTTTAAAGAAAAAGCATACTACACAGAAAGCTTTTGTCCTAACACATGACACACACCTGCCTTACTGAGAGGAGTTTTGATTCTGTTAGGAAAACTGAAAGAAGATGGTTGTAATTTTTGTCACATTAGCCATTTCAAGACTAAGAGAAGACTGGGTACAGTACAAAAGTAAAGGGACTTAGGACAATCGGAGTACAACGAACACTTAAAGAAGGAGAGAAAATTATGTAGGGTTATTCAACAGTTTTACCTAAGATCATAGTATCACCAAAATTATAGTACTTGATGATTTTTACATCACACTAGAGCCTGCCAATGTCTTTGTGCAGAATCCATATACTATCACTATTCCTTTTATCCGATATGACACATATTAGCTCTCATTTAATAAACATTCATAAAATACCTACTATGTGCAGAAAGAGCAAATAGCACACTAAAAACCTGTGACACCGAGGAGGCAACATATCAGAGTACAGCTACTTAAGAATTTCAATGGATCCATGACCTCTCTGCTCCCAGGACAAAATACAATTCATTCTTATTCTCTAAGTCCAGGGAGGATTTGTCTAAACTTTCCATAAATTCTAAAAAAAATTATACATCAAAGACTTTCTTTTGATGATTTTACTATTTTATGAACCCTAAGCAATGTTAGTCTTAATATATGACTGTAAAGAGTCAAGTGTGGCTTATGGGATAGAGGGCTACCCCTAGTGTCAGGAAGAGCTTGGTTTAAGTTCTGCCTCTTTCAAAACATACCAGCTATGTTACCATGACCCCACACTGCCCCAGGTAACTAAGACTACAGAGAAGCTGCCAATTAGTGAAGGAAATTTAGATGTAGATAGTCCTTTATACTAGTGAAATCACAAGTGCAAACTCTATACATACAAACAGCACATTCCTGACAAAAGGCAAACACACTCCCTTCCCTCCCACCTTTTCACCTACCCATATACTTTAAAGCCTGGCTTTATTTCCTCCTCTTTCATTAAACTTTTCCAAGATACTCCATGTCTAGTGAGCTTTATTTTCCCCCTATAATTTGATAGTTGTCATTTCTCCTATTTTATTAGGCTTGTGCTGGTATTTAACTCTTCCTAATTTAACTTCTCTTCCTAAATAATAAGCACCTTAAAAGTAGGTACTATACTTTACACTTCTCATATTCCCACTTTCTCTCCATAAACACACAGTGCTCTGTATATATTAGATACCTGATAAACATTTCTTAATTAAATGATTTCTAAATTCCAAAAGTTTGCATGTTTACTTCATAGTCATACTTTAATGTATAAATTTTAAAATGCTTCCTGACAGTTCTTCGTATGATGCTTTGAACATAGTAAATGCTTAATAAACATTTTTTGTTCTTTTATTCATTCTATGACACGGAGAGTTTGAAATAGGTATTAGCGAACGGAGATTCTACACTAATAATACCTTAGAATATTTAAAGTACTAACATATAAGTAACAAACCTCTATATGCTTTAAAAAAATCACCTAATTCAGTATGTATAATTCATGTTGATGACTTCCTTACTGAGGTTACCAACGTGTTTAGCAAAACTAT
Source organism: Phalanger gymnotis (assembly GCA_028646595.1). Lineage (NCBI taxonomy): Eukaryota > Metazoa > Chordata > Mammalia > Diprotodontia > Phalangeridae > Phalanger > Phalanger gymnotis. Next base: position 50,918,105 of record CM053623.1, on the reverse strand, counting down.
AATAGTTATAATCTATAATTATTAAATAAATAGTTGCTGGGCTAAAACAAACTCCTTAATATTTCTAATTCAAAATCTTTTAGGTGCAACATGTCTAATTATTAAATACCTGTGTGCCAGGCACTGAGCTAAATGCTAAGGAATCAAAAAGCAAAAGATAGTCCCTGCCCTCAAGGTGCTCATAACCCAAAAAGGGAGACAATATGAAAACGATTACATATAAATATGCTATAGACAGGATAAATCAACAAAGTGAAGGCACTAGAATTAATGAGGGACTAGGAAAAATTCTAGTAGCAAATGGGATTTTAGCTGAGACGTGAAAAAAGTTAGGAGGTAAGGCCTCAGGAAGGAGAGCTTTGCAGGTGTGGGGGACAGCGAGTGAAATGCCCAGTCCACTGTCACTGAATCAAGAGTCAGTCCGTGGAGGAGGGAATGGAGTTTCAGGTGTAAGAAGAATTGGGGGTGGGGGGGGCAGCAAGGGGCTTTGAACATGGAACAGAAGAGTTCTATATTTGATTCTGAAGGCAATGGAGGGCCGTTGGAGTTTATTGAGGGGGGGAATATGGTCAGGTCAGCTTAGTGGGGGGATAAACTGGAGTGGAGAGACTTGTGGCAGACAGATAAACCAGCAGGCTACTACAATAACACAGGAATGAGGAGATGAGAATCTGCAAAAGGATGGAGGCAGTATTAGAGTAATGAAACATATCTGAAAGATGTTTCATAGGTAAAATAGATTTTGGCAACAGACTGGATGAGAGATTGCTGTGAGAGAGTGAGGAATCTAGGATGATACCTATATTGGGAAGCTGGGGAGCACTGGGAAGATGGTAGTGTCTGGATAGTTATAGAGAAAGTTTGGGAGGGGAGAGGGTTGCAGGGAGAGGGTTGGGGGGAGAGGGGGAGAGAATGAGTTCTGTTTTAGACGTGATGAGTTTAAGATTTCTTTATAAAAGACATCCAGTTTTACATGGCTAATAGGCAGTTGGAGATATGAGACTAAAGCTCAGCAAAGAAGTCAGGGATAGATAAGCAGATTGGAAAATCACAGCACAGTGATGAAAACTGAATCCATGGGAACTGATGAGATCAACAAGTGAAACAGTATAGAGGAAGAAGAGGAGGAGGTTCAGGACAGAGTCCTGTGGGACACCCAGAGGGTATGACCTGGATAAAGATCCAGCAAAGGAGACTGAGAAGAAGCTGTCAGGTAGGGGAGGACTAGGAGACAGGATGGTCCCAAAAACTAAGGGAGAAGAGAGTATTAAGAGGGAGATCAACAGTGGTGAAGGCTACAGAGAGGTCATTAGTAACTAGGGTGAGAGTAGTTTGGTCACATGATGAGGTAGGAAGTCAGAAAGAGTTTTAATGAATTTGGAAGCTAAGTGAAAAAAAAGTTACTCCATCAAGAAGTGTGTGTAAGTCTAGTCAACTCTCCCAGGCATGAAAAGCTAACTGCTAAGTATACTACCACAAGTAACTGAAGGCATCCATTTACATGTAAATAGTAAATATAGCAAATAGGAAACATAACTTTGATTGTATAGTATTCATAAGGTTTACAAAATGCTTTCCTCATAACCCTTCGAGCTAGGTAAGACAGGTTTTATTGTGCCAATTTACCAATATTCTTCTTTTAGTCCAATTTTTTTTTTTGGCAGATACAAATCACATTTCAGGAAAGGCACTTGGTGATAAAAGGCCATTAAAAAAAATGGATGCTAAATATTACACTGGCCACTAAATATATGACTTTGGGCAAGACATTTTCCTTTCATGTAAAATGAGAATTCCATACCTATCTTATCTACTTCTCATAAGGACATAAAAGTTAATGTATGTGAAAACACCTTGAAAAGTATAAAGCACTAAAACAGGAAAATTATAAATGCTGGAGAAGATGCTGGAAAATTAGAACACTAATGTACTGTTGGTGGAGTTGTGAACTGATCCAATCATTCTGGAGAACAATTTGGAACTATGCCCAAAGGGCTCTAAAAAATGTGCATACCCCCTGACCCAGCAATACCACTTCTAGGGCTGTATTCCAAAGAGATCACACAAATGAGAAAAGGACCCACACATACAAAAATATTTATAGCAGCTCTTTTCATGGTGGCAAAGAATTGGAAATCGAGGGGATGGCCATCAATTGGGGAATAGCTGAAAAAGTTGTGGTATGTGAGTGTAATGGAATACTATTGTGCTATAAGAAATGAGGAGCAGACAGACTTCAAAGAAACTTATATGAACTGATGCTGAGTGAGGGGAGCAGAACCAGGAGAACATTGTACACAGTTAGTCACATTGCGCGATGACTAATTTTGATACTTAGCTCCTCTCAGCAATGAAAGGTTCTAAGACAACTCCCAAAGACTCATGATGGAAAATACTATCCACATCCAGAGGAAGAGTGAGAGAGTCTAAGTACAGATTGAAGCATACTATTCACTCTCTCCTTCTTGTTTTGTATCTTCTTTCTCGTGGTTCATTCCATTGGTTATAATTCTTCTTTGCATCATGACTAATGAAAAAGTGTTTAATGTGAAGGTATATGTAGAACTTATATCGGACTGCATGCTGTCTTGAGAGGGAGGGGAGGAGAAGGAGGGGGAGAAAATTTGCAACTCAAAAGCTTATGGAACTGAATGCTGTAAACAAAAAATAAATTAATTTAAAAGAAAAAAAAGAAAAGTATGAAGTACTAGATAAAAGAACTATTCTCACTTTAATTTTAAATTTGCATTTAAGAACTCCTTTGGTATTATGGAACTATCCTATTCAATTAGTAATAACATTACTAAAATTGCACAAAGTACTTTCAAAAGGCTCTAGGAGCAAGGTAATTTCTCAATCTAAAACTAATTCACTCCAAAGTCTCATTAGTCAATCTCAATGTGGAAGTGTAACTGATAACACTGATACCAATTGATACCACTAACACTAATGGCAATTCTTAAGCAAATGAATTTCTTTTCAAAGGAATACAGAATTTTTTCTTAATTTCTTGTTATACTAATATACAGTCCTGATACTAGATGTATTTCTACATAGAACTTTCTATATTTTTCAGCAAGGAAAGAGGTAATATTAATCTACTTCATTAAGCTGCTGTGAACTTTCAAGATTCATAGCTTTAGAATCTTTAAATAAATGACTTGCCAAACTACAAAAAAGTATTCTTTATTGATGATTAAAAGTACCAAGTTAATAGTCATACATATAAAGCTGCACAGTTGTCAGAACACCTAGAGAGATATTCACTCATTCATGTATTTATAAAAGGCCTAATTAAAAATAATTATGGTTCATTTACTATAGACCAAGTGCCTCTTCATCAACACATTATCAAGTAGTTAGTAAAAGTCTATGTTCAATGGACTTACATTAAAGCCAAAAGCAAGCACTGGGAGGAGGTGCACAAATCACAGTGCTAGGAACCAATTAGCAGAAATTTTCTCCAATTAACCTATTCAGCTTACTGAATACTAATAGGTTAATAGCCACACAGAGTAGCCTAATGTTTCTAATAACTTTCCAAGCATAACTTTCAGTTAAACAATCTGTCCATCTATATAGGGACACAATCTGAATACTCAATTTTGGTATATTGATTTACTGTACTGATTGTTTTGATCAGAAATCATAATCAGAATGATTTTCGGACCCATTCTGCTGCCACCAATATTGATAAAACCTTAAGCTTCAGCTTTTATGTGTCCCAATTCCTCTTTACAAAGTCATATAGCCCCTACATCAAATAATACTTGTCACAATAGCCTTCATGAAAAATAATTTCGAAAGGTGTCACATAAATTCTACATAATATTTAATACTATGAAGTCTTGGATTAAATAAGCATTTACTATTAGTGAGTACAAATAGAACAGGAACTAAATTACTGATAAAATTACTCAAGAATATATAAAATCACAATAAAAGTAAACTTGCTAAAAATCCTATACCAAGACAGCCATGCAGTTAAGAAGAGATTTGAAGTTTCTTGTCCAGTTAAAGCCTTATTCAACTCATTTCCATATTATCTCTCATTTAATTGAACTTTTAAAAAAGACTGTCTTCAACAAATTCAACGCAATACATATGCTGGCATTCTCATTTTTGATGTTTGTGATTTCAATATTCAAACATGCTTCATAAGTCAAATCCGAGGGAAAATGGTTAGGTAATGAATGGAAAGACACATTAGGAAGCTGAAGAAATAAGAAGGGGAAGGATGAAGTGTGCTTAGTAAAAGGCTAATACCTTTTGATGGGCAGCTAGGTGCAATGGATAGAGTTCCAGGCCTTGAGTTAGGAAGACTCATCTTCCTGAGTTCAAATCTGGTCTCAGACCAGCTGTGAGACCCTGTGCAAATCACCTAACCCTATTTGCCTCAGCTTCCTCATCTGTAAAAATGAGCAAGAGAAGGAAATAGCAAACCACTCCAGTATCTTTGCCAAGAAAATCCCAAATGGGGTCATGAAGACTCAGACACAAATGAAAAACAAAATCCTTTTTGATAACTGAGAATTTGTGCACTCTCTGGCATACACTATCTCTGAATAATTGCTTTTTAGTCCACTCCTGAACAAAGATATAGAGGCAGTTCTAAAGGCTTTAAAACACTAATTAAAACAACTAGTTCAAGAAAAACAAATCATTTTCATGTTGAACAGTCCACAAAGGTGAAATGCTATATTTCAACCCATTACTAATTACAAGTGTCTCTAAAGACCATATATTCTCTATTATTAACCTAATAAAATTTAGTGCTTTTAGATTATAACGCATTTTGAATACATTCTGTCAAATGATCACAAAAAATGAATTTTATTTTGACTCATTTCCTAAAACATAAAACCAATAGTCTAACATTCGCTTATCTTGCAATTGCTTGTTCAAAATATAAAATTCAACACGCCCAAAGAAACCAAAACATTATTCTTATGTGTGCCTGCCTCACTACATTTTCCCATGGTTTCTTCCTCACCCTTAATCCTTTCCCCAAAAGTAATTTCACTACCAAGAACACTTTTTTAAAGAAGTCACTGCTTTAAAGTTTTTACACAGATGAAAGGAATTATGAAATCTCCCTCTCTAAAATAGTCTGGATTATATTCATGCCTAAGAAGACTAATTAGGTAGACTCTCATGGTTCCTTCCTATCCTGTAAACATACAATGAAATGCAACAAAATTTAATGAAAATAAAAAACTGCAGAATTTAACAAACCAAAGTTCTACTTCAATCCTTCATCACGATGAACACTGAAGAAAGTATCTTTAGAACACAAGTTATGAAAGGTTTTACTAAACTTCTATGTCGAATACAGACACAACAATAGCCTATGATCAGTGGATAAACAGGATAGATAAGTTCAAGTAGATTCATCACTAAAAGGTTAACCACCAGATGACAATTATTTTTGACCACGTACATGAATAAAGTACTAGCTTGGTAAATTTAAGAGTCCAGAGAACAGGAGCTGCCTCAAAACCACTGGCCCTGCTTTAAGCTCAGCTCCCATAGCCATCATTCAGCAAAACAGTCTCCATGGAGAAGGAAGCCAGCCATTCCCATCAAATGCTGACCAAATGTCACCAATGGGATGGGCCAGACAGCCTAGCAGAAATAGCAAGAGAAAGGAGATAGCACGTGCCAGCAGAGTCAAACTCTCACCATCAGCTTACTCCATTCAAACCTAGAGAGAAACAACTCAAGACCCTGAGCCCAAGAGCCCTGAAAATAGCAGTACTATACTCCTTTCCCCATGACCAAACACTCTGCCTCTGCAGCCATCCTCAAGAAGAGTAACCTCTGTGAACAAGGGGTCCTACCATGCTAACACCTAACACCAACTGATGACTAAACTGCCATCATCAAGGGAAGCAACCCTTGTGGAGATGTGACCTGAAAACTGCTTTTCCAAATACTCTGGTCCCTGCCTCCTTAGCAGCAAGACCTGCAAAAGAGAGTTCTTGCCACAAAAGTCCTTGGCATAGTCAAATAGCTTGACAGTAGTGATAGAAATGGTTTTGTTAGTGGAAATGATATTAAGGAAAACACTTTATTGTTTTGCTGGTATACCCTAAAGACCATGGGACTTTCTATCTGACTTGCAACCTTTGTTTCCTCGCCTACTAGCTGTGAACTCCTTGAGAACACGCACATTCTCCCCTTTTTATTTGTATCTCCAGTGCTTAGGAAGGTGCTTTTGTATATTGCTGTTGTTCTGTTGCATCTCCAACTCTTCCATAGCATGCCGATATTTTCTATGGGGTTTTCCTGGCAAAGATACTGGAGTAATTTGCCATTTCCTTGTCCAGTGGACTAATGCAAACAGAAGTTAAGTGACTCCCCCAGGGTCACACAGCTACTAAGTATCTGAGGCTGAATCTGAATTCAAGTCTTCCTGACCCCAGGCCCAGCACTCTATCCACTAAGCCATCTAGCTACCTCCTATTATTGCCACCTAGCTGCCTCTAGTATATAGCAAGTGCTTAATAAATGCTTGTCTATTCATTCAGTCTATAGCATAGAGTATGTAATATGCATCAATGGAGAGAGAACTTCCACTAATGAGATCTTAGAACATTTAAAGTACTAAATGCATAAATAACAAATCAATAGAGCTTAAAAATCTCTTTCAATAAAAAAATCTTCACATTTGGGTAACTAATGTTTAGGAAAACAATTATAAGTTATAATTATTAAATAGTGGCTGGGCTAAAACAAACTCTTTAATCTTTCCAATTCAAAAGATATATATATATATATATACTAGAACTTTTATTGTAACAAGATACTTTTAAAAACCAAATGTACATGGAACTTAATTCTTAGAATCACAGATTATGAGCCAGAAGAGTTTTTAACAGGTCATCTAATAAGCCATTATTTTACAGTTAAGGTCTGTGAGGACCAGAAAGGGTAGGTGACTGCCTCAATCAGGGTCATAGACTTGAAGTGGCAAAGCAGATAAAGTCTAGTTTCCTTTCCTCACGTGGCTTCTTATTTTGCTATACTATGAACATTTTACAAATGCATTACTATACAGGGTTCCTTCAAAACTCTTAAATCAAACATTCAGTAGTTTCTTCCAAACTCTAACAGTGAAAAAAGTTACCTGCACCTTTAAATTGTATATGTAATACAATAAATAAATGTTCATGTAAATCACAGATGTTAGAATTTGTAAGGACGTTAAAGATTCTCTACTCTACCTCCTTCATTGTACAGCTGAGGAAATAAACCCCCTGCCATTTAAGCAACTGGCCCAAGATCACCCAACAAGTCAAAACTGTATTCAGCCCCAAGAGCCATGCCATTGAAGTATGTAATACGGTATCTTAGAGATGTATTCTTGTTTTATGCAACCTCTAGAGGAGTGATTTACAATTATTACAAGGAAAGTTAGGGCACCACAGAACAGACCTATGGTTCTCTTAAAAGAATCATGGTTAATATGTTCATTTAATAGCCATCACTGTCAGGCCCAAACACAAATTCTGATTTTAAAAACTAGCATAGTTTTCACAGAAACAAGAGTGTAATCTCTCTTCAATCTCTAGAAATTCAAAGGTCAGATAAGAAACTAAAATTATACCTGTTTCATTTACTTTGTATCTCAATGTCCAGTGAAGAGTTGTGAACGTAGCTCTTAAGTTTCTAGCAATTAACATAAAAATTGAATTGGATAAATTTTTTTCAATTTTGGCAATCTTTCATTTGTTAAAATGATTTTTAACTCACAGAAAAAATAATTAGTTATAGCAATGGAATTAAACAATCAACTTTCCATTACACATGACAGAGAAAAGGATACAAGTAATTTAAAAATTAGTTTAAAGAATTTTACTATAATTCAACTTAGAATTTGTCTTGTTCTTATATTTGAACATAAATTATGACAGTCATGAAAATCACAACCAACAGAAAATAACGAAGCCTCATTTCCAGACTTGAGAAACTTTAGTTTGCCGTCCTAAAGGCAATTTCTATAGAAACAAATCTGCACCTGAAGTCAGTTATGGATTTGTATTAGTGATATTTGCAATGTTAAAATGCCTTCTCCCTTCCAACTTCCATCATTTCCAAACAGTAGAGAACCAAAAATATGATCCTCAGATAGTGCTTTTCTGTGTTAAAATGCAAATATCTTTCCTTAAGTATCTTTAAAGGATTAGAGGGATACAATGTGTACTTCCCTAACCAAATGTGTATTACCAGTAGCCAAAGAGATGAAGATAGAGATCTAAAGGGTGCTGGGGGTGAGGTGCTGGGGGGTGGGATGTTGGGGAGTGGGAGTTCTCTAAAAAAAAAAAGAAGAGAGGAAACACTAAGAGACCTGAATACTTATCACTCAAGATACCCTGATATACGGCAGAAGCAGCCTCAGAGGAATGGCTTAAAATTATAGGTAGGTGAGGAAAAATATAATTCCTAGGAACAGTACCTGCTGAGTGGGTGAAACAAACAACTGCAAAACCCTGGTTTAAAAATCAGAAGCCAATAAAGAAACAACTACCTGGGGCCCAAACAGCAATGAAATATATTCTTTAAAGACGAAAAGGAAAGCTCATTAAATAGTTCCACTAGGGACTAAAAGGTGGACTAATCTAAGAACACATAACACCGAAAGGTCAGGGACTTAAGGAAAGGCCTACAGACTAAACGGAGTGATAAGAACAGTGAGTGGCTGAGATTATTTAATGCTCTAAAGCTAATTCAAGAGAATTTTAAAATGTAAGACCTCTCCCTCTTTTTAATTTTATAGTTTACTAACGTAGAATTCCTCATATTATACAAAAGCTTGCTTACACACATTAAGTGACTAAGTATGTTGGTTGTGAATGGATCTGATAGAAAAGATTACAATTAGAATTAAGATGAAAGTTTTTGGTCTTTGAATACTGAGAGTAAAAAGAACTACAGATTCTACCATCAACAGGACACATGTTGTACTCCATTTTCTTTCCAAATATCAACTACTTTTTAAGTGCTATATATCCAGTGAAACCTCTAGTTTCTGGAAGATAGGATTCTAAATGTTGTGAAGAATTAACTTATTGACTGACAGCTTAGACAGTGCACCCAGAAAATGAAAATACTGTCAGTTTAAATAACTTATACTATTAGGCTTTTATTTTAATTCCATATGAAAATGTTGTTTTTAACTATCACTCTTCGCAAATGATATAATGGTATACTTACAGAACTAAAAACTCCTGAAATAATTAACAAAGTTGCAGGATATAAGATAAACCCATATAAATCATCGGCATTTCTTTGTATGATCAACGAAGCCCAGCAGCAAGAGACAAAAGAGAAATACCATTTAAAATAACTGTAAACAATATAAAATACTTGTGAGTCTACCTGGCAAGACGGACCCAGGAACTATATGAACACAATTACAAAACATTTATCACACAAAAAGTCCAATCTAAGCAACTGGTAAAATATCAATTGCTTATGGGTAGGCTGAGCTAATATAATAAAAATGACAATTCTGTCTAAACTAATTTACTTATTCAGTGCCATACCAATCAGACTACCAAAAAATCATCTGATAGAGCTAGAAAAAAGTAACGAAATTTATCTGGAAGAACAAGAGGTCAAGAATATTAAGGGAATTAGTGAAAAAATACAATGGAAGATGGCTTAGCAGTACCAGAACTCAAACTATATTATAAAGTAGTAATCACCAAAACTATCTAGTACTGGCTAAGAAACTAGAGTGATGGGATCAGTGGAATACATTAGGGATATGAAACACGGTAGTCAATGACCACAGTAACCTAGTGTTTGACACTAGGCCTTTGCAGTAAGAACTCACCCTTTGACAAAAACTGCTGGGAAAACTGGAAAATAAGACACAAACTGGGGATAGACCAACATCTCACAACATATACCAACATAAAATCAAAATGGGTGCATGATTTAGACATAAAGGGTGATACCATAAGCAAGTTAGGTGAGCAAGGAATAGTTCACCTGTCAGATCTATGGAGAAGAGAAGAATTCATAACCAAACAAGAGACAGAGAGCACTATGAAATGTAAAATAAATTATTTTGATTATATTAAAATAAAGAGCTTTTATACAAACAAAACCGATGCAAACAAGATTAGAAGGAAAGCAGAAAACTGGGAAACAATCTTTACAGCAAGTGTGTCTAATAAAGGCCTCATTTCTCAAACATATAGAGAAACAAGTCAAATTTATAAGCATACAAGCCATTCCCTAATTGATAAATGGTGAAAGGATATGAACAGGCAGTTTTCAGATGAAGAAATTAAAGCTATCTATAGTCATATGATAAAATGCTCTAAATCACTATTGATTAAAGATATCAACATGAATACAACTCTGAGGTAACACATCACATCCATCAGATTGTCTGACACGACAAAAAAATAAAATAACAAACGTTGGAGAGGATGTGGGAAAATTGGGAGACTAATGCACTACTGGTGGAGTGGTGAACTGATCCAACCATTCTGGAGAGCAATTTGGAATCATGGCCAAAGGGCAAACTGCATACTCTTTGATCCAGCAATACCACTACTAGGTCTGTATTCCAAAGAGATCATAAAAAAGGGGTAAAGACCTACATGTGCAAAAATATTTATAGCACCCCTTTTTATGGTGGCAAAATATTGGAAATTGAGAGGATACCCATCAATTGGGGAATGGCTGAGGAGGCTTTGGTATATGAATGTAATGGAATACTACTGTACAATAAAAAATGAAAAACAGACACATTTCAGAAAAACCTGGAAAGACTTTTATAAATTGATGCAAAGTGAAATGAGTAGAACCAGAAAAAGATTATATACAGTATCCACAACACTGTGTGATGACCAACTATGAATGAGTCAGCTCTTCAAAGCAACAAAATGATCCGAGTCATGTACAAAGGACTCACGTAAGAAAATGCTATCCACATCCAGAAAAAGAACTGACAGACTGAATACAGATTGAAGCTTATTTTTGTCACTTACTTTATTCTTTGTCATGGTTTTTTTTTCCTTTTGATCTGTTTCTCCTTTCACAACTAAAACTAACATGGAATTATGTTTTACATGATAGTACATGTATAACCTATATCAAACAAACCATTTTCAGAAGAGAGGAGGGGACGAAGGGAAGGAGAAAAATTTGGAACTCAAAAGTCTTGTAAAAATGAATCCTAAAAATCGTCTTGATATGGAATTGGGAAAAAAAAGAAAATGCTATTTAAAAAAGAAAATGCTGTTTTTACATTAAAACATATATAGTTTTGCCACAATTCCTTGCTCCACTATTTTAAAAAGAGCTATTTTTCAAGTAGCCAAACCAAGATGCTACTCACATAGCATAGAGTCTATCCAAAAGTAAGCTTATAATACCCGAAGAAAAGGAACTGTCTCTTTGCTCAGGACACTTCAGATAACTCAATTTCCCTCTTGAATATACATAAACCATTAGCTTATTTTAAATCTTTCTATTTAACACATCTGCCTACAGACAACCAATCCTGTTTGTTTCACTATCAATTGAACAGGCATTATGTCTACCCTATTAAGTAATGTCAGAGCAAACTGTTCCTCGCCTACAAATTGAAAAATGACTGGGTCAGTAACCTATGAAGGTGACAGTTGTTATCAGCCTGAATATATGCTGGTATACCCTGGAAACTGAAAGAAAAAAAGTCTTTGGTCTATTAGGAAGATGAACTATGAGGGCTTTTTGAGAAAAACATGGAAGGAAATAAATTGAAATGGCAATGTACCGAAGTTTTTCAACTTGTATAAATAGAGGGTATACCCTTACTAATGCAATGATGGGTTCACCAAAAAGTGGAAAATACAAATTATTAAAAACTTAGTGGTAGACTCAGAAAATTGGGGTGCCATATGCCATACCAAGCCCATTATAAGAGATCATTTTCCATCTATATCACCCTATGGAGGAGTGTGGCACAATGGCTGGAGAGCAAACCTCAGAACCAGGAAAACCTTGCTTCAAGTCCCAGGTCTGATATATACCAACTTTGTGCCCCTAGCACCAACCTGCCCTAGGCAGCTCTCTTAAGATTATAAATTGTGGAGGTATGAACCAGTATTGATAAAGAAAGTTTCAGGAACCCAATGATAGAGAAAGTTTCAGGGACCAATAAAATCACAGATCCAGTCCCTATCTCCATCATTCTTTATACCATGAAGAGCATTAACTTGTATAATGATCTTATGTGCTGTCAATTAAATAACAGAAGTTATCCACAACACAGGGGAAAAATTACCACTTAACTCAGTAAGTACTTTAACTGAAATTTTAAGAAAATTAAGACTGGAAATTAATGATAGCTCAACTGAGTGACAATAATACAAGTTTACAGACCAATCTAAAGTAAGCAGAATCTCTGATTCAAAGTTCTTAAATAGGATACTGCATCAAAATTTCAACATTATTTGAAGCTGTACAATTGGTCAAGTAAGCAAGTATAGAGAATATGGCCATTTATTAAAATATGAAACATTACTTCATAAAAATTTTATATCTATAAGGGGGAAAATATGAAAATATCTCCAGGGTCGTGAGGAAAATGGAAAATAATACCAGGGAAATGTTTTTAGTGTTACAAAGTTTTTACATTTGCCACAAGTATCTAAAATTTGAGTTTTCAATTGCCTCTGAGGATTTAAAAGTTATCAGAAAGATATAAACTTGAATGCTTTTAAATGAGTAATTTTTTTAAAAAACCCAAATAATCAAATTCAAATTATTTTATGCCTTTTTTTAAAAAATGTGAGAAGACCAGTTCTATATATTTCCCTGACTTCAAAATAATCATAGCTCTTTTCTATACACATCCATAAAGTCAATTCCTAATCTCTCCTCATGTCCCAAGCAATACTATTACAGTCTTGGTGAATCCAGATTTCAATTTCTAACTGTACATCCTACTTCTGATTAGAATCAAAATATTCTGACCAAAAAAAAAAAAACAAACCACTGATGAGATAGAATGGCTTGGTATACCAGTAATAAAATAATTCTGCTATTTCATAGATGGATTTTGATCAACCATACCAAAAAAATTTCAATAGGCATAAAATTTTTATAAGTAAAACTACTTACCACCATCCCTCTCTCTAACTCTGTGAGTATGCACGCTTTTTGCTTTACTGTGACCTGTGCTGTCACTATATTTGTTTTCAGGACTATCAGATCTTCGCAACATTTTATTTGGTGGTGAAGGATCTGTGGTGTCTCGCATCTTTTCATGTCGGTGATCGCCACTACTGGGGTGACTCTTCGATGAATATTTAAGAGCCTGTAAAATATCATACAAAGAAAAGCACAGACTTTTAACTTGAGTCCTTAATTATAACATGACATCTCCTTCATTAAGTTTCATGACTTTATATCAACAAAACCTCAGTTTTAATCAAACATGATTCAAGAACTCAATGTGTCTACAAACAGCCATGATTCAAAATAATAATGAGATATATAATCACTCCATGGAATATTTTAGAGTTGTTGCTTGAAAAGATCTTGGGGCATCATTCCTTAATAACCCTTCTTTGGGAAGGATGAGATGGGGAGAGAAATGACCTTTTAACACCACACAGAGCCAGAAGGGACTTAAAGGTCACTTAGTCCCGCCACTTCATTTTATAAATGAGGAAACAAAGTTCAGGATAGTTGAAGTGACCTGCTGCTGGCAGAGGTAATAACCAGCAAAACTGGGATATGAACCCAAATCCTCTACTTACACACAACCAGCATTCTTCCTACTGTTCCATGGTAATTCCGTATTGTCTATATTCCCCAAATTATTTGAACTTTTTGCTATCTATTTAAGTTGCCATTACCCACTTCTAGGAACTGTTAAAGCATAAGAAATCAACAGCTGAATACTAGATTATCCATTTGTGCCCTAAAATTTTATATATGTATCTAAATAGGCACTAATGGGTTTCATTTAAATGAACACCTTTAATCACAGGACTTCATTTCTCTACATACAAAAAAGAAGGAATAAGAATAAATGACCTAAAGTTAATTTCTGACTCTGAGATCCTACGTTACTAAATACTTAATTTTAGAGCTAAATGATCTAAAGTCCCTTTCTTACTCTGGGATCCTGCGTTACTAAATATTTAATTGTAAAGGTAAAATAAAATGCAAAGGGTAACTTTGAAAAAGTGCTGCCTTTGTAACAGAATCAGACTTACATACTCCTTAGAGAATTAAGCAGGTTGTTTCAGGCTATTATAATGTGCAATTATATCAAGGGAAACATGACCTATCCTTTAACTTCTTCAAAACAAATATTATGCTGTATTACATACTGCTGTATGCTGTAACATACTTGGTTTGAGGTATAAGTAGTCAAAAAATTTTGAATAAGAGAATTACTAGAATTACTGTGGGATCTGCTCTCTCATTTAGACGCCTAAGTGTCCTTTGACAGCTGTCATCCATTTTTGATGGCTTTTGAAAACTCATCAATTTAAAAGAACCAAAAGGACTATACTACATAAATTCTGATGAGACACTGGTTAACTGTTGCCCTGAAAAGGAACCAAGACACCCAAAACACCCGATATATCGGAACCTACATCCCAAGTTTACAAGTCCGGTTCCTACTCTGAACAGGCAGTGAAATCAAGTCATTACTACAGACCGGGGTTCAGAATTTTATACACTGCCCTAACTACGGGAATCAACTTGCTGCCTGTTTTAAATTTCAGCAGGCTGCACGCTTCCCAAATATTTAAGCCAGGGAGGCCTCCAAAGTCACTATCTCCACTCTCCCCTCAACGTCCCTGCTAGACTATCCGGGCTGTCGTCCCGGGCCCCCATGAGGGCCGAGGGGAGTCGTTACCCCGACTAAGGCCCGGCCTTCGTGGGGTTCCGGGGGGCTACTTTCGGGTTCGTTGCCCGGCAGGGCCTGCGCCGACGGCTGAAGCCTAAGCTCGAGTAGCAGCAGCCAGTCCCTCCCTCCTCCCGCCGGCCCCCTCCGCCTTCCCCGGCTGTCCCCTCCCCTAGGACTCGACTGGTACCTGGTAGGGCTGCGAGTCCCCCCTCCGGTCGTGACAGCTGAAAAACAGGAAGACAGACAGCGACATTAGCACCCCAAGAGGAGGAGGCGAGCAGAAAACAACCACCCCCCCCCCGCCCCCCAGGCCCCTCGGTCGCCCGTTCCCCGCGGCAAGCCGCCCACGGACCCGGGCCGCCAGCACGGCCACGGGGCGGCGGCGCCGATGGGTCCCGGCGGCCCGGCCCGGCCCGCGGCCGCCCCCGCCGCCTCCTCGCAGGCCGGCCCGGATCGGGGTTAACAACAAAAATGGCGGCTCAGCCCGAGCTAGATAAGGAGGAACATCCCCCCAGGCCCCCCGCCCGCCGCCCCCGGCGCGGCCCGGCCCCAGCCCGGCCAGAGACAGACATAGAGAGAGAGAGGATTTACCCATCACTGAGTCTCTGCTGTTTCCTCGCATACATTACCATCAATGCCCGGCCTGTGTGTGTGTGTCGGGGAGGGGGGGAGAGGGGCCGCGGGAGGCGGGGAGAGGGGCCGCGGGAGGCGGGAGGCGAACGGGCAGGCGGGCGGGCGGACGGGCAGCGGCGGCGGCGGCGGCGGCCGGCACCCCTTCAACGGGTCTCAGCGCCGCTCCGTTACTGGCGCCGGCGCTCTCGGGCCATGGCCCTCCCCCGGCACCGCGCACACGCTCGCTCGCTCGGCCGCTCGCTCCGTCCGTCTCCCGCACGCTCGCTCTCGGCAGGGGCAGCGGCGCCAACTACACCGCGGCAGCGGCGAACCGGGGGGAGGGGGGGAGAAAGAAGACGCGACCGGCTCGGCCCAGCGGAGAGCGACGGCTTCCTCCGCCTTCTCCACCTCCTGCTCCTCCTCCGCCGCCCCCTCCTCCTTCTCCTCCTCCACCTCCTCCTCCTCCACCTCCTCCCCCCGCCGTCGCCGTCGCCGCTGCCTCCTCCTCCTCCCGCCGCCGCCGCCGCCGCCGCCG
Organism: Phalanger gymnotis; assembly: GCA_028646595.1. Lineage (NCBI taxonomy): Eukaryota > Metazoa > Chordata > Mammalia > Diprotodontia > Phalangeridae > Phalanger > Phalanger gymnotis. The sequence continues at coordinate 50,902,083 of CM053623.1, read as the reverse complement.
CCGCTGCTGTTGGTGCCGCCGCCGCCGCCGCCGCCGCCGCGCCTCCAACTACATCCGGGCAACTCAGACGCCACTGCCTTCGGGAAACATCGGCAGTTTCCGCCGAGCCGTTCCTCCCCTAGCGCTTACTCCGTTTCCCCTCCCTCCCCCGTTCCCGAACACCTGCCTCGGGACACTTCGGCTCTTTCCGGCCTTCCTCTTCCTCTGGGACCTCGCTCGCCTCTTCGCGACCCGTCGGCTTCTTCCGGTTCCGCCGCTCCTTCCCCACGCTTACGTTTCGTTTTCTCCTCCCCCTTCCTCTCTCCCCTCCCCTCCCCTCCCCCCCCCGCCCGCTGAGCCGATCCTTTTAGCTCGCCAGAGGCCCAGGCTGGATTCGGTGTGTGCTCAGAGGAAGCCTAAGCTGTCGGGGAAGTGGTGCGCCCCGACGTTCGGCACCGGCTTCCCGTCGCGCAGGCTGCTGCTCTCGGAAGAGGGGCTGGTGGGTGCCTTGGCGCGGGCGGGCTGGCGCTGGCCTGCTTCTGGGGGGAGGGGTTGCGGACCGCGGTCACCCCGAGGGCCAGGAGAGCATTTCTGTCCAGGAAAGGGAAACCCCTTCAGCGTCCTCCTGACCCTAGAGAGCCCCATCCCGCCTCCTGCTCGAGAGATTTATGAGAAAGCCGAGATCGGGACCGGGCCCTTGTGGGCCGGGGACTTGCGGGTCCTCCCTTGGCGGCTGAAGAGGCGTGTGGCCGCCGCCGGGGCGCCACTGCTGGCGTGGAGGGAAGGGAAGCTTCGAGGCCTGGGCAGGTAACTGGGTGGACTGGGCGAAGGGAAGCCTGCCTGAGGGTCTTACCCCGGAGCCGGGGTATGCCCCTGCCCCCGGGTTTCCCTCCGGCGCCTTCTCCGCCTCTGCTCTGCCGGGCCCTCCTGCAGGCAGCCTCCTTTTATTTCTAAGAACTATCCGCTTTCTTCCAACTCGTTAGTCTCCCTTCTGCACCTCCATTTTCCCCCTTTCTCTAGATGTATGTGTTGAGAAAAAATAAAATCCAATCTGGAGTTGTGTTTTTGAGTTGCTCAACATTTTACAGTTGTGTCTGGGACACTCAGTACTGTGGGCTTTGTGAGAGTAAGGTCCGGAATTTCCTATTCTTTTGGGGTGGGGGAACACGGATTGGTGGGGTTTGTCTTTTTCTTTGTCACCTTGGAAAAATTGCCTGACAGTTACTGTATTAAGCAGGTCTGGACTGGAGTGGAAGGTTTGGGGGCACACTGGAACACCTTGGGAAAGGAGATAGAATGAAAAGGGAAAGAAATTTTGCTTTACGGTTGTGCATGGGGGGCCTGGCCTTATATAATGCTTTAAGGCTTACCTGGAAAATAGGTGCTATCCTCCAGTCACTGTGAGGGGGACCGAGGCAGTTATCGAATAAGTGACTTGCCCAAGATCACAGAGTTAAGTGTCCGAGCATGGATTTGAATTCGGGTCTCCTCCACTCCTGGCAGAATGAGCTATTAGCTGCCTAGGTACCAACACAAAAAATCACTAGCATGTGTTGCTTTTTGGAAGGTTGCAAATCTCAGCTTCCTACAAATTATCCTCTTGTTAATCACATTTAGCCTTTGTATTTCAGCTCATTTTCTATTTGATCCAATCTGTCTAGGCCAAGGGAATCAATCAGTAAGCATTCACTGGGCAGCTACTGTGGGTCAGGCACTGGGCTAGGTGTTTAGGATACAAAAGTAAAAACGAAAAGTCCTCCGACCTCGAGGAGCTTACGAAGGACTTCCCGGACCTGAAGTGGAGAATATCTTGAGTTCTGCTTTAGCCGCTGGCAATTATTTGCTGCATGATCCTTGGCTGATCATTAACTTCTGCACCTCAGTTTCCTCATCTGCAGAATGAGGGTAACTATTCTACTTACCACAGAGAGCTGTGAGGTTAAAATATAAGGCATTATGTTTGTGATTATATTAGTAATATGTGTTACATGAGGCATTATATAAATGTCAGTAATTTCCACCACACAGTATTAGTGGAATTTTAACATTTACAAGGATGCTCATACTATGTAAATGATAAGCACCTGTTGTCTGTGTTCATAATTGCCATGAATAGTTTTACTTGTTCTTACTTTAAAAAAGAACAATGACTGTTTTTCTCCAAAAGAAAATACTTGGCTCTTAGGTCAACTTTTGGGATGGAATGGAAAAGCATTAAGTGCTAATCCCTGTGCTAAACACTAATAGTAGCTAACATTTATGTAGTGCCTACAATGTGGTAGGTACTGTGCTAGACACTTTGCCAATATCTCACTTCATCCTCACAACAATTCATAGCATTCCCATTTTACAGATGAGGAAACTGAGGCAAACAGGTTAAAGTGATTTGCACAGCTAGTAATTGAGGGCATATTTGAACTAACTCTACTCCCAGTACACCATCCACTCCTAGAGATGATCCCAGCTCCCAGTGAGCTCACTGTGTTAGAGGGACACAACATTTGTAGGAGGGTTCAGGCAGCTGTAAAGTCTAGGTGATAATAAGAATCTAGCATGCAAAGCAGCAGAGGAGGAGCAGCAGCAAGATGCTGCTTTCTAGTAAATCAGCCTTGGCTTGTGAAAAAAAAAAAAGGAATCCTCCAGAAGAACAGTTAAGATCCTGTAGTGGAAAGAGTGCATTTGAGGGCAGGAAAACTTGGACTGACACTTTGTCTATCACCTACTGTGTGACCCAAGGGCAAATGATTTAGACTTCTCTGAGCCTTTTTCTTTATCTAAAAAATTTGCCAATCCATGCCTGCCTCCCCCCACCCACTACCTCCATTACAGCAGGTGACCTAGCTGTCCTATTTTTCTGGGAAGATTGAGGCCATCAGAGATAAGTTCCCTCAGCCTCCCTCTTGGATTTCTCAAAATCTATCAAAAAATTTTTTTCCTTTTACTCAGCTCACAGAAGAGATATCCCTGTTTTTCACTAAGGCTAATCTGTCTTTTTACATTGTAAAAATATTGTAAAATACTGTATATATTCCATTTAGCTGCCTTTAGGATCTTGCTTCTACTAGTCATCTCATTTCTTCCTCTTTTTTTTTGAATGAACTTAACAGCTAATGACCATGTTCATATCTATTTTAGAGCGACAAAAAAAAAAGATTGTCCATGAAACTGCAAATATCTTGAGTCCAACTTGCCTTTATTTAAGTATATAATAAATTTGGCACACAACTTTCAAAGCTGCCCTTTTCTGTGGGTCCTGGTGTTCTGTTCTCTACCGTGAGTTTTTTGCGTCTTTGTGTATCCATGTGTTTGCAAGTGCTTCCATGACCTTTTCTGGGGGGGAGGGGGGTGGGCTAGATGGAATAGCACTCTACCCCCTAGTCCCTCCTTAGCACATTGGGGAAAAAAGGGAAAAAACCCTCATAACAAAAATGCATAGTTGAGCAAAACCAATTGCCAGATGGGCCGTGTCCAATATGTCCTATTCTGCATCTTGAGTCCTTCACCTGTCAGAGAGTAGATAGCATGCTTCATCATGGTTCTCTGGAATTGTGGTTGGGTATTGCATTGATAAGAGTTCAAAGTCGTTTGTTTTTGCTGTGTTATTGAATAATTGTTTCTGGTTTTTCCTCTCTTTTCCTCATTCTCGACTATCTACAAATAAGCTTGAGTTTCCCTGGTGCAAAAAGAAACAAATGAACTAAAAATACCTTTCCTTTTCTGTTCCATTGGGCTTTCATTCCATTCCATCTTTTCTCCTTTACTGCTAAACTTCTTGCAAAAGTTTTCTCCCAATCGTTGACTCCCATTCCTCCTGCTCCTCGAGATGGTTTCTAACCCCACTATCCTAATGAAACTGTCTTCTCAAAGGAATTCAATGGCCTTCTTTCTATCTTTGGGGTCCTTTATCTCACTGCCACTTTTGAAATGTTAATCATCCTCTCACTCATTAAGCACTTAAGCTGGAGCCCATAAAAGCAAATTGATCCCAGCAATCCTGAAGCTTACCTTCTAACAGGGATCCCTGGCATCTGGTAGACAAGTTGATGTTGCCTGGACCAGGCCTCCAGTAGGCCATTGATGCATGTGCGCCCTTCATGTGTTACGTTCCTCTACTTAAAAAGTAAGAGGGTCTAGAGCTGCCTTTCTTGCTTACATTTGTGTCCCCAGCTTATGACTCAATGCTATACAGGTAGTAAGTGCTTACCAGATGTTTCTTGTTCAGTTCGGAGACCCTACAATTTTTAACTTCTCTAACTAGCCCTCTTTTGTCTTCGGCCCTCTCTTCTACTTCTGTAGACACTCTTCTCCTTGCCAAAGGCTTACACTCCCTCTGCTTCAACTACCCTATGACTCTTAAAGCAAATGCCTCCCAAATCTGTCATTTCCAGGCCTGACCCGCCTTCTAGAGCTCCAGATCCAGTGGACATGTCTAGAGCAGTCAGCACCTCCACCTCCTCTTGTCAGCAAAAATTATCTTTCTACATAAACCTGCTGTATTTTATGCCTAATCATTATTTCTGTCAGTAGAAGCACCTATGTCCCATGTTGGTAGTCCTGGTGTTATCCTTCACTCTTCCCCTTTCCCCCACCTCTCATATTCAGGCACCCAACAGATCCTGCTGGTTCCACCTCTACAGCCTCTCTCTGGCTTGTCTTTATTACCACTGCTACCACTTTGGTTGTCTCATTCCTTTGTTAGTTCCATCACTTTGCAAGTAAAAATCAAATACCTTTGTCTGACATCCAAAAGCATTGTACTTTAATGTTTCACCAACCTCCCCCCACCCCAATGCTCTATTGCCTCTGCTTTTGCTCAGTTAGTTATCTGGGTGCCTAGAATGGCTTCCCTCCTCTTCCCCTGTTGAATTTCAACCCTGCCTTTAAAACCCAATTTAAATCCTCTCCTGTTTTTACTCTTCCCCCCAAAAAGTTCCCTGTGGATCTCATAGCACTTAATTTTTTAGCTATTTGATAAACTATGTAATCTCAAGTTTAATAGTTGGGTGTTTGGGTCATATTACACAAAACTAATTTTCATGAATGCAGAAGCTGTGGCGTAAGTAAACTTACTTCATGTCCCATCCAGATCTCCTCAACCATCTTGCCATCCTTCCTGCCCATATCCCACTTCTCCCTGAGGGAGCAAATCCACTCAGTTTTTCAACTCCTGACCTTGGACCAGTAATAAACTTGATACTCTCATTCTACCATTCTGCCTTGAAAGGACTTGTAAATGGACTCTTTTGCATCCACTCAGGGACCCCTGACGTGTGTGTGTGTGTGTGTGTGTGTGTGTGTGTGTGTGTGTGTGTGTGTGTGTGTGTGTGTGAGAGAGAGAGAGAGAGAGAGAGAGTGAGTGTGTGTGTTTTGCCTCCTGTCAGAATGAGAGCTCCTCAAGGGCAAGAACTCATTTACTTAGAGGAAGCTAGGAGTCACAGCACTGGTTAGAGTGCTGGACCCGAAGTCAGACCTGAGTTTAGATGTGGCTGTATGACCCTGGGCAACACACTGAATCTCTGCCTCAGTTTCCTAATCTATCCAGTGGGAATAGTAGCACCCTCCTCCCCTAGCTGTTGTAAGAAAAAGATGAGATAACATTGGTAAAGCACTTTACAAACCTTAACGTGCTATATAAATGGTAGCTCCTTTTATTACTTTTGTATAAAAATGTTTAAAGTACTTTTTCATTCAGTTTTGTATGTTCCCCCAGACCCAACAGAGCTAAACAAGTCTATGTTAAGCACCTGTGTGCTCTGCACCGGGGATAGTCCCTGTCCTCAAGGAGCTTGCATTCTGTTGGACAGTTGACATTCCTGGTCAGAAACGTTCATTTCACTGTGACAGAGGATAGGAATGGGGACTGTCATTACATCTCGGGTCAGTGAATCCACGTGATCTGCCTTTGCAGTGGAGAAGGTCCCAGCATTCATTTGTTGCTGTCAGCTTCAAAGGAAAAGCAGTAGCAGGCAGGGTTTCACTAATTAGCCAGCTGCTTATTAATTTTATTGTTACTGTTGCTACTGATGTATAGTGGATAGAGTGCTGAGCCAAAGTCAGGAAGACACCATATGACCTGTGACAAGGTGCTTACTCTCCCAGCTTAAGTGTCTTCATCTTTAAAATAGAGTTAATAGTTAGAATATGTTACAGGGTTATTGAGAGACTCAGATGAGACGATATAGACAAGAGTATACGACAAAACATGTTGGAAATCAGAATGTCTATAAATTTTAAATTTATTTAAATATTTTCACTTTACCAGTAAAACATCTTTGAAAATTTGTGCAACTAAATGTCATACACATTGATTAGTTTTTGGAAAAATTTCTGAATGTTTGCAGGTTTCTCTTGAAAAGCTGTTTTTCCTTATTTTTAAAGAGCATTCTTTTTGAAAATAAAAAAGTTAACCAATGTGAGTGAATACTATCTTAATGAATCATTTGTGTATATTGCTCTTTCAGAATGAACTGTGCTTTAAAATAAATATATTAATGATAAGCCATTAAGTCCATGTTGGCTTATATCTTATGTGCCAACAGCAATGTTCTGCCTAAGCCGCACACATGTGCAGGACAGAAATATACCTCCTGACACAGTTCAGATTTATCTGCACAGTTGAAGGTAACACAGTAGATCCCATTATTGTCAAGGTCAAGTTCATTACATTTTTCTTCATTATTTTCCTCTTCAGAAACTTCCTCTTATTTACCATACTTCTGCTCCCTCCCTGACTGCCTTGGATTTAACTACCTTGTACTTATTTGTATTTATAGTCTTTATTTTGTATATACATATATATGTACTTGTCTCTAGGTTAGAGTGTGAGCTCTTAGAGTAGCAACTATTTCATTCTTTGTGTGTGCACATAGTAGGCAATAAACACTTGCTGACTGATTATGAGAAAAGATTTTAGATCATTTGTATTCGTTTATTAATTGATTGAATATACTGTAAAGTGAAATGAGTTTTAGCCTACCTGTTAGCTTACTGAGCTATTTTCATTTTAAGCCCTTTGGATTATTGGATGAAAGTCTTTGTTCATTGTTAATGGCATTTCAGGCAACAAAGAGCAAGATTGAAAAAGGTTTGGGGAAAGAGGCCCCTGGAGTCACACTATTTCTATTTATAAAGTGAGCCCAGCAGGTAAACCTGATTTTGTCATTTTGTAAGTAGGACATAGGTTGGGGGTGAGAGTGGGAAGAAGGAATGGGTGGACTGTCAGAAGGGACGGGGTGGATCTGGAAAAGAATCCATTTCTACCATCACCACCCCAGGAGGCCCTCCGCTTCTTAAGGGAAAATGGGCCAAGGACTAGCCTGACTGCAGCTGCTAGAAGCCTGTTTCTGGAAGTAGAGGAGAATGTTGTTATTCATTATCACTGATTTGTTCCAGGTCCTAGAGTCATGCCTACCCCTAGCATAGGTTTATTTCTATTCATTCAATTAAAAAAAAATTTGATGCCTGAGCTCAGTAACTACTATAATATTTTCACTCCCATCTATTTGCCCCCAAAATAACCAAATCAATAGTTCTTCAAATACATTTAGTATTTTAGATTCTATTTTATATTATAACATATGCCCCCTCTTCTGACATCCTAAAACAAATCTATTATTCCTTTTTAATCTCTGCGTCTAGGAATAAAGTTTGTGACAACCAAGCATGCCATTGAAACATTCTTTTTTATTAATAGTTCTACTAATGGTATTACTAAGTGGCACTGTGGATAGAGCAATGGACTTCGACCTGAGTTCACATTAGCTGTGTGACCCTGTGCAAGTCACTTAGCCCAGTTTGCTCATCTGTAAAATGGGCTAGAGAAGAAACTGGCAGACCACTTCAGTGTCTTTGCCAAGAAAACCCCAAAAAGGGTCCCAAAGAGTTAGACACAACTGAAAAACATTTAAAGAACAACAACAAAAAAACCTAACTATTTAAAGACGGATTCCATGTTTAATGTTAGCGTCTCAGTGTTTGCCTTCCTGGGTATCAGACATTTTCTCACTACTCAGTCAAAAATCAGTCTATTATCTATTGAACCCTCCTCTCTAGAAACTTAAATTCTGTACAGAAAAGAGAACATGTCAGAAACAAAGGCGAGAGTTAAATAGTAATGGAATTAATTGAGAATGCCCTGTGCCCATGAGGACCAATCTTGGTTGGCACCATCCCTGAGGGTCACCACTTTCCTTGGATATGTAGTGTCCCAAAGGTTTTCAGCTTCAACTTTTTCAAACTACACTAAGACTTTTAGGGTACTCTGTGGAATAAAATGTTTTTCATACATATGTTACATGTAGCACCCGAGGGATTGGGAAAAATTGAATAAATGACTTGGTGCCACAACTCCAAAAGTTTAAGTATTCCTAATATAAACAGTCAGTCTAGCTAATATTAGGTACTGAAACCTTTGGTTTTCCTAACTTGACCATTCAACTTTTGCTAAAGGCCTAATTCAGTGCCTCATAACAGTGACCCTGACTTTTTGAAAGCTAGAAGTATCGGCTCTGGGAGGTCTTAGCAAAATAGAGCTTACAAGAGGCTGTATCTTTTTCTTTTTTTTAATTAAAATTTTAATTTTTCTCAATTATATGTAAACAAATTTTTTTAACAATTTTGAATTCCAAATTCTTTCCCCTCCTTGAGAAGGCAAGCAATTTTATATAGATTATGCATGTGCAGTCATGCAAAACATTTCCATATTAGTCATGATGTAGAAAAAACAAAAAATTACAAAAGTTTAAAAAGAATTATGCTTCAATCTGCATCCAGACTCCATCAGTTTTTTCTTTGGAGTGGAGAGCCCTTTTCATCATAGTTCCTTTGGAATTGTTTTGGAATGTCGTATTGCTGAGAATAGCTAAGTCATTCACAGTTGGGCTTTGTTACAGTAGTCCTGTACCTATGCCTAAAGTCACACAGGTAGATTCCAAATTCAGTATTCTTTCCCCTACCACACCATGCAACCTTCATTAGGTTGTTTGTTTTTGGCTAAAGCAACTCAACGTAGGCAATCTATTAAGGTTAGATAGGCCTATGCTCCAGTTTCATAATGCTAATAAAAATTTATCCCTCCCTGCCTCCTAAGAATTTTTGTATGTATTTCTAGAGATTGCTTTTTTCTTTTTTTAATTAAAATTGTATTAATGCCTCTCAAAAAAAAATATTGCTGTTACTGTGCACAATGTTCTCCTGGTTCTGCTCATTTAACTTTGCATCAATTCATATAAGTCTTCCCATGTTTTTTCTGAAAGTATCCTGCCTGGTGGATTTTAGAAAAACCTGCACTCAGCCCATATATGAAAGCAGAAATGAAGAAAGTGAAACTGATCTTCCACATAGAGCATGAAAGGCCCTCTCGTCCCACCCCCTTCTTTTACTTATAAAGAGTGCTCTAGGCTGCAGTTTTGGGTGCTAGCCAGTCATTAGATTTTGGGGCTTGCAGTAGAAGATGAAAGAGTCCCCTGCTTTGTGTCCTACGCTTTAGAAGATCTTCTGCCCTAGTCTTTTCAGACTTTGAAGTGTGGGAACGCTTGAGTTTTATCTGAGTCAGATGGGGAGAAGCAGTTGCCCCTATATCCATGTAGCCCTCATGAGCACATTGTGCCCAAACTAGCCTAAGTGTAGGGTGCCGTTTTGTTTTGTTTTGTTTCCCTGGCCTGAACCATTTGATTTGAGCCCTGAGGACTCCTTTTATCATATTCATTAGCTCATAAAGTTTCCCACCCCAATCTCCAGCTCACCTCCCTCTCCCTGACCAAACCTGTTTTTCTTATGGCTCACTTGGAGAGCTTCTCTAGAAAAGAGGAATAAAAAAAGTTCTCAGTATACAATATCAAATGTTTATGGGGTAGGTACCTTACTCCAACACACAAGAAAAGCTTTCAAATGTGACCCACATGTACACATTAATAAAACAGGACTCAGTAACTTAATGAAAAAACCTGTAGTTTTCCTAATTTTTCAATCAATAAACTTTCGAGTACCTACTATATGCTAGGCATCATGCTGGGGATTCAAAGAGGCAAAAGAAAATTCCTGCCCTCAAGGAACTCATAATGGATACAACAACAACAAAAAAAAAAACTGATAAGTAGGAAATAGTTAAAAGATGAAAGGCACTAGAACTGAGAGGTTGGGAAAAACTTCCAGTGGAAAATGGGATTTTAGTTGGTGCTTAAGGGGAAGCCAATAGGTGAAGATGAGGAAGGAGAGCTTGGGGAGCAGCCCCAGAAAATAGACAAGGGCAACAGATTTGCTATCTTGTTCTGGAGACCTCTGTTACTAGACCAGAGTATGTGTTGGAAAGTAAGGTGTAAAAGACTGGAGAGGTAGGAGAGTGCTAAGTTATGAAGGGCCTTGAATGATGAATGGGATTTTGTATTTGGTCCTAGAGACAGTAGAGAACCACTGGAGTTTATTGGGGGAGGAGTGTGGCATGGTCAGATCTGCACGTAAGGAAAACCACTTTGGCCGAATGGAGGACAAATTGGTGTAATTTTTATTGTTTGTCCTTCATTTTTCAAAGAGAACCAGTGATGTCACAGAGTGATACCTTGTTCATGAACTGGATTTAAGTAAAGCATAGTTAGTTGCACAGTCATCAGTCTCTCTCTTCCTGAGGAATCAAAGTCCAGTGTCAGGACAAAAGTTGACAACTGGTGATGGCTCAGAACGCATTGGATGACCCTGGTGTTTTCCAAGCTCCAAGTGTTCCACTGGGTCTGCTTCAGCCTGCTACATGGCCATAGGAACAAACTGTTCTCATCCCATCCCATTCCACCAGGGAAAGTTTTCACATGCTTGGGGTAGATATCCCCCTAACTCAGCAGTGCTTTTGAGGCCTGTTGGTTATCCTCAACTTGGTTTAGTCCATCTCAAAGGTTTATTGGAAAGTGGCCACTGCACATGCCTCTTGGAGCCACAGGTGAGAATTGGGTGAAGAAGTGGATGAACAGCCCTGAAAAAGGGCTCAGCCAACCTGCACAACAGATGCCTGTCCTCCCTGAACACCTCCTATACCATCTCTATGGAGCAGCCTGGAGCCTGGCATACTCAACCAGGCTGTTTCAGTTGTTCAGGCCTGAGGTGACAAGGGCCTGCCTGCATTGGAGTGGTGGCAGTGTCAGAAGAGAGAGTAGGTGGCATATTTGAGAGATGTTGCAAAGTGGAAAGGTGGTAAGAGATAGTAAGGAATCCTGGACAACTCCTAGGCTTAGAGCCTGAGAGACTAGGAGGAGGAGGTGTTACCCTCTACAGTAATAGGGAAGCTAGAAGGGTGGGGATAGTTGAAGAGAAAAGAGAATGAATTCTGTTTTGGATATAGTGAGCTTAAGATGTCTACCTGACATCCAGTTTGAGATGTCTGAAAGACCATTGAAGGTCAGTGGAGCAGAAAAGGTAGATGTGAAAATCATCAGCATAGTGATGGTAGCTGATGAGATCAACAAATGAAGTAGCATAGAGGGAAAAGAGAAGAGGTCCCAGGACAGAACCCTGAGGGACATCTACAGTTAGAGGGCTGATTTGGGAGGAAGATCCAGTAAAAGAGACAAAGAAGGAGCAGTCTGATGAGTAAGAGGAAAATTAGGAGAGTGGTATCCCTAAAACCTTCAGAGAAGAGTATCAAGGGTGAGAGAGGATGATCAACAGAGAGATGAAGAACAATGAGGACCAAGAAAAGACCGCTGGATTTGGCAACTAAGAGATCGTTAATAACTTTGGAGAGCAGTTTCAGTGCACTGGTATGGTTGGAAACCAGATTGTAAGGGATTAAGGAGTGAGACCAAAGTGGATCCACAAAGAGCAAAAACAATACAACAATACTGGAGATGGAAGGATTGAGTGAGGGCTTTTGTTTTTTGTTTTTTTGGGATGAGGGAGACAGAGGCATATTTGTATGCAGCAGGGAATGAGCCAGTAGTCAGGGAAAGGTTGAAAACAAGTGACACAGGCAGTTTGTTGGAGGAGATGGGATGGAATGAGATCCCTCGAATGAGGGGAGCGGCTAACCTTGGTAAGGAGTAAATCTACTTCATGTGAGATGGGTTAAGCAGGAGCTAAATAGTGGCTGAAAGCATATGAGACAAGAGATTGAGAAGTGGGAGGCAAGGTTCTTGGGTAAGGGAGGGGGAGTCATGGCGGGGTTGAAGAAGGATGAAAAGGTTTGGAGGAGCCGCTATATAAAGAGAGATAGTGAGTTGATAAGGCAGCTATAGAAAGATTAACTAGCATCACTGAGGTGTAACGTGAAATTGTAGTGGACCCAGTCAGAAGAGTCAAATGATTTTCTCCACCTTTGTTCAGCAGCACATGGTTAGGAGTTATGTAAGGCTGAGGCTTTGAAGGACATTGGTGGGGGATTCACGAGAAAACAGTCTACGCTGTCTGGAATTGGTTCAAGAGCTCGAGATGAGGAAAAGAGGAGAGATGAGCTAGGAGAGAATTGAGGGGTCAGGTGATTGGAGATCATGGTATGGATGAAGAGTAGGGATTTGGAAGGCAGAGGGGGTGGTTGGATGATGGGGTTGCATAATTCTTGAATATGGTACATTTGTAGGTGATTGCAAGATCTCTGTGTGTGGCCAAGGCGGAGTGGGGGAGTAGCTCATGATTGGGGAGGTCGGTTGAGGAACTGAGTCCTTTGGGCATAGCCCAGGGCCTTATGTTGGCCCTAGGTTCTTTTTCAAACTAAGTGTCTACTCATAGGCCTCAGCTTTCCTTATAGAGGTTTCTCCCTGCTCAGTTTCTTACCTGGGCTAGTTTGCCCATCAGTAGGAAGGTTTATGCCTCATTCCTGGAATTTGTCACATTGGTGCCAGATGTACTGCAGAAGTCCTGTTGGCTTTCAGCCCTACTGCTGCCCAGAACTCCTACACTCAGTCCAACAGCCCTGGCCATTCCAGTAGCAGGGACTACAAGTGTGCACCACCATACTTGATGACCCTAGTTACTTGAAGGCTATAGCAGGAAATAAACAAGCTTTGACAGGTCCTACTAAGGTAGAAGGGCTTCAAGTGTGGGTAAAAAGGATAAAGAATGAAAAAAATGGGGAAAAAAACTTAAGAGGTGAGAGCACTGTATAAAAAGCCAACCAATTCAAAACAATTTTATGGAGTTTTTTTTAATATATGGTATTCTGTTACTAGGTTAGCATGTTACTAGGTTAGCATAATTCTGTCTTGAATTACATCACCATGGCTATTCTGTTTATCCTTTCTCTTAGATCTATCTACAAGTTTTATTTCTTGGAGCCTTGGCTACATTTTTCAAAAGTAAATGACATTAAATACTTGACATTAAACAGCAATACAACTATATATACTTGCTTATGATTTACATTTAAATCATTTCAATGCATAAAATTATCAAGGTTTGTTTTTGTCCCTCCCCAGTTCCTCTCAGGAGAACTCTGTCCATCATCATTCATTTTTCTTCATATACTGAATTATTCATAGAAAATGGAAGTTGCCTGCCACCTGCCTCCTTAAAACACGGCAACTGTCTTCGAAATTCCAAAATAATAATTTATAGCATAAATGACATTCCCCTTCGTGAAATTGGTAATGACCAATTCTTAAGTTCAAAGTAAATAAACAAACAAAGGACACCACTATGCAATAGCTCAGAAAAAACCTAACATAATGGAAAGCTCAGATATTCTGAGCCTGAGTATCAAAGGTACTGGAGGCTCAGAGATTAGGGAGTGAAGGCACTTGTGGGGTGCTTTCTGCATACACTTAATCACCACCTTCTTGGAATAACTAATGTGTCAAGAGTGAGCTTTTGAAAAAAAATCCTACTGGAGGGACCCAAATACTAGTTATTTGCTGACCCCAGAAACTTGAAAAGAATTCCCTTTTGACTTCCCATGCTACCTGCCTGCCCACCCTTGTATTTGTAGGTCTTCAAACAGAGGTTAGAAGACCACTTGTTGGGTGTGGCATAATGGGAATTCCTGTGTGAGTTGAAGAACAAGTTGGCTATTGAGATCCCTTCTGATTCAAATTCTGTGATTCTGTCTCCTTTGCACTGTTCTCATCACTTCACACCTACTCCATTACAGCAGTAATGGCCTAATTGGCCTCCCTGAATACAATCTCTTTTTTCCAATATGTCCATTATGTACTTGCCAAAAAAAAAAATCTTCAATGGCTCCTTATTGCTTTTAGAATAAAATAAAAACTCAGTCTGACATCTTTAAAGCCTGCCATACTTGGGCCCCAGATTGATCTTATTCTGCTTTCCTTCATGTTCCAGTCAGACTGCACCAATGTTTTAAAATAGAATGTCCCACCTGTCCCTATAATGTATCCCTCCTCCCCTCTCTACCTTTTAGAACCTTTGTCTTCTCACCCAGCATGCAAAGCCTTCCCTGATTCCCCAGTTAGTATTCCCTGCTACAACTACTTTGTATTCATTTGTCTCTGTATACTTTGTATCTTACCAGTAAAATAGAAGTGCCTTAAGAACTCAAGATTGTTGACAGAATGATAGGATTTCAGGTGGGAGACGTCTTATTCGCCATCCAGTCAGATTCAAACCAAAATGAGGATCTCTGCGCCGTCACAAAAAGTGATCATCCGGCCTTAATGAAAGCACTCCAGTGTCAAGGGAAATCACTACCTCCTGGGGCAACTCATTCATTCCACTTTTTTATGACAAGCTCTGTTAGGAAATTTTTCCTTATATCAAGCTCTCACTTAAATTCCTCCAGTTCTGCCTTCTTGGGACAATCAGAACAAATTCAGTGCCACTTTCAAATAGCAAACTCCTCACATCCCCCAAGACTTCTCACCTCCAAGCTAAACATTTCTAGTTCCTTCTACTGATCATTTCATATGCACTTTCCTTCCTGATGGGGTGTGTATTTGTGGGACGGTGTGCTGCAGGTTGGGGATGGGGTGAGGCAGTATTCTATTGCTACTTTTCTTACTATACCTTTCCTATGCCGTCATTAAAAAGTCTTTGCTCTCAACTAATTAAGTCCTCGGGCTGACTAGTCAAAGCAAACTTTGGTGGAAACTTGTAAAATGGTGGTTTTGGGTAGATATTCTCACAGAGTATCTTCATCCTGGAGGAGTTTTTTTAGAAAAGGGCTGGTAATGTGCACGCAGGTGCTTCTAGGTTATGTGAAGGAACTTGATGCTCTTTATCATTTTAATTGCACTATCAGTGAATGAAAGAAAAAGTATTTGTTAAGCACTTATGTGCCAAGTACTATCCTAAGTACTAGGGATAGAGATAGGAAAGTGAGAGTCCCTATGCTCAAGAAGCTTGCATTCTAATGGAGGAGAAACAGCCCATATAGAGGAGCAGAGGAATTTGGTTTAGGAAGTCATAGGGATGGTGAGTGGAGCCATAGGGGAGCCCAACCTCAGCCTCAAATCCAAAGTAAGGAAGTAGGCTTGGAGAATGAACAAAAAAACAACCACACTATAATGAGCTGTTATGGTGGCTGTGATGCTCAAGATAAAAACACAGAAGAAAAGAATGATTCCAAAACATCTACAAGTAATACCTGGAAGGGGGGGGGGAGGGGAGGACATATTTTGTGTACAAACTCAACTAGAATTCTGGCAGAGATAAAGCAAGAAGTTTGGGTTTATTTGTTTTTAAGAATTTTAAAATGTTTTTATGAATGGAATGAGAGTGCTTAAGGAAAATAAATTGACAAAATGAAACCAAGGGGTACAAAACCTTGCCCAAGCAACAAACTTCCTGAAAATTTAAATGGACCAAATAGAAGCCAGTGATTTCATGGGGCAACAAGAAATATTTTTAGAAGTCTGTTTAAAATGGAAGAAAATGTAAGTTATCTCATAACAAAAATGACTGACCTGGAAAACAAATCAAAGAGAAAAAAATTTAAGTATCACTGGACTGTATAAACACCATAACACAAAAAAGAGGTTAGACACCCTATTTCAAGAAGTGTTCAAAGAAAACTGCCCAGATCTGTTAGAACCAGAAGGCAAAGTAGAAAAAGAAAAAAAATCCACCAGTTTTCTCCAGAAAGAAGTCTCAAAATGAAAACTCCCAAGAAAATCATAGCCAAAATCAAGAAAAAATACTGCAAGCCGTCAGAAAGGAGGAATTCAAGTACCAAGGAGGAAAAAATAAAACAAAATTGTAAGAAAAAAAAAAACTTCTCCCTGAAATAAAGATGTCTTTTTAATTCTAGTCATCTACCAGTGTTATAGGATGGCTACAAGTCATGTAATGCTAATTTCTGAAGAATTAAAAATGATTATTAATCAACGGGCAATGGAGAAGTATGCAATGTATTCAGGCAAACAGCAACATCAACAATTAGTAACTATCAGTACAAATAATAAGAACTGGAGTAAAGGGTGTCATCAAGAGAAATACTTGGTTAAAAAAAAGATAGAGTGATTATTTGTTGAGTAGGACACACAATTGGTGAACAGTCCATGGACTCCACTGTTATATTCACATCATCAAAAGAAGACCCCTAGCTTGGTAGCTGGTGCATCCTGGTGCTGGTGAAGAATCCGTAGGAGAACAAGAACAAGAGATGCATAAGTAGGGTAGGCATAGACAAGTTACCATCTGAATTGTTGGAGGGAACATCCATTTTTATAGTATTACAGATTCACTTAATTATTTGGGAGTATATGTTATTTACTTTGAAAGTAAGTGCCTTGAGGGAAATGACTATGTTTTCTGTTATTCCCCAAAGCCAGGGGTATGCTGGTAAATGTTTAACAACCAGTTCTATTGGGGGTTAGGGGGAATGTACCCAGGACACAGTTTTATATTTAATCTGCATTTTCTCTTGTCGCCTTCTTACATCTAGATGGTCAACAAAACTATCAAGCCCAAATTTGTAGTTGCCAATAGCAGGGTTATAAATGCTCACACTGAAAATTTAACTATAAGCTCTCTCGAACTAGTTTGAACTGGCTCCAACACACTCCTACCAAGTCCTTTGTCTTTAAGTGCACTCAGTGGGCACTTAATAAAGGATAATCAGATCCAATAAAATTGAATCTTAACTTCTCCTAAAAAAAATTGGAAAAGAACATAATAGAGAAAAAATTGATCAGTCTTGGTATTTGTTCTAGATCTAATGTTTTTCTAATGAAAATGTAAAGTCACAAGAAACTAAAGAGAGTTACTCTAGTCTAGATGGAGAATAGAATTAACTTCCTCTAACTTCTCCCCCAACCAGGAATGGCCCTGTTAATGTAATTTATTGAAATATTTTCTATAGTTACCCAACTTCAGATTGGATGAAAATGACTGTATTAGTCCTTAAATGGTGGTGGTTCTTCCTATAAATATTATTGTACTCTGTGTGCAAGTAGGAAAACTTGAAAAACTTTGGAGAAAAGGTACGAGGAATGGTTTAAACACACAACGTAATTAAAGGGTGAAAAATTTGTTAGTTGTGAAAACTTGCAGATGTTAGGGAAAATACCTAGTGAGGAAAACAATATGTTGTAGACCCCATCCTCACACATCCTGTTTTATGTCTCATGTCAGCTACTTCTTCTAAGTATACCAGATAACACCCTGGCAAAGCAAGAGCTTTGTTTTTACACTGTCCAAGGCAGTGAAAGTTTGATTTTGTACTGAGCCAATGAATTGAAAGAATTGTTTACTCTCATCACTTTGCCGGGCAATTAGTGCAAATTGTAAATTCCCCAGGTGTAGGTGTAAGAGGTGCAAATAAAGCCAGATTTTCAGATTTATGGTAAAAAAAATAATTTATTCCTTTTGTGTTTCCTTTATGATTTTGCTTTAGTCCCTTGCTGGAGACGGAGCCCTACTTAGGATGCTATTCTTAAAAAAATGCTACATCTTACTTCATGTGACATAGGACATTAGTGAGAGGCCTGCCTGTCCTTAGAGTCAAGAAAATAGGGTATGCCTGTGACACTTATTAGCTGGGTGACCAAGAGCAAATCGTTCAGCCTCCCTGAGCCTTGGACTCCTCATTTGTTTGAAAAAAAGGTGGGGGGTGGGTAATAATCCCTGTAGCACCAACCTTACCCGCTTGTGGTTAGCTTGAATGAGGTGATATATGTAAAGTGCTCCACACCTTAGAAGTCCTTTGTAAATGCCATTTGCTTGTATTTATAAAAATATTATTTACTTTGCTGCTATTATACTGTGTATGAGCTGTCAGCATAGAATATAGTCGAATAAAATGTGAGCACACAGAAACTCTACTTAGAACCATGTTTAATATTTATTTTTAAACCCGCGTTAGAAAAAAAAATCATCTATCCACCACTATAGAACTCCAGTTCTAAAACAGTGTTTCTCAAAGTATATTTCCTGACTCCTGCTGTTCTGGGAAGCAGTCCAAACACCTCCTCTGGAAAAAAAAAGTGTCATGGCAGAGAAACACACAGGACAAACCCATCCATCCACCTTGCTGTCTGTGTCTCTCTCCACCTGCTGAGAGCTGCTGCAGTTAAGAGTTGCAGCTTCATCTCGGGGTGCACATACTATGGCAACCAGCGCCTAGAAACCCACTCCCACCATAAGGGCATATGCCTATTTTGTCAAAAGGGCTGCAGGGTGCAGGGGCCTGGCGGCAGTTAAAAAAAAAAAAAGCTGAGCTGAGCTTGGGACTTCCAAAACATTTACACCACCATTTGGAAGCCCCTGCTCTGGTCACACAACTTTTCCAACACAACCTAAGAACTTAAAAGAAGAAGGAGTGGGAGGAGGAAACTGTCCACCTTCCTCTGGAGCTATTTGCAGTCTCACATCTATGGGACTAAAACTGGAGGTAAAATTGCAACACATAGTAGGCACTGTAGGAGCTACCACTTGTAATTTGTTTTTTCATTTTTTAAAGTTTTATTGATGCATTTTCAGATTACTCCTTCTCCCACTCCATGAGAGGTCTCATAATGGAGAAAAACAGTTAAGCAGAACTACCTACAGGACATCATCTAAAAGTGCATGCAACATTCCACATTTGTAATAGCCTCCTCCAATCCCTTTTTCGTTTGTCTTTTTAATGAAAAAAAAAATCTATTTTCTCTTCTGCCAATCTCCTGACACTGTTGAGAAAATGAGAATAAAAAAATAAAAATTCCTTATAATATGTACAATTGAGCAAAACATTTTCTTATTGACTGTAACATATGTGTGTATGTAATGTACACACATACATACACATATAATACAATATATTATCATGTTATATTATAATCACATATTGGGTTGTATTTTATATGTCTTATTCTATACCCTGAATCTGTCTCCCCTATCAACTCTCTGTGAGGAGGTAGACAAGTAGATAGTATGTTTTATCGCCAGTCCTTTGGATTCATGGATGATCAATGTATTGGTCATAGTTCTTAATAGCTTTCAGCTATTTGTCCTTACAGTGTTGTTGTTATATAAATTGTTCTGGTTCTGCTTATTTCATTTTTATGTAATTCAGTTTATGAAAGTCTTCAGAATGCTTTGTTTTTTATAATATTGGTGTTCTAATACCTAGAGTACTATACTATAAATTATTATATAATAATTCGTAATAAATTATTATTATACTATAAATTGTTCTCCTGGTTCTGCTTGTTCCACTTTCTGGCAGTTTGTATATGTCTTTGAAATAATCTGTCTTCTCATTTCTTACAGCACAATAGTATTCCATCATATTCAGCCATTTGTCCATCAATGGGCCTCCCTTTAGCTTCCCAGTTTTTTGCCACCACTAAAAGAGTTGCTGTAAAATATTTTTGTACTTATAGGACCTCCTCCCCTTTCTTGATCTCTTTGTGGTATAGGCCTAGCAGGGATATAGATAGGTCAAGGGCATGTACTCTTTAGAAACTTTTTGTGTGTAATTCCAAATTGCTTTCCAGAATAGTTGTACCCATTCACAGGTACACCAATGTATCTGTTTTCTTACAGCCCCTCCAACATTTACAATTTTCCTTTTTTGTAATCTTTGCCAATCTGATGGGTGTGAGGTAGAATC
This sequence comes from Phalanger gymnotis, assembly GCA_028646595.1. Lineage (NCBI taxonomy): Eukaryota > Metazoa > Chordata > Mammalia > Diprotodontia > Phalangeridae > Phalanger > Phalanger gymnotis. The sequence goes on along the minus strand of CM053623.1, from coordinate 50,882,135 downwards.
TCAGGATTGCTTTCCTTTGCATTTCTCTAATTAGTAATGATTTGGAAAATTATTCATGTGGCTAGATAGCCTGGGTCTCTTCTTGAGAACTGCCTGTTCATATTGTTTGACTATCAATAGGGAATAGTTGATCTTATTCTTATAAATTTGAATAGTTCTTTTTATAGTTTGAAAATGAGACTTTTATCAGAGAAACTTGATATAACAATCTTTTCTGAGATAATTGTTTCCCTTTTAATTTTACCTTAATTTGTGTAAAAACATTTTAAGTTTATGTAATCAGATTATCCATTTTATTTGCTGTAGTCCTCTATACTTTGTTTGGTCATAGACTTTTCTTTTATCCATAAGATCTGATAGGTAATTTTTTCCATGTTGCTCTAACTTGTTTATGATTTAACCTTTTATATATAAAGTTATGTATCAATTTAAATCTTATGTTGGTATAAGTTGTTAGCTTTTGGTTCAAATCTAATTTCTCCCATACTGCTGTCCAGTTTTCCCAGAAGTTTTTGTCAAATAGTGAGTCCTTACCTCTCAGTAGCTGGAGCCTTTGTGGTTAGCAGATATTAAGGTACTAGATTCATTTGCTTCTGCATGTTTTATACCTAATCTTTTCAAGATTGAACTATTTTTTTTAACCAGTACCAAGTTATTTTGAAAATCTCTGCTTTGTTGTAAAGATCTGATATTACTAGATGCTTTTCATTCACATTTCTTGTCCTTATTTCCCTTGAGACTCTTGACCTTTTTTTACTCCATATGAATTTTATTCTTTCTAGTTTTATAAAGTAATTTTTGGTTGTCTGATTAGCATGGCATTGAATAGGTAAATTAATTTAGGTATTTTCATTTTATTTACTCATTCTATCCATGAACAATTAATATTTGTCCAATTATTTACTATTCTATTTCTGCAAGCAGTGGTTTATATGTCTTATTTATATAGTTCTTTTGTATATCTTGGTAGCTACACCTTTAAATATTTTATATGTTCTGTAGTTACTTTGAATGGAATTTCTCTTTTTATCTCTTCTTGCTGTGCTTTATTTGTATTATATTGAAATGCTGATAATTTGTGTGGATTTCATATCCTGTGAGGTTGCTTGAGATTATTTCAATTAATTTTAGTTAATTTTTAATTAATTAAATTTAATCGACTCTTTTGTTTAAAAAAAATTAGAAAAGATAAGAATAATCCTTAAAATGATAAATAGCATATAACTAAAAACAAGGTTGCCATTATATGAAATGGATATAAACTAGACACCATTTTATCGATAAACCACAGGTATACTCTCTCACAACTGTCTATATTGTCAATGGAAAGAGTGTGCACAGACAAAGTAAACGGATAAAAAAGTACACATATAAGTAACCATGTCGGCAAGGCACCTCACACCTCTATCACAGTAGGTCCACTTTCCATGATGCCCTTATGCTATTCCCCCTAGATATAGCATCTCCACTGGGCAGATCACTCAGTTAGACTTCCTTGATCAGTCCCTTCCCATTGCCCAATTCTTCATGTCCAGGGATTTCTTTTTTTTCAACTCACAAAGGTCACTTTTCTTCTGTCAGTCCTGTTTCCTGCCAAGTTAGGTGTCTCCTACAAAGCAAATAGCTTTCCTGCAACATGCCATAGTGGGAGTTGGGGGTGGGTGGAGGAAGATAAGTGAATTTCATTTCCTATCCTCCACACTAGAAACTATTCCTTCCTGAGTATTAGCTTCTTCTGCCATCGTTGACTCTCTTCTCTGCTTCTAGGAGTCACACTCTTCAGAGAGGTACCTTACTCGACTGCCTCCCTAAAGAGTACAACCTGCTTTTTAAGTTCCACCAGGGGTGTGGCCTATCCTTCAGCCAGCCATTTCATCAAGTTTGACTGAAGAACTTCACACTGCTGATTTCATCAACTGGACTGGAGGGAAATCAGTTGATCTCAGGTGCCTTGATCAACTTTTCCTGACTGACTCTGCTAGAGTAGGGTCATAGATTTTTGGAGATGGAAGCTATCTAGTCCAGCCATTTTACAGCTGAGGAAACCAAAGCCTAGAGAGCATGCCTGGTCACATGGGTAGTAAGTTGCTGAGCAAGTATTTGAACACAAGCCCTCTAAATCCAAGTACAGAACTCTCCACTGTACTTCACTGCATCCCCATTACATCATTTTTATGGTCCTTCATCCTCCTTCCTTACTTTCTTTGTCCACTTGTTATGTATTTTCCTCTGCTTATAAACTCCCCACTATTAAGTGGACCATTGGGTACAACAACCCTATTCTTAAATTTTTCCTAGGCAGTCTTGATTCCATATATTCTGTCACGCTCACAGATCAAAGGAGGAAATTCTTTTGTTTATTGATGTGGTTTCAGAAAATGTGATTACCATACCTATGGGTTATAGTATGAGTTTAGAAAACCTGGAGAGTAGCCCTGTCTCACATCTATGTGTTCACCTACTGTCGGTATCCTTTTGTAGTATTCTCTAGAACAGTTCTTTTTGAATCATGAACTTCTTTGGTGATCTATGAGCCCCTTCTCAAAATAATTTTTCAAATGGATAAAATAAAATACGTAGGATTACCAAATAAACTAATTATATTGAAATATAGCTAGGTAGCACAGTGGATAGAGAGCCAGGCCTGGAGTAGGGGAGACTTATCTTTCTGAGTTGAAATCCAGCCTCAGGTATTTAACAACTGTATGATCCTGGGCAAGTCATTTAACCCTGTTTGCCTCAGTTTCCTTATCTGTAAAGTGGAGTATCTTTGCAAGAAAATCCCCAATATGGTCATAAAGAGTCAGACACAACTGAAACAACTCAACAACAACAACACTTAATATAATAACTAAACATTATTTTCTGTGCTTAGTAGTGCCCTCATTTCTCATGCCTTGTAACGCCATCTGCAGAGAGAGATGTATGAAAAGTTATCATCTCTAAGCAGACTGTTTCCTTTGAGCCTTTGCATCTCCAGTGCTTAACACAGCGTCTCACCCATAGCAGGTACTTAGTAAATGCTTGTTGACTGATTGCAGCTCCCCAAACAGCTGGAAGCATTAAGGAGACAAATCAAAGCAAAGTCACTTCAAGTCCATATTCCTAAAAGGAGAAGGATTGGACTAGATGGCCCTTTGAGGTTTCTTCTAGCTCTAAATCTATGATAAAGGAAAGTAGTCATTATCTATTTTCCCCTTAGAAGTATTGTGATGTGATTCACAAAAGACTGGACTTAGAGTCATAGGACAAGAACCAAGTGTGAGCCTCTGCCCTGCGCCTTACTAGCTGTGTTTCCTTGGGCAAATCACACAACCGCTCTGAGCCTCACTTGTGTTTTTTATAAAATGGAACTGCAAATACTGCCCTGTCGACTTTACAGGATTGTCAGGAGGCTTAAACGTAATAACATGTTTGAAAGTGCTTTGTAAGGGCACAAAACACTTCAAATATTATAATCCTTCTAAAAGTATTTTTGGAAGTTCAGTTATTTAAAACTAAGCATTTAAAAGAGAGTGTGCAGATATATTATAGGTCCAGTAATTCATATGTCACCAGAGTAGAATCTTTTTTTTTAACTATATGCTCTTCAGTTCATTTGAAGTTTCCACTTTTGATTTCTAAATAATAGCAGGCTACTGCCAGTCAGCTCTTAAGCCTTGCACACAATGCACCCAGCTCTATCTGTCCACAATGCAGAAATGGATAGAGTGGGTGGATAATGAGGGTCTGAAGTGAGTTCAGATTCTTTTCTTCTCTCCTGCTGGTCCTGCAATAGATGGGATAGTCTGAGTGGGCACTGTCCCTTTGATAGAAGAAGGGGTGGAATGTTGATACAAGAAAGTTCCCTTGTCTGTTAGAGGTTAGAGATGACAGTTGGAATAAGGCAGTTAAAGAAGCTGGTTCATTTAAAGGATAGAGGAGGAGGAAGAAACATGAATAATGAGTGCCACATGAAAAGAGGAAGAAAGGTGGATAAAGAAAGAAGAATAAAATAGCCTAGACAAAGTAGAGAGAAAAAGAAATGTTTGGAGAAAACAACATGGCTGTCGTCTCCCATTTATAGTACACAAAGGGTCTGAACTTCCCTCTTACTCATGAGAGAAAATACTAGCTGATGATATTTGAGTTGGAACAAGATTTGGACTCAGGAACCTCTAATTTTGAATGGTCTATATGTGCACTATTCAGACTACCATCCTATCTGCCCAAGCTCCACCTTTTAAAGAGGGGTTCCTAACCTTTTCCGTGTCCTGAACCCCTTTGGCAGTCTGGTGAAGCATGTGGATCCCTTCTCAGAATAATATTTTTAAAAGGATAAAATAAAATAGGGAGAATTACAGAGGAAACAAATTATATTGAAATACAGTTATCAAAGTATTTAAAAAACAAGTTCATGAACCCCAGATTAAAAATTCTTGACCTAGTACAGAATGCTTGGCTAGGGAATAAGGAGATCTGTATTTTTGTCCTTACCCAACTGCTTTTTGCAAGTTGTGTAACTTTCAAAAGGTCACGTAACCATCCTGGCTCAGAGTTTCTTCATCAGTAAAATTAGCAGGTTGGATTATATAATCTCTAAGATCCCATTATGATTACCTTCTTTAGGCCTCCTACTTTGACTTTTGAAGTTTTCAGGTTCCATTGTCTCAGGAATCTCTAACCGTTTCCTCCTGATTCTCATCCATCTAGCAGTTCCTTTACTATTCCTAATTCTAGCCTTAATTAAGGGATAGATACTAGCAACACATTTCCCCCCAGAATTAGCCCAATGGAAAGCCCATTTCTCATATTACTGCATTATCTAAAGGTGACTTTATAGGGAGCAAGGGTGACTACATAGATAAGTTTCAATAATGAAACTATGTATCATGAATGCATTTCACCCAGGTAGAGTGGAACAACATTCTCCAGAGGACTGTGTGGATATATTTCAGGATCCTATGAGTTCTGAATGGTAGGTTCCATGAACTGTAACATACGAGAACATCCAAGAGAATAAGAAAAGGCTGATAATTGGAAGCCATCAAGGGTGTAGTTTTAATTGACACCACGGCATACATTTGTCATCCAGCATTCCAAGTTCTGGATTATAATAGCAAGCACCCTGGCATTCCCAGGATGGCCTGCTAGCACATGTTCTTTGTTCTGCTTTTAAAGGAAAGACAATCTTTAAAGGGGTCAACAATCTTACTTTTATTACACTCACTAGTTCAGGGGTAAGGTCAGCACCCTGAATGTGGGTAAAATACAAGCAGTGAAATTAGCACAAAGACCGACAGACAGGGTTCCAGCTCTCTGAACAAGGTAATACAACCGCCTATATTCACCACTGGATCGAGGGAGCACTGATACATCTGAGTAGTCAGGGGCTCTGAACAAATGGCTACTCAGAGTCCCGTCCAGGGAATCAAAAGTTCCTTCTCATAAGCGAACGCCCAAAGCAAAATACCAACCTCAGAGCCAGAAGGCATCACAGCCCTCATGCCTCTGCCTAATTAGCTTAGTACCAAAAGGTATGAAAGCCTTCCTACAAGCAGGCCTCCCCCTAAGCAAGCTCCTCCTTAGGCAAGTTCCTCCCTCAGTGGGCTCTATGTGACTCAAGATGTGCATGTGGCCTATTAATGGACAGGGAAGCTCTTCATATTCCATTAACATTACATGAACATACATGAACCAACCTTGGAGACAGCTTCAGAAATCTCCTTGGCTCATTTTAACCCTACCCAGAGTTTTATCTCTAACTATAGTTCATATTTAGCTCCTCACAGATGTAGGTGAAAGGGTTCCCAGCTCCCCTATAAGCCCCAGAAGCGATGATGTATATCAGATATGGGACCGCCTTTATTTCTTCCTACAAAGAAGCAAACAGAACATAAAAGACTAAAAACAATATAATTCTCGTAGTATATTGATAGAGAACTGAAAGAAACCTTAGAGGTCATCTCATCTAGCCCCCTCATTTCACAAAATGGGAACCCAGAGAGGGGAAGAGATTTTGCTCGGAGTCACAAAGTAAGTGGCAGAGCCAGGACTGAAACCAGATCTTCGGATTCCAAGTCTGGCATCTGTTATGCTACCCCTCGCTGTTTCCTTTCACTCAGGTGACTCTCACCCTTCCCTAAAGCCCTCCAATAATTTCTGAATACCACCCTGTTGCTTGCTCTCTCCCAGAAAGGAAACATACTTGAAGTTTCAAGAGAGACAACTCCGTGGCATTCCGCTGAGTCCCGCTTTCATACCAGATACCCACACAGACACCCTGAAAGGAAAATGCACCTGGGACCTCCATTATTAAACTCCTGGAGAGCAAAGTTCAGCTCTTTTGCTCCTTCCATGCTTTGGTCCCTTAGTGATTCTCCACCTGTAGGGGTCATATACACAAATATTCTCTTCCCAAGAGCCTGACACTGTCCATAAATTCCCCTTCTCACTCTAAAAAACCTCTAGGTTCTGGACCTATCAAACTCAAGCGTGCTGGAGAGGTTATTCCATGAATGGGGCTGCCTAAAAACTCCCCCTTCTCTCCGTTGATAACTCTTACTACTTAGCTGTGTGGTTTCCCTCTCTTGAGACTATGTGGTTGACATCATCTTAATCTACCACATGCCTCTGCCACAGCCTCTCCAGGGTGGGGTCCAGGGGCTCAGAGTCCAAGTACTTTGATATTCCACCACTACCTTGATTGCTGGCCCCTTTTGGGTTAAAAGGCCACCATCTCTGGGGAGCTGCTCAAATGAACAGCTATACCCCAGGGATCAAAGTTCATTCTTATGTTGCTAATCTCTGAATTGTACCAAAAAGGTAAAGGCTTCCTTTCACAAAATTCTTTCCTAGCACAAAAGGGTCCTAACCCACACCTTTCCCAGAACAATCTGAACCAATCTAATTAACACTAGTCATGAGACTCAGAGACCTTTTCTCGGAGGGATATGCATATATGCACAAGGGCCAATGGGTGTGTCAATACACTCCATTGGGAGAGGTGATAAATGTCTAAGACTCACCTCCCTGTAGGCTCACCAAATTCCTCAGGGAATTCTCATAATCAAGAGCAGAGGATGGCATAGAACAAAGAGCTCTGGACTCAGGAGAGACCTGGAGCCAAAAGCCCACCTTGGTCTTTACTGTTTGTGTATTTATCATCGAATCACTTCATTTGTCTGTTTCAGTTCCTTCACTTCTAAAATGGGTATAATGTTTGTACTACGCTAGCTCTAAATTTTGAAGAAAGCACTTTGTAAATCACTATGTAAGTGGGAGTGATTATTCTCACTAAACCCTTCATGATCTCTGTGCCCAAGACTTCAGGGAGCTCTCAGCATAGCCTAGCACACAAGACTTCCCTAGGGCCACACAGGGAAATCAATCCAGGAACAAGAGCACTTCCTGCCCCCCATCCCCCCATCACCTCCCAGAGCTGTGCTCCTCCACAACAGAGGTCTAACCGCTGTCTTGCCCTCTCTCCTTTCTTCAAAAGAATCAGGTCTACCACAGAAGTAGGGTGGGCCAGTTTTACAAACAACATCTCGGGAGTTTGGGGTGGTATTTTTTTTTTTTTTAGTGCTGCTTAGAGATAGCCTCAGAGTAGAAGAGAGACTGATATAATCAGTTCAGCTACTACCCACTACTATTACTTGCCATCTCCAGGCTTCAGCAGTTCTGGCTTCTTGAGCATTATAGCAATAACATATGCAGACCAATACTTCCTTATTCTCTAACCCCTTTCTAAAGGATCAGCTTGGGTTTCTTCACGTAACCTCAAGGAACTTGATTAACCAATGTTTCTGGTTCTCTAAGCCTCTAACTGCCATATTCCTGAAGTGTTTGGCATAGGAAGAAGCTTTTGCCATTCCTCTGGGAATTTAATTCTCTACCACTAGTTGGGCTCTTCCACATGACTGCTTGTTATGTAACTAGGCCACAAAATCAAGAATTTTCATTTTGGAAACACTGGCCTTCATGAGCCTAATATGGCTTTACTTTTGGAGATTTAAGGTCTCTAGCAAGACCAATTCCTTATCTAGTCTTGGGATTCTCATTCCTACCCTAAGGATTCCCTTCCTTTCTGTAGTCACTCACAAGCACTGTCATACCAGGTAACCTAGGTCACTATATCAGAAGTATAAGCCACAGCATACACTGTTACTGCCATAAACTGTGACTGACAAGGGCTATATACTCTCCCACCATCTTGATGACCTGACACATTTTTATTTCTGGCCCCAAGCCTTAATATTCTTCTTGTCTTTCAAGCAGTCGTTTGGTTGCATTGATCTTTCTGCCAAGGTCACTAAATCCCCATGCCCTACTAAACTCTGCTTTTAGTTCTTAGGTCCTTTAGGACTCCTGGCTAAGTTGCCTGCCTGAATAAAAGCAGACATCTTAGCTCCCCGATGCCTACTTTAGCAAAATTCTAAAACAGTACCAGCTTGAATAGTAATCAATAAATCCAATAACATACATAAGTGATTTCAACCACACTAGCACTGTACTGAAAGTCTTCCAGGATGTTATGGAAAATAAGAAAGGGGATCTGCCAGAAAAATAAGCTACAGCACAGGAAACAAGATGGAAACCAGCCATCATGAGCAGAAATGCCTCAGAAATATTTGCATGTACCCAACAGAAGACTCTCATGAGAAGCTTCCCTAGGATACTGAGAAACCTACATCGTGGACCTTGTAAGCAACTGGAAGAGGCAGTGGGCAGCCCAGGCATGGAAACACTCATACTAGGAAACCCCAGACCTAGTAGCCCCAAGATATCACAGAGGGCCCTGAAGATCCCACATGTCGAACCTTAAAGATCTAGGGAGGCATAAAACCTCCAAATATCTTAACAAAGAAAAATCCTGGGAGGTAGAGGTCAGCCCAGGACTCCTAATAAACAAGTACTGTAGATCACCCCACTCAAGAGTATAGGAGGGAGCAAAGTCTGTCTCTTGTACCAATTCTCAATTAAGTAACTAAAAGTAGAGATACAAGGAAACAGAATTCACTGCAGTATGCTCATCCCCTGCCTCCAAGGCAGCTAGGTGGCACAGTGGATAGAGCACTGGACTTGGACTCGAGACAACATGGGTTCAAATCCGGCCTCAGATACTTAAGTCGCTTAATCTCTGTTTGCCTCAGTGTCCTCACCTGTAAATGGGGATAACAACAGCACCTATCTCAGAAGGTTGTTGTGAGGATCAAATGAGATACTTGTAAAGTGCTTAGCATAGTATCTGGCACATGGTAGGCACCATATAAATGTTTACTTCCCATATTTCCAACATTGAACTACCAGAATCTTGTTTTCTGTGAGGTAGCTAATACTTGACCAAGTACTCAACTTTAAAATGCTAGTAATCTCCCAGGAAGGAGCTTCTATTCCCCCATTTCCATTTTCTAAGAATATAGGCACCCCTGTATTACTTCGGTAGTCCCTTTTATCCTGGCTGCTAAGGAGCTATACTCCTTATGCTGTTTGGGACAGAAACATTTAGTTTCTTTTATTTCAGTAATTGAAATGTGACTATGCCTTACTGGAAAGTGCTACCTTTCCCTTGCCCCAGAGGTTAAATCTCATATGAAACAAAATGTATGCAGGAGTGGGGGTGAGCTTGGTCACTTGGCCCACAAGTTTCAAGAAGAAACCAAGAGTGAAAGAGATAGCCTGGAGAAGCCTAGAGTCAGGGAGGGCAGCTGGGATTTGAGCACCCACAACAGCTCAGCTGCTGCAATCACTGTTTCTACCTGCACAGCTGGTTGAATAGCCTAAAGCCAATAACCAGAGGCATTTCAGGGTGAATGAATCATTTCTGTACAGTCTGTCCAAAAGAACTGATACAAGATGGTGATTCATTTCTGTCCTGCCTCCCTACCTGCTTGTCATGGAGATTTTATTTTAAGAACAAAGCTTACCCATTCTTTATAATTTGTTTGCATTTAAGTTTTAATATGAGAATAGAAGTTCAGTTGATTAGAGCAAGTTTGGATTTTTATGTTTCATTCTCAAGAAAAGAACATTCGAGAGGGGGCAGTGGCCCACATGTACACACAGAAAGAAAATGAGACATTAAAAAATAGACTCTTTGTAAGAAGTTACTGGGGTTTGTCCTAGCTAAAGGCTCTAGAGGTAAATGAAGGAGAATCTTATTCAGCTAAGTTCAGTAATTTCCAAAAGCCAGTTAAAAGTATGAACCCAGGGTTTTTCCTTAAACAAGAAATGAGCATGTCAGTAGTTCCTGTCTGGTGTAGGATAGGGAATGCTGCTACTTTAGTCACACAGCCTTATTCTATTCCATATGGGCACAAATAGAACCCTTTCCAAGATTTGAGCCAAGGGGTAGTTAACTATTAGAGAATGTCATGCCGAGTAGAAGAGTAATGACTGAAAAAGACTGTTGATGCCTAAACTCCAGAGGTGGGAGCCGAAGGGAGGAAACAGGAATCCTAATCCTTTTTCTCTTCATTAGCCCAGAAGAATCTCTTTATATCTTACACGAACTATTTTTCATTGAGATACTGCTATACTTTTGTAAGAGACAACTCTGGACTTGTAGTCAGAAAGAACTTGGGTTTTAATCTAGCCTCCGATATTTATTGTGTATTGATTAGCAAGTCATTTAAACTCTGAGACTCACTTTCCTTATGTGAAAAAATGGGGATAATCATGTAGTATCACCCTCACAGAGTTAACAAGGAGGATCAAATTAAATAACTATGCTCTTTGTAAACCTGAAAATAGTGTATAAATGTCCCTTATTATTATTCTAAACACTAGGTAGATCTTTGAGAGAGGGAAGGAGTCCCCCAGCTAATTTATGCCTTCAGAGTGAAGCCCTCCAGCTCAAAATACTACAACTACAGGAGGCAGTTTCTCTCATTCCAACTTATCTACAATTTTCAGCTTGCTGTTATGGGGAGTTGTGATCTGGAATGAGCTCACAGGGTCAGTCAGACTATATCTTCCCCCTCAGAGTTTGAAGGTACCCTGAAGGACTGAGGCAGTTTTTGCTGCCATTGGATGGAGCTTCCCCTGGCAGCGTTCCTCTTCATTATTAAGGGCCAGTCACTAGCACCACAATTCCATTTATCCACTTAGCATCCATTAGCTTTTATGAAGGCATATACACTTTGTGGAGGGTCAAGTTATAGCAGGAACGAAAATGCAGACATTGTCCCCCAACCTGAAAGGCATACTTGCCCCTATTACATCTCAGTTTCTGGAAGGAAATAGGTTCAAAACTTTAGCTCAGTCCTTACATAGCACTGGTCCCATCAAGTTTATATGTTCAGATGCAATATTACTCTGAGATGAATTCATAACTCAGCCACCACTGGGATGGGCCATTCCAAAGATGACTTCTCATTCCTTGAGGCATTAAAGTTAGGCTGACTGCAAAACATGGCCTGGAATTCTGAGCTGCTAAAGTGCCCCCCAGACCTTTTGAAACTCATGGTTAGAGAGGCGCTACTCTCTTCATCTTGAATGGAAAAGGACAATTTGAGAGGCCCATTCATAGGGCCATATGGCCTCAGCAGAGAGAAGTTCCCATGAGACTGCATGAACCAAGGAGTCCCTGAATGAGGCCAAGAGTGAATGAAGCAAAAGAGGAAGTAGCTGGTGCTAAAAGGCCTCTTCTGAATATGTCTGCAGACGAAGAGCCTCCTCTTCAACACATGGTTAACCTTTAGGAACTAGTTATAGAATATCCATACATGCTCCACAGTCTTTCCAAGGCACTTGCCTTACATGTCATCACAATTCTACCAGAAGCAAGCTCCCTAGCCTCTCCATGTGTAGATACTGAGGGAGATACCAGGTATTCAGGAATCCCAAGATTCAGTTCCCAGGGCAAGGTTGCCAGGAATGAATTCTCAGACTCAAGCATTCTTTCAGTCAAGTTGGCAAAGACTTATTGTTATGCTTTTCAGCAGTCAAGAGTTCTTAGGGAACCTGCAACCTTACAGGGGTACAGTTAATGTTTATATTGGTTAAACTATAGTAAAACATTTCCAAATATGCTAATTAGGTGATTCAGGGTGGGATTAGGGAGTGGTTAAGGAGTGGTCAGTTCTTAAAGGAGCATGCACATTTAATATCTACTGGACAGGTATTTTGCCCTGAGTTCACTCGGAAATAGCCCACAGGGTGGCTACATGGTGTAACAACAATGTTACTTGCAGCTGCTATGGCGGTGTAAGACCAATAACACCAGCACACAGGAGGGCTGCTAGCACAGATTCTTTGATCTGCTTTTCTAAAGGAAAGCAACTTAAAAGCGGTCAATAGTCTTACTTTAATCAAACATATATACATATATGTATATATATATATATATATCATATACACACATATGTATATATTATATAATTCACTTAGTTCAGGGGAAAAGTCAGCACCCTGAACTTCAAATAAAATACAAACAGAAATTACAAGCAGAAATTATATAAACAGAGCAAATACAAACAGCAAAGACCAACAAACAGGGCTTCTAACTGTCTGGCCAAAAGCAATACATACATAGTTACCAGAGAGAGAAGCACCAACATCTGGGTTTTTCAAAGCCAGGAGGCTCCTTAATGGCTACCCAGAATCTCATCTGGCTATATGACATAAACACTTTTCCTATGAGTGAGCCCCAAAGGAAAGTGGTTACCTCCGAGTATATATACACTTCTTCAGGGTCAGAGGGCATCACAACCCTCATGACCCAGGCTCATGTGACTTAAGTAGGTCACATGGGCCTATTAATAGATGGGAAAGATCTTCCCATTAAGCAAAAAATACATTAACAACGCACATGGAGGTGTGGTTTTAGGCCTGAAATGTCACTAAGTCAACTAGCTGTTGGCTGACTGGGAAATACCCAGGCTGCTTCCATCAATGTCTTGGTAGACAAGATAAACGAAGGGAGTATATATGTGTCTAGGTCTAGCATGCATATGATAGGTCAGTGAGTAGTAACTATCTCTATGACCCAGTACACAGCCAGTTCAGCCAGCACACAGCTAGTTCAAACTAATAAAATCTATAGGTGCAACTGGCCACTGTATCAGGAAGGGAGATAAACATTTTGCTAGGACATGCTGTCCTTGGGATGGAGAGAAACTGCCTGAGAATATGTTTTGAGGCTAGGGAAAAGTGTGATTTTGGAACTGGGGTCCAAGCACAGGCACCCAAGCACCCCATCAGAGAGATGTCATCTCAGGCATGCTGCATTTGCCCTTGACCCTCCTTTCATTCTCACCACCATTACCCTCTTCCAAATTGCTGTCCTTGACAGACAAACAAGGTAGGGGCACATTGAGTATCTCTTCCATGACCTCAAACCCAAAGCAATCCTCTGGGATCTTTGGGGAGGTAGAACATTGTTCTATCACTTATTTCTGCAGTGCCTAACAGAAAAAAATATCTCAAAAGAGGCAATGTGGCAAGAACTTAAACAGTCCCACACGTACAGTGAAAAATCATAATTATCTCCAAATAGAAGTTATGTAGATTCGACAAACAAGGACATTGCATAAAGTTTACCAAATATTACTCTTTGCTTAGTATTCAATAAGTGCTTAGAAGTGTTCAAGTGGCCCTCCTCAAACCATAGGCAAAAAATAAAAGGAAAACAAGCCAAAAAAAAAAAGGCTTCTTATCTCAAAAGGATACTTGGTCACCCTATAGATTTTTCTAGACTATGTGGATCCTCCCTAAAGGGGTTTAGGATCTTAGATCAACTAGAAGTCAATCCCTGCTCTCTCCGATGAGAAACCAAACCAACCTGGCTTGGTGCTACAAGCGAGGTCCGTATCCCAGGGAGCTGATGTTCTTCACCCTTTCAGTACTGATTCCCCCACTTTGCTTTAGACCAATACTCACTGAGTGGATTCAGTCATTGAGTAAGTCCTATAGAAAAAAAAAGAAAATGAATTCCTATTTCAGGAAAACAGAAATGAAGCAAAAAGAGGAGGTATTCTTTTGAATACCTCCGAAGACTAAGAGCCTCCTCTTCAACACATGGTTAACCTACAGGAACCAGTTATAGAATACCCATACATGTTCCACAGTCTTTCCAAGGGACTTCCCTTACATGTCATCACAATTCTACCAGAAGCAAGCTCCCAACCTCTCCGTGTGGAGAGATGCCATCCCAGGCATCACAATCCCTGAGCTCATGTGGCTCTCTCCATACAGGGAAACAGGACTGGAAGTGACTCTTTCACCTTCTGTGACAAACCCACTGTCCTGGGTAAAGTCCTAGGTAAAACCCAAAGTCCTGGGTTAAAAGGTCCTGGGTAAGAAATGTAATCTGCCATGATTTCTTCAGAGCATAGTCTTCCCTCTTGGGCCTAGACAAAATTTCTAAGTGTCTCTTTCTACAGAGGGCATATCAATAAATACTCAAGTTGGCCGAAATCATCTCAAATGAGAACTAATGAGAGAACATACACCAGAAAAACCAACTGTAAAATTACAGTCTTTTAAAAAATTGAAAATTTCTCTAGAGTCCTAGGTGGAGAGTCTCTAGAAGTCCCTGCAAATTTAAAGGGCTCAATTTCATTCCAAACAAGCCCCCGTGTGCAGTGGGCTATGCTCTGGCTCACTCCTTGAACCAAGTTGGCTACATCTGCTCCTCAGAGTACTAGGGGGTAACTATAAGGTGTTGAGGTATCTATTCTTCTCTGTTGCTGTAGTTCCCAAACCCACCAACCACTGTTAGGGGTCAGTCACTATTCCATTTAACCGCTTGACATCAATTAGCTTTTACAAAGAGATACTTGCTTGTAAGAACTATAGAACAAACATTTTCTTCTACAACATGTTCCACAACAAATGTCTTGGGGCCATATTTTCCCCAATACCATCTCAGCCTACAGGGGGAAATAGGCTCAAAACAGTTCAGTTCCTACATAGCATCAGTCCCACCAAGTTGATGTTGAGGTGCAGCATTGCTGCCAAATAAGTCTTTGTCTTTGCTACCGCTGGGCTGGGTCATCCCAAAGGTCACTCTTTGATCCTGGGGGTATTGAAGCTGGGCTGGCTGCAAAACCTGGCCCGGAATATTGGGATACCGCAGCTCCTTCTAGACCTTTTGAAACTCACAGTCATGGAGGTTCCACTATAGTGGGAAAGTAGGAGGGGACCAGAGCTCCGGGTGTATTTTATTAGTGCTTTTGTTAGCCCATGGTTCCTAGGGGCATTGTCATTGGTCATAGATTCTTTTGCAAGGCTTATGTGGAAGAAAACACCAATACTCTCTTTTCTCTGTCTCTGCCCACTTTTGTAGAGCAAAAAGAAATCTTCCTTCCTTGAAAAGAGAAATTCTCTCTCTCTCTCCCTCTTTCTCTCTCTCTTGCCATATACACACATACAAGGCAAATCCAGTATTAATGGCCTTTAAAAATTATATACACATTTTAGATAACACAATGAAAGTAAAACTAATTAAAGAAATTGATATTCCCTACCCCTGACTACACAGGAACTTGTCTAGACTCTGCAGAAGTCAAGGTAAAGCAATAAAAAATTGGGGGATTATTTACTAGTAGATTACCACACAGGAGACAGAAAAGGGGCATAAAGGAGTTTTTAGCTAGGCTGAGGTCCCTTACCATTCTTGGTGCTAGTCTCCATTCTTCTTTGTTTGCATTTGGGTCAGCAAAGAAATTCCAGCTCTGTGTTGTCTGAAAGTTTTCAGCATCCCTTTCTCTTGATCATTCTAACCATACCGCCTGGCTTCTCAATTGCAGCTGCCATTGTACTGGGATGGCTTCTTTGTCACTCTGCAACCACACTGATATCCTTAAGTTCAATCTCAAGCGCACCTGGAAACTCTGGGTACTCTGTATCAAGTTGAATGGAAAGCTCCTGGGACACAGGGAATTCTGGGAAGTTTGCCCAACTAGTGGGCAGTCGTTTCTGGAATTCCGTATTTCCATGGTGATGCCCTGACAAAAGGTGCTACATTATGTTAACCGATAGTCTAGATCCAGTCCTAGGATGCAGAGTATGTGGCATGCGCACGCGCACGTGTGTGTGTGTGTGTGTGTGTGTGTGTGTGTGTGTGTGTGTGTGTAACACAGTCCCTGACAATGCTGGACCTTAAATACCAAGTCCCATTAATATAGTTTATACTTGTTCCAGATGTCCCTAAAATGTGGATGAGGAAATCATGATGGGCCCATGCAGTCAGAAGCTAACCAACCACCCCTGGGAGTTGTTCGTTCACCTATCCCTTCTATCATCTAGATTCTCTTAGTTGGGGGTGAGAGGACAGAAGTCTTCCTCATACTGATGTTATTATCAGACCCAAGGGCCTACAGATTCTAGCACCAGCACACCTGTATAGTCAGGGCGTGGTTCGATACAGCATTTGCTTATACTGGACCCATCTTTTCATCTCCTTGGGTGAGATGTCCCAAAGTCCAGGCAGTATTCTGCATAGGCATAGAAACCCACACACAACACATCAAGGACACAGTTCTCAAAAGAAAGATACAAATTCAGTGAACATAAGGAATACCACCAGGACCCCTGAATTCCAGAGCTGTGCTGCTCAGCCAGCCATGCCCCCAAACGACACTTGGTTCCGCCTTTGCTGTCTCACCACACCCCATATCTTCAACCTACAGAAATCACAGCCAGTTTTCTGAAGAACATACCAGTAAGTAGCATTTGCACTGTCTTGTTCCCTTAAATATCTGGCTCCGGTAATCTCAGGAAGAAGTGTGGATGGATCAGCTGTCCTCGTAACAGCTGCCTGCAGAGTCTCCGGCACCAGCACTGTGGAGGCTTCTCAGGGAAGTCTTTCATGTGTTGCAAATGCACCATATGGGCTTTCTTCTGTCTCCGTGGCCATCTGTGCTTGTCTCTCTCCAATATAGTGACACAAGAGACATTCAGGCAGCAATGTACTGTATTAGGTGTATACATGCAAACACAGAAACAGGTGGACCCAGTGTCTCTAATGAGGCCCTTGAAATATGAGCTTCCCAAAATCAAGTGGACTCCATAACGCAGGACCTCCTAATGCAAGTGAAAGTAATGAAAGTTAGAATCACTGCCACTATAAATCTTCAATATCAGTCAAGTTAGTAAGAAAAAATCATTTCTCTAATTTTTTTCCTTCCCATCAGCCAAATTAGTGGACTGGAAATAACAGATGATTGGTTTAATGCAACAACCCTTCCTCCAAATTGCTTCGTATTTCATTATCCATGTACATGTTGGGTAACTTCAGTAGAATGTAATCTCCATGCACAGCAAATACTTTTTAAAATGTTTGATTGAGGGACATATGCATGATCACATAGCTACTAAGTATCAGAAATGAGATATGACCCAGTTCTCCCCTGACACCATGTCTAGGACTCTTCACATTGCCTCTAGAAATAAAAAATAGAGATGGCACCCAACATAGTGCCCTGGACTTCAATTTACTTATATGATTCCAAGGAACAAATGGATGCTATACAAATCCCTATATTAAGGGTGTTTTCAATTTCCTTCTACGATTCCAAGCAGCAAAGGGGATGCCAAACGAGTCCCTATATTAAGGGGAATGGATTTGTATCAATAGCTGTCAAACAAAAGAATATGTGATCGAAACACACAATTGTAGACCGCTGCACAAGTGCAGTGAATATTTTGAAATATTCTGGACCAACCCCCAGGCTTCTCAGCCTACACAATAAATAGCAAAATAGGAGAAGAGCGCATTATAGTTTAAAAACCCCAAACCAAACAAGTAACAGTTAAATTCTGAGTTCCTTTTCCTTCTCTGTCATTGGCTGATTTGTTTTGTTTTCTAGCAAATGATTTAGTACTCCCCTATGTCCTTACGCTTTTCTTGAGCTTATCTTGCCCAAACAGAAGCCTTACAATCGCTATTTCAAACGTGCCCATGAGAAAAGGGCCATAAATTTTTGCCTCAAGATCTCACGGAACTTCTAAAATGCTTTAGATGGACAGGTGCTTCATAAGAACTGAGTATTCTTATTACAACTTAATATCAGCTCATTTTTAAATGAACATCAAGGAGTCCCTTTGAACAACAGTCTCTTTGAAAGAGTATCTTAAGGAAAAATAAAGTTAACTCCTTAGACTTTCCATGTTACCCAAGAGAAGATTTGTGCTAAACTTTGATTGTACTGGTATTATCGCCTCTTTATGAATATGTAGTCAGAGCAGGAATCTCATAAAAAAGCGTGATAATAAAATAGCTGCAATGTCATCATACAGGGAAGCTTAGCTTTGACATAAAAAAAAAAAATCCTCTTAGGACAAGATGTTCACATTCTCTTTTACCCTGAGAGTTGGACGGTGAGGTTTTAGGTTTGTTTGTTTTTCAGAAATTACGTTCTGACTTACTTAAGACGCAACACTGAGATCCAGTTTGCTACGCTTGATCAAAACCAGTAAAGCCCTGCTGACATCTTTGCCCTTCTTCCTTGGCGAATGCTGCAGGCAGGCACTGCACAGAAATTAGGAGGATGTATTGACTAAGCCCTTTGTGGTGATTGAGGGGTGGTAGTAATAAGGAAGAGACTGTGGATTAGCCAGATTGCATCCCTTTTGAAATGCTTGTTAAACAAAACAGCTGGCATCTCCTAACTTGTCGATAACATTTATCAGAGTTTCAAATTCGAAGTCCATGAAGCCTCCGAGTGACAATTAGCTCATTTTTTGCCCTTTGTAAACTATAGGAACTGTCCTTTGCCTTTCTTTGTACCACAGGGCTTAGCACAGTGCTTGACACATAGTTAATAAATATTTAATAAACAGTTAGTTTCATTAATAAATAAAAGTTAAACAGTTGCTAATTGACTAGTTGATTATTATAAATAACATCAAAAACAACAACAGTAGCTAACATTTACCTAGCACTTGCCAGTTGGCAAAGCCCTTGCCATATGTCGTTCGATTCATGCAACAGCTCTGTGAGCTAGGTGCTGTTCTTGCCCTCGTTGTCCCTTCCCTATCTATGGCTCACTATTTGAATTGTTGAGAAAATCCAGCAGTATAATGATAGCAAGCATCTATATAGCTCTTTAAGATTTGCAAAGCATTTTACACATGGTATTTCATGTGATCCTCACAGCTACTCTGTGAGTTAGTTTTACCATCTCCATTTTCCAAAGGAGAAAACCAAGGCTTAGAGTTTAATAATAATAATGGCCAACATTTTATATATGATAGAAATGATATATATCATGTGTGTGATATACATACATGCATATTTGTGCCAGGCACTGTGCTAATTTACAATTACAATTATACTTTACAATTATTTTCTCATTTGATCCTCACAGTAACCCTGGAAAGTAGATGCTGTTATTATTCCCATTTTACAGATGAAGTCACTGGGCAGAAAGGAGTTACACAGCTAGTAAGGTCCAAATCACTATTTGAACTCAGGTCTTTGTGATTCCAAGGCCAACACCCTATATCCATTGTGCCAACTAACTGCATCCAAATTCTTCCTCAGACACTTATTAGCTGTGTGACACTGGATAATTTGCTTAACCTTTATCTGCCTCACTTTCCTTATCTGTAAAATGAGGATAATAATCCTACCTCCCAGAGCTATTATGAAGGCCAAATGAGAGAGCATGTTATATGCTTCGCAAATCTTAAAGCACCATATAAATGCTAACTGTTATTATTATTATAGGAAAGACATAGGATTATACTATCAAATATATATACTATATATTTGATAAATATATGTATATATATTTGCATAATTGCTGTATACATACAATATTTTTAAAGAATAAGAAAAGTGTTGGATGTCTTAGTAGGAAGCTTTAATTCCAATCAGGATGAGTTCTTCAGTGTTTTACAGATGGGCAAATTGTCTTCCATTATTCTTGTGAAGTTGATTTCATTCATTATCTACTAAAATGCTGCTTAGATAGCTTTTCCAAATAAGAATTTCCAGAATTGCATCATACAGTCTGCCATTGTTAAACTGTTTGCATTTCTAAACTTAAAGTTAAGTCATTCTAAAGTTAAGTTAAAGTTTTAGATAAATGACCAAAAAGTGACCATAAACAATTACTTTCTCTCTTTTATGTTTTAAATATATCCCAAAAGCCATCAATTTAATTTAATTACACTACTAATTTCCTAATCGGCAATATTTTCATTCTTAAAATGGTTAGTCTGTAAAAAAAGTTCTGATGTTTTTTCTTTAAGGAAGTCATTAGCTTCATTTTTTGAAGAGAGATATTCAGTAACTTGTTCAACCAGTTGCTTCACATTCTTATTACTAGCCCAACCTCATATATCTCACTCATTGGTATTATTTGGAACTCCATACAAAGTCACTGAAAGGTTTGGTTTTGTCTATGGAAAAAAAGATATATATGTAAGGTAACATGGATCTTTTTCCATAATGACAGAAATGTAGGGCCAAGTTTGCCAGCTAAAAAAAGAACAAGGGTCCTGTCTTATCAAAAATAAACTGAAAATGCATTAACTAGACCCCAAGTATGGTGGCTCAGGGTGGTCACACAAAAGAGTGGTAAGAATCCTTCAAAGAGACATCCTTTTGGAAGGGGCCATAGCAGTAGATGACAGCTCCAACGTATGTTGACAAAAGCTCAGTGGAGGGTGATACATGGTAGCTTCCAAGGCCAAAAGGAACACAAGCTGTGGAAGAGTAGAGCAGCAGTGAGACACTGCCAGGTGCAAGGAGATGGAGCCATGATAGATGTTCTAGACATGATACATCCCTTGCAGCTGGGGGACACTGCCTCTCCTGCTGACAAGGGAAATCATACTCCTTTGTGTGTGTTAATGGAGGTGGCAGAGAATAATTCTTCTACTGGATTTTCCTTTATTATGTTATTCTGTCCTAATTATATGTTTCTATTTATCATTCTAACTAGTCTGATGGTAGGGAGGGCACTCAATGGGAGCTTGAGCTTTTTTTTAGATAATTTCTGTTATCTCCAAACCCCCTGCACCAAACCTGGAATAGTAAGAGATTCTATAATCAAGTGGGACCTTTATTGCATATGGATGTAGACTAGGAATATGACGAATTAAAATAGATTAGAAATTAGATGAGAGAGAGGGTAGAAGAGAGAGAAAGAGGGAGGAAGGGAGGGGGAAAGAGAGAGAGAGAGAGAGAGACAGAGAGAGAGAGAGAGAGAGAGAGAGAGTTTCTACTCTTCTCCAACCTCATGAATCCCAATGACCAACATATTCATTGACAGATAAAACCCAATTCCCTGAGCCTTGCAGTTTATCCTAGGTAGAACGTTGAGAACATTGGTTAATCTCTGCTCCTGAAGGGGCATATGGAGACATCATAGACAGATCTAGGTGAGAAGACATGAGAAGGCCATCCAAGGCCCTCAGGGATGTTGTAACGATATTAGACCATTTGGTCAAGGTTAGAGTTTCAGATCCAAAGTGAGCCAAACAACTGTTCAACTCATCATATTCTACTCTAGGGATCCAAAGTAGTCAGAGATTGATTTTCTGTTTTGGTTGATCGCTTGCCCTAGGATATATGATTAAACTGCAGAATGGGAGAAATTCACCTCCACATCCTGTTACTTCCATTTTTTCATCCTCTGTGTACCTTCTTGCTCTACTGTCCAGAGTACCCTCTTACTGTCCCTCTTTATACATAGTAAATGATCCAAATCCTTCCATTTCCTTTCCTTTTCCTTTTCCCCTTTACCCATTAGAAACCAGTCTTAATCTAAAGTGCTAAATTATATTGATCTAACTTGGTGTTAGAAGATTATCTAATTAAAACTAATATTTAAGTGTAAATAACATAACTCTTCAGGGGGTACTTGCATTTAAAAAAGGACCTTGTTAATAAAAATAACTCTTTAATCAATGGAATGTTGGCAAGGGGGATTTTTAAACTGTCAGTCAGAAAACATTAAGTGCTTACAATGTGCTATGTACTGTACTTAAACACTGGGGATATAGAGAAAGGCAAAATACAGTCTCTGTTCTCAAAGAACTCACAATCTAATAGGGGAGATAGTATGCAACCATGAGCAAACAAGCTACAGACAGGATAAATTGGAAATACTCTACGGAGAGAAGGCACAAGAATTAAGGGGGAATAAGAAAGGATTCCTGTAAAAGGTGGGATTTTAGCTGGAACTTGAAGGAAACCAGTGGAGGTGGAAACAGGCATGGGGGACAGCTGATAAAATGTTTAGTCAAGAGATAAAGTTTTTTGTTTGAGCAACAGCTCAAGTCTAGTATCACTAGATCAAAGAGTACATAGGGTGGTGTCAGGTGTAAGAAGACTGGAAAGGTGAGAAAGGGAGGACGGATCATGAAGGGCTTTGAATGCAGTCACCAGAGGGGAGGAGGTTCCATAGTCAGACCTACACTTGAGGAAGATCGTTTTGGCAGCTAAGTGGAGGCTTGACTAGATCGGGGAGAGATTGAGGCAGGAAGGACCACCTAGCACCTAGCAGGCTGTTGTCCAGGCATAAAATGATAAAAGCCTGCACAAGGCTGCTGGCACAGTGTCAAAGGAGAGAAGGGGGCTTGTACAAGGGTATCACCAAGGTAGAATGGACAGGCCTTTGCCGCAGACTGAATGTAGGTGAGATGAGGAGTCGAGGCTGACATCTAGGTTGTGAGCCTGGGTGACTGGGAGGACTTTAGCATCCTCCTTCTCCATGCATCCTCCTACCTATACCACAAGAACAAGGATGGGGAGTTTGACTGAAAGGTTTTCACCTTGGGCTGGAAATTCCTGGAGAGCAAGGACCATGTCTTATGTCATCTTTATACACATAGCACCTTGTACTAAGCACAAACTTAACAAATGTTCATTGAATTAAATAGAATTGTTTTACTTTATGCAATATTCATCTGGATTTCTTAGATATTATTAAATAAAAGTTTATTCTGCACTGGACACAGTAACAGCAACATCGTGCAATGACCAACTTCGATAAGACTCTTCTCAGCAATATAATAATATAAGACAATTGCAAAAGACTCGTGATGGAAAATGCTATCCACGTCCAGAGAAAGAACTATGGAGTCTGAATGCAGATGGAAGCAGACTATTTCCTCTTTTTTTTTTCTTCCTCATGGTTTTTCCCTTTTGTTCTGACTCTCCTTTCACAACATGACTAATGTGGAAATATGTTTAATATGAATATATATGTATAGCCTATATCAAATTGTATGCTGTCTTGGGGAAGGGGGAGAGGAAGGAAGGGGAAAAATTTAGAACTGAAAATCTTATAAAAGTGAATGTTGAGAACTAAAAATAAATAAATAAATGATTTTTAACAAAAGTTTATCCTGTTCCTTAAAAAAATCCATGCATTTTATTAAGAAACAGCACCGTCTGGGTATGGTGGGATGTAAGAAGAAACTATGAAGATTTGGGAGATGGGGATTACAGAGTGTGAGAGGGTGAAAGAAGGATGGATCCAAAGTAAGATAAGAGTAAGAAGAGAACTGGAAGCTGAACACTCACTCGGGAAGAGAAGAAACTGGGTGAAAGACATTTGTAAACAAGCTTTTGTATAGCCTTCTGAGTAGCTCTCTCCTGTAGTTTAGGTTTGGTTGGTAAATCTTTAGACATTTCAAGAGCTGGCTGATCTCAGAATAGGGCCTTTCCTCTCATCTAGGATTTCTATGAGAGAATACCATTTAATAATGTCCTAGCTTCTACCAAGATGTCATAAATATTGTAGGATGCGACTTTTGCCATAGATTACTTAAAATAAGGTCATTTTCTACAGGAATATGAGAACTATGGGATGAAAATGCGACAGCATTCTTTACTCAAATTCCAAAACTTTAGGTCTTTATTCCCAAACCTTTTCTATTTTTCAATAATAATTTTATTTTAATGTAAAATGTGTATGTTGCCCGTGTTGAGACATGTTTGCCCACATGAGTTGTCTGACTGCTGCCTACAAGAGACATAAATAGATGTATCTAGAAGTTGGCTCCAAGGAACCTTTTCACTTCTGCCTGGAGAAAAGAATGATGAGGAGGGAGATAACAGGTGCTTGCTTCTTCCTTCGCCTATCTCTAAGTAGAATGTCAGATTAGAATTATATCTGTCTTCCCCCTTTAAATAATGTTGGTGTTCAGTCATTTCATTCGGGTCTGACTCTTTGTGACCCTATTTGGGGTTTTCTTGGCAAGGATACTGGAGTGGTTTACCATTTCCTTCTCCAGCTCATTTTACAGATGAGGAAACTGAGACAAAGAGGGTTAAGTGACTTGTCCAAAGTCAAGCAGCTAGTACGTGTCTGAGGCTGGATTTGAACTCAGGAAAATGGTCTATAGGTACAAATCTGGTTTAGAACAGATTCCTTAGTAACTAGTCCTTTCTTCATTTATACCTGCCAGCTTGTCCTCTTCCCACCAAATGCTGGTCACATGAATAACCATCCCAGGTCTGCTGTGAGCGAGATAAGATTTCAGCTCAGACCCTGAGAAAGGTAACAGTCTTACCCAAGGTGAAATCTTTTCTTTAGTCTCTAGAGGGGCAAGCCAGAAATCAAGGGCTTGTGGAGGAATTGCTTCCCCTAGCAAAGTCTGCAGCTTCCAAAGCCTTTTTGTCTTCTCCCCAACTCTCACGGAAACGGTTCTGACAGTGCCTCAGCCCCTGACATGGGTCTGAAATATCTCCTCGGCATCCTTTCCACCAATCTAGAGTCATACAAATGCAGTGCCCGCAAAATGCCCAATTACATGAGCTTCCATCAACAAGTATAAATATTCACTTATAAATAGCAACAAAAGATATGAAATAATGCCCATAAGTAAACAACAGAAAACTGTACACATGATCAAATAGTTTTCATTTTCTGATTGTAGCATAGCAAAAGATATGTGTACTAACTTTAACAAAGTACCACCATATACATATTTAACATGGGTATTGTGGCTATTGTTAATGTCTATATTTACATAATTGTAATCAATGTGTCTTTTTTTTTTTTTTGGTGGTGGTAGTTGTTCTGCCCAAGCCTTTTCCATGCACTGCTTCTTGTCCTGATTACCTGAATGATCCTGATCTCTAACTATTTTTTATTGCTTTATAGGATCTTCGGTTAGAACTGGAAGGTCTCTTAAAGATTATCTAAACCAGGGGTGGGTAACCTGCAGCCTTAAGGCCACATGGAGCCTTCTAGGTCCTTAAGTGTGGCTTTTTGACTGAATTCTCCACACCAACCAACCAAGTTGTTCTATGTATGACAAGATCAATGTGGCTGTATTCTCAGATCTCTACTCTCATTCCCCCCCACCCGCAACCTCTACCTCACACTCTGGGGAGATTTGCCAGGATGATAGCAGCCCCTGCTACTGATAATAGCAAATTAAACTGAAAAGGAGATTTAATCCCTTGAATTTGTCCAAGAAAGAAACAAGAACGCATTCAAATGTTTTAAGTTCATGAAGCAAACACTTCTAGAGGAGGAAATTTTTCATAGTTGTGTAGCATCCCATCCAGGACCACTTTTCCAACCCCAAATCCCCAGTGGGGCACTGACTACAAGGTTCTAGGGGTAACCCCAAAGGGCCTCTTTCTAGTATTGAAACTCAGAAGCCTCCACCAATATATTTCCTATTGATAACCAGCCAGACTTAATAATCTTTTTGAGCAAAGGTATTTACTAATATAGTATAGCAGGAATAGTAATTCCAAAAAAAAGTTTCACCCCAAAAGTTTGGGGCACACTCTCTCTTACAACACAGAGTCTATAGGACCAGTGGGCACAAACTTAAAATTCAAAGGTAGTTAGGCACCTGTGTAGATAACACATGTAGCAAAGGAATTACTGGGTACTGGAAAGCATTGCTCTCTTTGTAGAGTCCTCATAAAGTTCCCTATAACTGTAGCTCTCTGCTAGGCTCCGCGAGTTGGTGCCTTTGTAGAGGCCATATCCAGAACTTCTCTTTTCTATGAGGAATCACATTCCCCTAACGCAGCCTTTTCCTCGTGACTATCACTCTCAGCTGGCATTATGCCAGTCTAGTCTTTTCTGATTCACATTGGATATGCTTTCTGCTGTCGTTGTAATCTCTCAATGGGAAGGGAGAGAGAAAGAGAAAAAAACCTCTATCCTCCTGAAAGAACAGTTCCCTCTCAGGGTGTTGGCTCTAATTCTTGGACTGAACTTCTGTGAACTGGAACTTTTCTACCATGAAACTGGTTCACTCTTGACTAGCCAACATGGAACAGGCTTGCTTTTTTTTATACATGGCCCAAGAGGTGTGACTTATTCTTCTCAACCAATCACAAGATATTTCCTGGGTGGTATCATTTGCTTTTCATCCAAACAGCTAAAACCCCTATGATCCTCTCATTAACTAAGGACATAATCACACCTAGTTACACTTTTGATTGATTGGTTGTTTAATGTAATTGAGGTGTCTAGGCCTTCTCTGATTACATGGGGTGGGGCTGGAACCCTTCTCTTATGGTTGACTAGAATTTCGGAATATTCACATTTTGTTCCAATATAAGAATTCTTTTCACAAGTGCAGACTATAACCTCTCTGTGCTTTAGTAGACAGTGTTAAATGGGTTGTTGCAGCCTGAAGAATCTGTCTTCAGATGATCAACCTTCTGGTGCTGAGCTTCTCACAGTTTAATGAGTGTGAAGACATAATACATTCCTCAGCCCGTTCCTGAAATCTTTCCAGGGCCAGTCAGAGCTTATGTACTGCTAACGTCATCTTTGGAAATGCAGTGTCCTCTCTATACCACAATGAGGCATCAGAATAGGACTTTAATGGATTTCAAGATCCATATTCAAAAGCTGTGGATCAATTTGAATTTATTTGTTGAAATCAATAATTATGAATTCTATCTTCCATCACTGTGCAGGAGCAGTTTTGCTCATTGAACCATGAAGCTACCTTAAATTTATATATACTGAAATAGGTCAAGAAGGGTATATTATTGCCACAGTAACAGAGCTAGTGATTCTAAGTAATAAGGTCATAGAATCCTAGGATCCTAGATTTTGTACTGGAAATGACCTAGTTGTTTATTTCTAGTTGATCGTTTTAGAGGTAAAAACTGACACCCATACAGAGGAAGTACTCAGTCTAAGGCCATTCAGGCTAGAGATAGCAGGCTTAAGATTCATCTCACATCCTCAGGCTTCAAAGTCCATCGGAAACAGTCTAGTGGAAACAGAAATTTATGAAACTGCTTTGAAAATGAGAAGTGTGAATAAGGTCGCTGGCAATCAGTCAGTCAGTCAGTCAAAAAGCACTCATTCAGTGTGTTCTTTATGCCAGGTACTATAGTAAGTGCTAGAGATGAAGAGAAAGACAAAAACAAGGTCTTTGCTCTGAGGAGCTTACATTCTCATAGGGGAGACAACATAGGAATTGAGTCTTCAAGGAATGGAGGGAACTAAGGGGCAGAGGGATTTGGGTGAGAGACAGTCCATGCCAACCGACGGACACAGAAGATTAAGCATCAGTGCTAAGCCATTGACTTAAAAAGTCAGATTGTGGTTCCTCCAAAGTGCATGAAGAACAGTGACTTCTAACACTGGAATGATAGAAAGGGGCAGATTGTGAAGGGCTGTAAAATACAGAATTACCTGAAGGTAATACTGAGCCGTTGGAGGTTATTGAGCAGAAATTGAGGAGGATTGTGGGGAGGTGATACAATCAGACCTGCATATTAATTATTATAAATACCCATCTATGGATGGGTAGGATTATCTTCATTTTACTGTTGAAGAAGTTTTTGTTCAGTCATTTTTCAGTCTACTCTGTGACCCCATTTGGGGTTTTCTTGGCAAGGACATGGGAGTGGTTTGCCATTTCTTTCTCCACCTCATTTTACAGATGAGGAAACTGAGGCAAACAGGGTGAAGTGACTTGCCCAGGGTCACAGAGCTGTAAGGGTCTGAGGTGTTTTCAACTCATGAAGATGAGTCTTCCTGACTCCGGGGCCAGTGTCTGAGGCTGGATTTGAACTCTGATCTTCTTGACTGCAAGCCTAGCCCTCTCTCTGCTGGAAGAACATTCCAAGCATGCAGGATAAGCAGTAAAAAAGACTCAGGAGGGATAGTACCTCATGTGGGGAAGCATCTAGCCTTTGAGAGCAAGCTCAAGAAACCAGGGGACTGATTAACTGCTTCCCCCCTCCCTCCATCAGCATCCCCTCCTCTTGTCTCACAGGATGGCTTCTCGGAGTGAATGAGCCAAGCCCTCGCGAGCTGGACAACATCGGAGCAGCCAGGCTTTGGAAGGACGACCTGTCCCTAAGTTCTGACTGCTCTTAGGGCAGGGCTAGAACAGATCAACAGCTGAGCGGCCCCACGTTGTACCCTCTGGGCAGCTAAGGACATTATTTCTAAAAATAAATTTGTATTGT
>CM053623.1:50822626-50853281 GCA_028646595.1 Phalanger gymnotis | reverse complement strand
CCCTCTCCCCATCTATATGTTAAGATATGTGTATGTATGTATGTATGTATGTGTGTGTGTGTGTGTGTGGTCCTTGAAAGTCCAAGACCTAATCACAGAAAAAGAACAGAAGAACCCACATCCTAACATTTAGAAGATGAGTGGGGCTGGATTATTGGGGGGCCACAAACAGCCATGTGGATTTGGAAAAGGGTAAACTTTGGCAAAGGGAGCCATCACTGGGGGGGCTGCACCCTAGGCCTGAGGCTGTTTGAACCCACCAGGCAGGAGGAGTGTTAGGACAGATGCTGTGTTGCTGAGACCCAGTCATGCCTACCAGAAAGCTGAAATTCTCTCTCTCTTATCTTTCCCTAGGCTCTTTTTCAGGAGTCTGAAACTCTTATAGAGAAATTCTTGTCACCTTTCTTTTAAAAAAAATGTTTACTTTAACTTTATAAACAGTGTTAGCCACTGGCATTTGTGAGTCTGGCATTTTCAAGTCTGGGTGTATTTACTAAGAATGCAGTTGAAAAAGACAATTAAGGAGGAAGTATCCCCAGAGGGGAGAGAAAGCTGAAGTATCTGACCAGAAATGTTGTCTCTGGATGGGGGCTCAGAGCTAGATAGAGAGCAGAGAAAAAAACAACATACTGAAAAATTCATCTAGGTAATGTCAGGAGGAGTTTGAAGGAAAGGCAGAATTAGCTGAATAATACTATTCAGCACCCCACCCCCCCTTTGTTATATGTATGTGTGGTTGTATATACATATATATATATATATATACATACATATACATATACGTATGTATATCTGTGTAGGGATTTTTAGATTGGACCTATTATTTAATTGTTGTAAGGAGCTACTGATTAGGAACTTCCTCTGTTAATGCAAAAACAGAGACAATATCTCTGGAATTCATGGTTTTAAAGAGTTACCTGGGAGCACTTAGAGATGAAATAATCTACCCAGTACTATATAGCCAATATGTCAGAGGCAGGACTTGAACCCAGGTCTTTCTGGCCTATCCCCTACACAACACTGCCCCTGAGTGATATATAAATGCCAAATACCCACACTCATCAAGAAGGCTACCATACATGTAGTCACTTGACTAAGTAAATTAAATTCCACAAAGATTGAACACCTTACTAGGCCCTGTGCTAGGGCTGTAGGAGATTTTCTCAAAAAAAAAAAAAAACAACAAGCTATAGCTCGTACTCTAATGGAGTCTAATTGCTTCTAATACTTTGACAATTATATTAATTTTTAAATTGTTTATTTATATATGTGTGTATATGTACACATACATATACATATTACTTTATTTACAAAAAAACCCTCATAACATGTTGCAACTTGCTTTAGTGAGTCCCCGATTCATCAAAAAAAAAAAAAACCTTGAAAGATTCATTTTGAATTTGTTTTACTGTTACCTTAAGAAACTTCAATATTCAGATCTGGAATTGGGAGTAACTCTTTCAAACACTTGGTTGCTTAAATGAATTTTACTACTTAAAAAGCTGTAATTATTTTCCATTGATTGCTACTAGAGAGAACTCAGAGCATGTGTTTTTCCTTAGGATTAATTATCTTACCAGACATAAACACTGCTAATTTAAGAAGATTTCATGAAGTATAGACTGAGCAGAATGTAAATATAATGGGAAAATAAATGAATATTTGGAAGTCTTTTTTTCCCTTTAAGAATGGAAGAAGAAATTGGATGCAATATTTTTTTTTATTAAAACACCATTAGGGTTGAGATTGTTAAATGAATAAATAAAGATATTCAACATTTATGATTCTAATAGTAACATTAATTCATAAACAGTACATTAAATTAGAATTCAGGATAGACATGATATATATCTACAAACATAGATATATGGTTAAGAAAATGCACTGAATTCTGAAATAGTCTGTGAAAAGTTTGTACTGTGATTAAAAAAAAAAAGTTCCCTCTTGTCTTTTTCTTTTTTCAGATTTGACTTTAGATTTCTGCAATTGACCCTACAGTAATGTTTTAAATTTGCATTTTCTGTCAACTGAGATGGTGAAGCTCTCTCCAATCTTAAGGGCTGAATTTTTGCCAAGCCCCACAGCAATAAGGAGAGACTCATAGGAGGAGCAATAGGTCTTGATCAGACTTGGAAACTGAGAGGTAGGTCCCTACCACAGAAACAGACAGACCCCTTGTTCGGGACAATGTATTAAATAGCCCATGGAGTAGGAAAACCAATTGCTGTTTTTAAGTTTCAAAACTCAAACCACTAGGGCTGCAGTATCTCACAGCATGCAAAGTTTTAATGACTTCTATATCTTCTACAAGTTGGCAACTGGCCTATTTATCTTTTGGTGCATTTAACTTGACGATGTTCACATACATACACATACATATACACGTACTAATGCATATATATATAGAGAGAGAGATACAAATGTAAGCACACACATATGAATATAAAGAATGGAATTATGAAGGAGAATTCAGAAGCCATGTTTCCATTTAAATTGGGGGATAGCTTTATTAGCAGGGTTTAAGGCTCCCCTTGAAAGATGGCAATACTTATACTTCCTGAGAAATTACAATATATAACATAGAGATTCAAAAGAACATTAGAGTTGGCTTGAAAAAATGTTTAAGAAAAATTTGAATTTTGCACTTTCAACCTCAGGTTATTTTTGCTTTTGAAGCAATAGGGCAGTGCACTCAGATGCATGTGGTGAGTCAGCTCTAGTATGGAATGGAGAAGCTGAAAAGAGGAATAGTACTCATTTCATTATTTTCTTCTGTAAATCGAAAGCCCTCCTCCCTTATCCCGAATCACCCATTCATGCCAGATGTGTGGTAGCATCTATTTTTTCAGTTAGAAATAGAGCAGAAGTGCAAAAGAGATGGGTGGGGTTAGGTAGTGGCACCAAAGCTCTCCTAAGGAACAGATGATTTATTATGGGCTATGAGATGAAGGGACTGGATTGAATGATCGCTAAGGCCCATTCACTTCCGATGGTGAAGAAGGTTCCTCTCCGTATCCCACCTTGATTTCTTCACTCCTCTAGCCAGAATCACGGCCACCTTACTTCCTATTCCAGACCAGATTGGCAGAGATATAAAGAGGAATCCTAGGCCCATAATAGAGAGAGCCACTCACGAGGGGTGTGGGAAGGGGTTGGGATTCCACTTCAGACAGGTAAGGGAAGGAAGTCAGCATTTATGAGTGCCTACTATGTGCTGGACATTGTGCTGAGTGCCTTTCAAATGAAGCTCACAGCCAGCCTGTGAGTAGGGGCTATCGTGTTTCCTATTATACAGTTGAGAAAACTGAGGCAGACAGAGATTAAGTGACTTACTGAGGAATATACAGCTTTCCAAGTATCTGGGGACAAATTTGAACTCAGATCTTCCTGAAGTCTGGTCCAGTGCACTATCCACTCAGACAGCAGATAACCACTCACAACACTGAAAATTGGGACTCTCTGATGAAACCTACAGTATGGGTCTCAGACCAGGAAGCAGCAAGATGTGGTATGGGTCAGGAGTACTGGGAGAGGGGGCCCCTCAAAGATATCTGTTCACACACCCACAATATGGTTAACGGGCCCCCAAGCCCCAAGAGGAAATGTTAAGACCCTGGGAAGGTCCACCTGGGGCCAAGTGAGTGAGCAGTGTATTGGCTTTTGTTGTGGTTGTTCAGTCATTCAGTCACTTCTTCATGACTCCATGGACCATATATGCCAGACCCTTCTAGCCTCCACAGTCTTCTGAAGTCTGTCCAAGCTCACGCTCGTTGCCTCCATGACACCATCTCTCCATCTCATCCTCTGCTATCTCCTCCTTTTGCCTTCAATCTTTCCCAACATTATGGTTTTTCCCGATGAGTCTTTCAGCTTCAGTATTTAACCTTCTAGTGAATAGTCTGAATACTTCTTTGAGTATCAACTGAGACAAATTTCTGATTGCCAAGCCCTCATTATAGTTCTGGAGACTAAAGAAGGGATTCTTTCATGCTCCCAAGCCAGTAACAGCATCGATCTAAGTGCATGGCTTACTGAACTTGTCATTCCTCTGGTAGGAGAAAATAAGGAAAGAAAAAGAGTTCCTGGGCACTCTGCTGGTGGAATTTGAGATGAAAGGAACAAAATGAAGTCATTGAGTTTAATCACCAGGACAATGGATGGTCAGCTGCCGTCATTGGAGTGAAGGGATGGCCAAGGTGACTTGGGCAGGAGTCCAAAGGCTCTGCTGGGGGAAGGAGTGGTGCTATCATCTGAGAATCAGATCACATCTTCCACATGTCTGGGTGGGAGGTAGTTAGTGCTTGTTAATTTGTTAACCTGGTCTAAAGCAGTGGTTATGTTATTTTTATTTTTACCAAAATCTTTAGGAGAGAACTAACCCAATAAAGCTCCTTTCTCAACTTTTACAATTCAGAGGTCTGTTGTTCATTTAGAATGACATCTATTGGGCTGCTCATTACGTATTCCTAAAAGACAAGAAAAATAAACATACCTTCCAGCCTGCATTCCATCAGACACCATATGGGCTCAATTACCGCACTACCAGAGGTAGGGGAAAAATGATGGAACTGACTTTATATTTATAAACTGTGTCAATAGCGGAGGAGTCCCACCAGGAATGAAAGCTAAGAATAGCCAGCTGAGCTTCATATGGACTTGTTGTGTGACCTCAAGCAAAACTTTTCTAAATCTCAGTTCCCTTTATGGACAAAATGAGAATGACAATGACTGTTTTTAAAGTACCTTTAAAATCTTGGGTTAAAAAATATTCTGAAACACTATTTGACATTTCTCAAATCAACACTAGAAATCCTATGTAGTATCCATTCATTCGTCTAATCATAATTCATTCTTTCATTCAACAAATACTTAGGTTTATTGAAAAGATTAAATATGATAATGTTAGTGAAGTGCTTACATGAACCTCGAAGGCCTAGATAGATGTTATTATTCTTTACAGATATACACATGGGCGTATACATATATACACATATCTATGGAGTATGGATGGAGCTAGACACAGAATTTCCAGTATAGAAACCCCTTCCACCAATGTAGATCAGCAATTGGCCTATAGCTTTTGTTCATATGGAGTAATAACTTTCATATATATACATGTATATATACATGTATTTGTGTATACATACAAACATACATACAGATGTATCTGTCTATATCTACCCATCTTTCCTGGAATAACCTATTCCCACTTATACCTGTTCAAAATTACCTAGGCTTCAAGGTCCAGGCAAGAAACATCCCATCTGTGAAGCCCTCACTGAGCCCCTAACTAGAAATGATTTCTTCCTCCTTTTTAAGTGTCTCTCATGATATTTTTAACAGTATACATGTGCATTCTTTTTTGAAACAATTTTACTTATTTTTCCCCCAGTTTTTTAACATATTTATTTAAAGTTTTGAGTTCCAAATTCTACCCTTCCCTCTTTCCTTCTTTTCCCTCCTCCCTGAGATAGTAAGCAATCAGATATGGTTTATACATGTGCAATTATGTAAAACACTTACATGTTAATCATTTTGTCCAAGAAAACTCTAATAAAAGAAAAAGAATGAAAGACAGAAAGTGAAAAATAGCATGCTTCAGTCTGTATTCCATCAATATCACTTCTTTCTCTAGAGGTGGATAGTATGCTTCATCATTAGTCCTTTGGGATTGTCTGTTGGGGAATTCTCTTACCCCATACTCCCAGGCCTTTGTCCAGCAAAGGCCTGATCTCGCGGGCAATGCATGAGGCAGGAAGCCAAGGTGGTAAGCAGCTCCATTTAATCAAGTCAGTGACCAGATTTTATAGCCTTTATTACGTAGTACTAGGACTGCCTTGGTCTGCCTATTCTCCACCTACTCTCCGCCTACTCTTCTCCTATTCTCCTCCCCTTTCTTTCCTGCACTGTCCCCATGATTCACCTGTGCACAGGTAAATCCGGAAGAGAACCCTGCACCACGTTGCCAACAAGGGCGAGACCCTTCCTCCAAACTCCATCTTGTTCCTCCCATACCTCAGAGCCCTGAGGTTATCTCAGCTGGTTCTGGGCGCAGAGGTCCAGCGATGTTTTGGGGTCGGCTCTAACTTGTCCGTTACAATTGTCTTGGATCATTTTATTGCTGAGAATAGATAAGTCATTCACAGGTCTTCATCAAGTAATATTACTGTTACCGTGTACAACATTTTCCTGGTTCTGTTCATTTCACTATGCATCAGTTCATATAAGTCTTTCCAGGGTTTTCTGAAATCATCCTGCTTGTCATTTCTTATACCACCATAATATTCCATTACAATCATATACCATACCTAGCTTAGCCATCCCCCAATTGATGGGCACCCCTTTGATTTCCAATTCTTGGCCACCACAGAAAGAGCTGGTATAAATATTTTTGTACAGATCGGCCCTTTTCCCTTTTGGGGGGTTGTTTTGGGGATATAGACCTAGCAGGGATATTGCTGGGTCAAAGGGTATGCCCTTTGGACATCGTTCCAAATTGCTCTTCAGAATGGTTGGATCAATTCCCAACTCCACCAATAGTGCATTTGTGTCCCAGTTTTCCCACATCCTCGCCAACATTTTCCTTTTTTGTCATATTAACCACTCTGATAGGTGTGAGGTGGCACCTCAGAGTTGTTTTAATTTACATTTCTCTGATCAATAGTAATTTAGAGCATTTTTTCATATGACTATAGATAGCTTTGATTTCTTCGTCTGAAAACAACCTGTTTGTATCCTTTGACCATTTATCAATTGGGGAATGACTTGTATTTTTATAAATTTGACTCAGTCCTCTATATATTTGAGAAATGAGGCCTTTATCAGAGATACTCAGAAAAATTTCCCCCAGTTTTCTGCTTTCCTTATAATTTTGGTTACATTGGTTTTGTTTGTCAGAAGGTTTTTATGTAATCAAAATTATCTGTTTTACATTTTGTAATGCTCTCTATGTCTTTTTTGGTCCTAAATTCTTCCCTCATCCATAAATCAGACAGATAAACTATTCCATGCTCTTAACTTGCTTATAGTATCACCCTTTATGTGTAAATAATGTACCCATGTAACCTTATCTGCTTCAAATATGTTTCTTATAAACAACATATTGTAAGATTCCGGTTTTTAATCCATTCTGCTATCCATTTCTGCTTAATGTGTTAGTTCATCCCATTCATACTTATGGTTATGATAACTGTGTACCTCCCTCCATGCTATTTTCCATGTGTTTATCCTTCTCTTTCTTACCCCCAACCTTTTCCCTCCTCACAAATGTTTTACTTCTAATCACCACCTTCCCCAATATGCCCTCTCTTTTATCAGTCCCCCCTCCCCCTTCTATTATACCCATCACTTTTTACTTCCTTATAAGGTAAGATAGATTTCTATATCCAACTGAGTGTGTATGTTATTCCCTCATTAAGCCAATTTTGATGAGAGTAAGGTTTAAGTTTTGCCTGCCACTCCCACTTCCACACCTTTTCCTCCATTATAATATCTCTTCCATGCCTCTTTTATGTGGGATAATTTATCCCATTCAATCTCCCCCATCCTTCTTCTTCCAGTGCAATTTTCTTTCTCACCTTTTTATTTTCTTATTTTGGGATATCATCCCATCAAAGTCATCTTCTATCCATACCCTCTGTCTATATATACTTCTAATTACTTTTGTAGTAATAAAGTTGTTAAGAGTTACAAATGTTACCTTGCCATATAGAAATATAAAGTTTAAGCTTATTGAATTTCTTATGTTTTCTCTTTCTTGTTTCTTTTTTACTTTTTTATATTTCCCCTGAGTTTTGTTTCTGGAGGTCAAAATTTTTATTTGGCTCTGATCTTTTAATTAGAAATGCTTGGAAGTTTTCCATTTCATTAAATATCCATTTTTTCCTGAAATATTATGTTCAATTTTGCTAGATAGGTGATTCTTGGTTGTAATCCTAACTCCTTTGTCTTCTGGTATATCATATTACAAGCCCTCTGGTTCTTGATTGTGGAAACTGCTAAATCCTGTATAATCCTGACTGTAGCTCCATGATATTTGAATTGTTTCTTTGTGGCTGCTTGCAATACTTTCTCCTTGATCTGTGAGCTCTGAAATTTGGCTATGAGGTTTCTGGGAGTTTTCACTTTGGGATCTCTTTCAGGTGGTGATCAGTGGATTCTTTCATTTTCTATCTTGCCCTCTGGTTCTAATATCTCAGGGGGGTTTTCTTTGTTAATTTCTTGAAAGATGTCGTCCAGGGTTTTTTTTTTTTTTGGATCATAGCTTTCAGTTAGTCTAACAATTCTTATATTATCTCTCCTAGATCTATTTTCTAGGTCAGTTGTTTTTCCAAAGAGAAATTTTACACTTTCTTCTATTTTTTTTTTACTTTTTAAATTTTGTTTTATTGCATCTTGATGTCTCAGAGAATCATTTGTTTCCACTTATTCAATTCAAATTTTTAAGGAATTATTTTCTGCAGTGAGCTTTTGTACTTCTTTTTCCATTTGGCCCATTCTATTTTTTAGGGAGTTATTTTTCTCAGTAAATTTTTGTATATCTTTTCTCCTGCTATTAACTCTTTTTTCATGATTCTCTTGCATTGCTCCCACTTTTTTTCTTCTACTTCTCTAATTTGGTTTAAAATCCTTTTTAAGCTCTTTCAGGAATTCTTTTTGGTCCTGAGACCAAATTACATTTTTCTTTGAGGCTTTACATATAACCATTTTGATACTATTATCCTCTTCTGAGGATCCTCCCTATTACCATGATAACTTTCTATAGTCAGTCCTTCTTTTTTCCATTTTTTTGCTCACTTTTTTCTGCCTCTTTTGGTGACTTGATGTTTTTATGTGAGAGTTGGGCTCTGGTCCTGCACTGTCCCAGTATTTTTGTGCTGGGGCTCTGGGTCTTACTGCTGGCTTTCACTGGGCTTCAGGGCTTAGCTACTTGCTTTCTCTGAAGGTTTTCCTTCTTGCATGTACTGGGGTGGGGCGGGTACAAGGGGAGGCCTTCCTGTTGGCCTCCCTTTGATGTGGGGGTTTAGCTGTGGACATGCTCTAGGGGTGGAACCTTATTTCTGGGATGCTGGTAACAGTCTTTTTGGTGACGGGCCCTGGAGGAGGAATCTTGTTGTTGGTCTGCCCCAGGAGTGGGGCCCTTCTGCTGGGTTGCTATGGAAACATGGTCTCTCTGCTGATAGGCCCCAGGGGCAGGGTCTCACTGTTGGCCAGCTCTGGGGAGGGCCTTCACTACTGGCTAGCAATGGATGGAGGCCTGGCTGGTAGCTTGGGCTGGGGTAGGTTTGCTGGGGTGGGGCCTTGCTGTGCTACATAGACTGCTCACTTGCTTGGGGGCTGCACACTTGCAGAAGGGTGGGGCCTCACTGTTGGATTGCCCCAGGCTTGGAGCCTTGCTGCAGGCCCCCTGCTGTGAGGCTGGCTGCTGCTGCTGCTGCTGCTGCTCTTGGACCTGGCCCCCCTCCCACCCCAGTGAGATAGACCTTTCCTGCAGGACTGATAAGCTGCTTCCCGGCTCCTAGACTAATTCAGAAGTGGTTTTCTAGTTGTTTGGAGGGAAAATTGGGAGGGCTTCAAAGGGTTCCTTCCTTACTCCACCATCTTGGCACCAGAAATTTCCATATGTATTCTAATAACTAGACCAGGGGTGGGAGAACCTGCAGCCTCGAGGCCACATGTGGCCCCCTAGGTCCTCAGGTGCAGCCTTTTGACTGAGTCCAAATTTTACACAACAAATCCTTTTATTAAGGGGATTTATTCTGTGAAGTTTGGATTCAAAGGGCTGCACTTAAAGACCTAGACAGCCATGTGTGGCCTTGAGGCCACAGGTTCCCCATCCCTGGGTGCATTGAGGCAAGATGAAAGAGTTTGGACCTCAAGTTTTAAGGAATGGGAAGCCTTTAAAGGATCTTAGGCAAGGGAGCGATATAATCAGAGATCTGGTTTGGGAAGACTCATACGGGAGCAGTGTTCTAGCATGGATTGAGGGTTGGGGAGAGAGACTTGTGGCAGCCCAATCAGGGAGGAAACTACTGCAATAGTCTAGAGATGATGCAGGGCTTGAATTATGGTCTTGGTAGGAATGGAGAGAGGCCAAAGATGGTTTTTCATTATTATGAAGGTATTTATAGTCAGGGAGACCTGAGTTCAAATCCTACTGAGGACATTTGTTGTATAATTCTGGACAAGTCTTATCTCTGAATCAAATCATCTCTAGATCAAATCGCTTAATCTTTCTAACTTCAGTTTCCTTCTCTGTAAAATGAGGGGACTGGACTCAACGACCTCTGTGGTCCAGCTTTCTCTCTGCGGTACTATGAGCCTATGATTTTCCCCCTCTCTAATCATCAATCTCACCTACTAGTTCCTTCTTGGGTGCCCCTTCAGACAGGCTCAATTCTTCCCCCATTCTTAAAAAACAAGTAAAAAGCCAGCCCTTCACTACACCTTTCCATGCTTGTAAACTCATCATTCTATAGCGCTCCTTCTTTCTCAGCCAGATTTCCTGGAAGAGCTGTCTACACTTCCTGCCTTCACTTCTCTCGTTCAATATCCCTCAACCCTTTGCAGCCTGGCTTCCAGCCTCGTCACTCAGCTGAAGCTGTTCTCCCCAGCGGCTTCTTCCCTGCACGTCCAATGATCTTTCCTGTCGTTCTTCTTCACTTCTTTGTTCTTTGCTACATTTTATGCCCTCTCCTAGATTTTTACGCCCTCTCTCTCTCTCTCTCTCTCTCTCTCTCTCTCTCTCTCTCTCTCTCTCTCTTTCTCTCTCTCTCTCGGTTTTCATGTTCTATTCTCACCTGGTCCTCCTCCTGCAGATCCAACTACTCTTCCATCTCCTTTATGGGGCTTATTATTCCTATCAAGACTTTGACTCTGGGCATATCCTCAAGGCTCTGGCCCGGAACTTCTCTTATCTCTCAATACAAGGGGTTTTTAGTCTCTTTGTGTGAGTGTCATGGATTCCTTTGGTAGTCTGATGAAGCCTATGGACTCCTCAGAAGAGCGTTTATAAGAGCACAAAATAAAATGCATATGATTACAAAGGAAACTATATGTGTATATATATGTGTGTGTGTGTGTGTGTGTGTGTACATATATATGTGTGTATATATATATATATATATATACATACTAATCTTTCTCCTGAACTATAGCCAGTTACCTGTTGGCTGTTTCAAACTGGATGTCCTAGAGACATCTCAAATTCACCATGTTTGAAATTATTCTCCTTCTCCCCTTTCCCCAGACTCATTCTCCTAAACCTCCCTATTTCTGCCGAAGGTACCCTTCTGTTCATAACCTCGGCATCGTCTTGACTCCTCCATCTACTACTTCAGCCCATGTGAACAATCAGTTTGTTTCTGCCTCCACAAAATCCCTCCCCTATTTGTAGATCCAGAGTAGACCCCTCTGTCTACCCACAGGTCATCGTCGAAGTTCAGAAATTCATCACCTCTCTCCTGGATGATTGCTGAATCCTGAATGATTACCCCTAAGTACTCTGCCTGCCTCTTTGTCCACCCCAGGCCATCCTCCAGACAGCTGGCAAAATGATTTTCCTTAAATCTGACCATGCAATTCCCTTACTCAATAAACTCCAGTTATTCTCCGTTGTTTCTAGGATC
Organism: Phalanger gymnotis; assembly: GCA_028646595.1. Taxonomy (NCBI): domain Eukaryota; kingdom Metazoa; phylum Chordata; class Mammalia; order Diprotodontia; family Phalangeridae; genus Phalanger; species Phalanger gymnotis. The sequence goes on along the minus strand of CM053623.1, from coordinate 50,841,654 downwards.
AACTCTAAACCCCTCTGTGTGGCAGTCAAAGCCCTTCACAACCTGGACTCAATCTATCTTCCTAATCTCATTATACATTGCTCTCGCACTCTACAATCCAATCCACCAACCTGGCCTCTTCATTCCTCACACATGGCCCTGGATCTCCCCACCCCTCTGCCTTTGTGCTGGCTTCTTAATTCTCTTGTCCTGACTGTCCCCCACACCTGCAATGGACTCCCCTCTCAGCTCTATCTCACAGAGTCCCTGATTTCCTATAAGAAACAGCTCAAGGGCTAAACAGATTGTCATATTTGAATGCAACCAAATATTACTGTGTTGTGAGAAACAAAGAGGATTTGATGAATACAAATGAAAGGCTCATGTAAACTGATGCAGAGTGAAGTAAGCAGGGCCAATAAAATGATAGACACGATGACCACAATCATGGAAAGATGGAGAGAACCGCTACAAAACTGTCGAAAGTTAATGTGGCAAAATTACAAAGACCAAGCCTTGGCGCAAAGAAGAAATACGAGAGAATTTCCTCCCCCTCCTTTGCAATCAGGAGTCATCCCAGGCTCCTCATTCTCCCTTATCCACTCTGTCTAAGCTATTGCCAAGGCCCATTGATTTCATCTCTCAAATATGTCTCCTGTTCTCTCCACCACCCTGGTGCAAGCTCTCATCACCCCACTCCTGGACTGTTGCATTAGCCGCTCGCGAGTGCCTGCTTCAAGTCTTTCCCCATCCAATCCAGCCCCCGTTCGGCCACTAAAGTGATTCTCCTAAAGTACCTGTCCAATCATGTCACCCTACCCCCTATTCAGTAAATTCAGTGACTCCCTGTGGCCTCCAGGAGCAAATACAAACTGCACTCTTTGGCATCCAAACCACTTCATAACCCAGCCCCCTTCTACCACCTGGGTCTTCTTACCTCCCACTCGCCAACAGGTACCTTCCCTCCAGTGAAACTGACCTGGCTATTCCACAAACAAGACATTCCATCTCTTTGGCTTTGGGCATTTTCTTTAGCTGTCCCCCAAGCCTGGAATGCTCTCCCTCCTCCACTCTGACCACCCTAGCTTCCTTTAAGTTCCCAATTAAAATCCCAGCTTTAACTGGAAGTCTTCTCCTACCCCACTTCATTCTAGCACCTTTCCTCTGTTAATTATTTCCTTTTTATCCTATATACAGATTGTATCTTTTTGTTTTCTGATTATCTCCTGTATTAGATTGTAAGCTCCTTGAAGGCAGGAACTTATTTTTTTTTTTATCTCCAGCACATAGTACAGTGCCTGGAACATATTAGGCACTTGGTAGATGTCTATTGATTGATTTTTTAATCTCTTTATATTTATTCTTTTTTCAGAAGGGCTTTCTATTTATTCTACAAATAATTATATGCAAGGTATCCTAAAAGTTTTAGTGCAATTTAAACTTCAAAAAACCTAAACTTTAAAAAAAAACTTTAATAAGCTAAACTTTTCAACCTTAATAATTTTAATAATAGTAAGACAACATAAAGCTTTAATAACCTTAAACTTCACTGAGTCTTTTGGGATAATCACTGTATGCACTGATTGTTTCTCCTGATAGAATGTAAGTTCCTTGAGAGTAAGGATTATTTTGTTCATTGCATTTGGGTTCCTGACATCTAACACAAGCCCACCCCCCCCATTCCCTGCACTCGAGCCTGAGCGCTCACACGTGCGCATGCGTGTGTGCACACACACACACACACACACACACACACATAGTAGGTACTTAATAAATGCTTGTTTATTGAGTGAATTCCTTATTACAGCATGAAGGTGACCCTGGGTTCTTAAAGTCTATGCCAACAAAATGGCAGCTTTGGCAGGTTCTGTTATGTTTGGGAAAGCTATTAGCATAGGCCTGCAGATGGACTCTCTCAGTGCTGTCCAAAGGACCAGCCTCTATGAACTCCCAAAGTCTCATCCCTGGTTTGCCACAAAGTGACCATTTCTTCAGCCCCAACATTTCTCAAAAGAGCATTTGCCATTTGTGTCAGTCATGGGCAGGAACCATATCAATATCACTGGTTGCTTAACTAAATTTTGTTCTACCACAGCTTGTGTCAACTAACAGTTACATGAATGCATGTAGTTGCAATGTAGCCCCATGATAAGCCACTATGCTTCAGCTGGTTATGGTAACAATACATGCCCTATCATGTGCCTTGATCGTAGATTTAGAATGGAAAGGGACCTGAGAAATCCCCGGGGCTGCAACTTTTTTCTGTCCCAGCACCCGTGGCTTTCAGGACCTACTTTTGTGTAGCCCACCTACTCTGATGTACAAAAGATGTATAATACTGTCATAGCCCACCAGACATCACCAGGAGAGTCTTTAAAAACAAACATTTCTCATACACATCTCCTCTTCTCCACTAGCACGCTACTACTTTTATTTGGGTCCTCATCACCTCTTGCTTGGTTATTCCAATAACCTTTTGTCTCATCTCACCCCCACTCCATCCTCTAGTTGCCAAAGTGATTTCCCTCCAGCATAATGAGCCTTGCCGCTTCGCATCCTCTCCTCAGTAAGCTCTAGTGCCTCCTCATTCTCTCCAAGATCAATTATAAACTCCCCTGCCTGGCGTTTGAAGCTCTTCATAACCTGGCCCCTTCCTACCTTTCTGGCCTTTGGTCAATTGCCTTCCTGCCTGCCCTCATTCTTACACACCTGACTCCATCTCCCATCTCTACACCTTTACTTTGGCGGTCAGCCGTGCACAGAACACTCTGCCCTCTCACCACTGCCTCTCGACTTCACTGGTTTCTTCCCAGGCTCAGATCAAAATCCCACCTTCTGCATGAGGCCTTTCTCATTCCCCTAGCAGCCTTCCCCTCTGAGATTACCTTACAACTAGTAAATATATGTCTTTCATGCACCTATTTACAGGTTGTATCCCCCATTGGAATATGGGCTTCTTGGGGGCAGGAATGTTTTTACCCTACTTTGTATCCCTAGTAATTAGCACAGTGTCTTTCACATCATAAGTGTTTAGCAAATGTTTTTCGATTAATTGAATAATATTACAATGCACTATTAGTTTCCTATGAACAATGCAATATTTATTACAAATGGACAAAAATCCAAATGACATCACGGCAAGTTTTCACAACATTATGTCTGATTGGGGTTATAAAACAATCTAATTAGTACCATTATTAAAAACCAGCTTGGGTCAGGACAAAGTTTCACAACCTATGCCTATATTTTTCACATCACCAAAACACTCAATTTACTCTATTACATATCATGATGATTAGATTTCTTAAGTCACAGTAACAGTAATGAGCCCCTCCTCACTTTTCTCTGTCTTGTCATTTTCTTCTCTCAAAATTAAATTCACTTTCATTTTCTTTTTTCCTGGAACTCTTTTAATAATTACCATTATCAATTTCAGAAAAACCTGGAAAGACACACATGAACTGATACAAAGTGAATTGAGCAGAACCAGGAGAACATTGTACATAGTAACAGCAATATTGTACAATGAAGAATTGTGAATGACTTAGCTATTCTTAGCAATACAGTAATCCAAGACAATCCCAAAGGACTCATGATGAAAAATGCTATCCTCCTCTAGAGAAATAACTGATGTCTGAATGCATACTGAAGCATACTATTTTTCTCTTTCTTTCCTTCTTTTCCTTTTTTTTCCTCTCCCTCTCTCTTTCTGTTCAAGTCTTCTTACGCAAAATGAATATAATAAGGCAATGTTCCCATGTAAAGCCTGTATCAGATTGCTTACTGAGAGGGGAGGGAAGGAGGAATAGAATTTGGAACTCAAAACTTTTTTTAAAAAAATGTTAAAATTTTTACCCCTTCTTAGCAATGCAAGGACCTAAAACAATTCCAAAGGACTCATGATGGAAAATGCCATCCACATCCAGAGAAAGAACTATGGAGTCTGAATGCAGAGCAAATCAGACAATTTTCTTTTGTTTGTTTGTTTTGTTTTTTTTCTCATGATGTCTTCCATTTGATATAATTCTTCTATACAACATGACTAATGTGAAAATATGTTTAATAGGAATGTATATATAGAGCCTGTATCAGATCGCAGGTCGTCTTGGAGAGGGAGGGGGAGGGATAGGGAGAAAATTTAAAACTTATGGAAGTGAATGTTGAAAACTAAAAATAAATAAACTAATAAAAATGGCCCTTGCCAATAAAAATGTTAAAATTGCTTTAACATGTAATTGGGGAAAATGAAACATTTTTAAAATAATTACCATCATCATAATGGTCCTTGGCATTTTCCCAGTATTTTTACAAGTCAGAAGTCTGTGGATTTCCTATTGATGATTTCTGATTTTGTTGATTACTAGAACATCCTAAGTCTGGGTGATGGGGAGTGTGACTGTCCTATTAGCAGGAATAGGGAAATCAGGCGAAAGGACCAGTTAGAGGGTGGGTGGGGAGATGGGACTGAATTTGAGGCGTTGTAGTTGACTTTATGTTTCAAGTGCATCAAGTAATGAATCTTTCTGGAGCTTAATTAAGAAGAGCTATTAGCCCTCTATCTTACTCGATCTTACTTTATTAATATGCTGAAGGATGTAGAGAAGCACCCATGATTCTTTCTTACTTGTCTCTTACCTCCCACTCAGCTGATTTAAATATTTTCATACTTTGCAATGAATCCTGTAGTATAAGTGTCCTTATACTTAAAAAAGAGAAGCTCTTGAATCTTTCTAAGAGCCTAAACTTTATTTTTGAACTTATTTATTTTTGAAAATATTTTTGAATATTTAAACTTTATTTTATATTTTATTTTATTCCAACACCTACCAATCAGAAAACAGTTTATATTCCACAGCATTTTAAAGCTTGTGAAACACTTTCCAAAATGCTGAGAGGTAGGTTGTGCAAGCATTGTCATCCCATTGTACAGTCAAAGATACTGAGGCTTAGAGCCATAAAGTGACTGCCCAAGTTCTTACAGCTATTAATGGCAGAGCTAGTGACGAAGCTCCAGTCTTCTGAGTCAGAGCGCAGGATCTGAAATGGAGGGTTCATGTTTCAGTGACTTGTGTGACTTGGAGCAAGCTACTTCACCTCTCTGGGTCTCAGTTTCCTCATCTGTAAAGGAGGAGGTTGGTCTAGGCTGGACTAAGGTCCTCTCCAGATTTCTAGCTCTGGTATTATTTTAGCCAAACCTGGCGTTCCTTCTCCAAGCCAATGAATCTCTCCTTAGCCTAAAATTTAAGGCTGTGTGATCCGCATGACCTTTCTGTACCTAAGAGGGCTAATTGCTCTGTGATCTCAACGCCCCCCAGGCCACTCTTTATAAATCGCACGGCAGGTTCTAATCTATATTTATAGAGGGAGTTTCCTCACAGAGAGTCCCCTCTGCTAATGAAATCAAAAGTCTTCTGGTCCAAAAGAAAAAAAAAAAACCAAAAACCATTTTGAAGCCCAGGTGCGAATGGTCTTCTCTGGTCTCTAACGACTTAGAGCTGAAAATAGAAGGTTATGGATGGACAACATGGAAAAGACAACTTGGCATCTGTTTCACTTTCTTGCCTAAATCTGCCCCCCCCTTAATTTACTTTTACAGAGCACTTTAAGTCCCTGAGAAGTAGATGGGATAAGCCTCTTATATAGATATTAAAGATGTAAATTATTATTATTATTATTATTATTATTATGTTTTCTGTACCCCTCAGCATTTATGTTAAAGACATAGGTTCAATGAATGGAGTGCTGAGCCTGAAGTCAGGAAGACTCATTTTCCTGAGTTCAAATCTGGCCTCAGACAGTTCCTAGCTGTGTGACCCAGGGCAAGTCACTTAACCCTATCTGCCTCAGTGTCCTCACCTGTAAAACGAGCTGGAGAAGGAAATGGCAAACCACTCCAGCATGTCTGCCAAGAAAACCCCAAATGGGGTCACAAAGAATTGGACATAACTGAAAATGACCAAACAACAAGCACCACCACCGCCATTATGCCTGTCTCCCAGCACTAAATTTCGGAATCATCTTTTACTCTTTCCTCTTCCTTACTCCCTACATCCTATCCGCAGTTAAGCACAGTCCAGTCTACCTCCACAATACTTCTTCTATCTGTCTCTGGCTCATTTTTCACAGGACTACTACCCTAGGTCAGGTTCTAATCACCTCTCACCTGGACTAAATTTAGAGCTGAAAGAAACCTTAAAGGTAAAGGAGTCCTTATTGTCATACCTCTTAGTTTCCCTAACAGCAACAACAACAACGATAAGCATTTACATAGCGCTCACTATGTGTCGGGTGCTGTGCCAAGCAGTTATCTCATTTGATCTTCACAACAACTTTGTGAGGTAGGTGCTATTAATATCTTCATTTTACAGATGAGGAAGCTGAGGCAAAGTTTCTGCTCTCAAGGAACTCGCTTTCTTCTTTTTAATTTATTTTTTATTTTTAGTTTACAACACTCAATTCCACAAATCTTGGGGTTCCAGATTTGCTCTTCCTCCCTCTCCTTCCCCCTTCCCCCCAAGACAGCATGTGAATCTAATGTAGGTTCTACATATACCTTTCACATTGAACTTCTTTACATGATAGTCAAGTTGTAAGGAAGAAGAGTTATAACCAAGGAACTCACATTCTAATGAGAGAGACAACAAATAAAAAAGTGGGCATGTCATATACATATGTGTATGTGCACATACTGCTGTGCACATACACAGCAGAAGATCATCTCAAAGGAAGCGAGCTGAGAAGACAGGGAATGGCCTCCTGCAGAAGGAGAGAGTTGAAGTAAGTCTAGAAGTTAGCCAGAGAAGACAGGAGACGAGAGGAGGGGGCAGAATATTCCAGACACGGGCCAGAGCCACGACAAAGGCCTGCCATTGGGAGCTGGAGTGCTGTGTTTGAGAAACTACAGATCGTCCAGTATCACTGGGCCATAGAGTATGAGGGGAGTAAGGTGTTAAAAGGTTGGAAGGTAGGAAGGAGCTGGGCTGTGAAGGTCTTTAAAAGACAGAGGAGTTTATGCTGGATCCTAGAGCATCCCATATAATGTCCTGCCTACAGGACATTGTTTGTCTATAAGGCCATAGGAGATTGCGACTGGATCTCAGCAGAGCGTCTATAGCTGGATTTGGGAATTTTTGCCACAGAGATGATCATTGAACCCACAGCAACTGATGAGATCACCCAACGAGCTAGCGTGGAGTCAAAAGAGAAAAGGGCCACGGACAGAGGCTTTGGGGAAAATCCACAGCTGTTAGGCATGACACAAGCAGTGACAAAGCAGAGCAGTCAACCAGACAGGACAAGAACGAGGAGAGAGAGAAAATACACAGGAAGAGGTGACTGACGGGTGAGATGCTGCAGAGGGGCTGAGCAGGATTGGGACTGAGAAAAGGCCATTAGGTCTGGCCATTAAGAGATCACAGGTCATTTTGGAGAAGACAGTTGCAGTTGAATAGTGAGGTAAGAAACTAGACTGCCGAGGGCTTAGACAAGGAGGGGAAATGGAGGCAAGGAGTGCAGGCAGCTTTCTCAAAGAGGTTAGCAGTGAAGGGGATGATAGGATGGTGGCTAGCTCTGGGAGGTAGCAGCAAGGAAGCATTTTCTAATGAGTGGGGAAACACAGGCATGTTGGGGAGGCAGCAGGGAAGGAAAAAGGGCATAAAGAGAAATTAAAGGTCGGAGAGTGGATATGGTAGTAGAGGCAATGTGATGGAGGAGTCAGAAGCAGATGGGCTCAGGAACACATACGGATGGATTTGCCTTTGCAAAAAGAAGTTCAGTGACTTACCCAGGGTCACAAAGTCAGTATGTGTCAGAGCCAGTACTTAAATTTAGGTCTCTCTGGCTCTCTACCCACTCCACTTCACTGCCTCTCAAGAGTCTAATATTTATCAACTATTCTCCAAATCCCCTTGCTGAGCTTCTGGGAGGTTGGGAACCCCTCATCTAGTCTGATCTTCTCATTTTGCAGATGAAGACACTGAGGCCCAGTCCAAGGTGGGGGTCTCTTAATCCAGTCACAAAGCAAAAAGCAGAGGCAGGATTTGAATGCAGATTCTCTTATTCTATCTCCTATTCTCTTTCCACTGAAACATCCCCGTACAGCTCAATAGTCTCCAGGGCCTTGTTGCCTATCTTGCTGTGGCAGTGGCATTTATACAAGATGGTTATTGCTGCTGTCTACAAATGACTACTTAATTAAGGGGGAAAAAAAACCAAAAGAAAATAATGTTTGTGTGAGTCAATTATTTTCTTCACATTAATGTTAATTAGGTAAGCCTTTCCCCCTTTAGAGCCTTGGCTTTGTGGGGGTCAGTGCCTGTGGTTGATACTGTTCACATTTTTAGCAGCCCCTTATTGATATGCACTCATTGAGCTCTCTTGCTTAGAATCAATGTGCTAGAATTGGTTGACTCAGAGGATTCATAGGAAGATATATGGTAGTAACTTGTTTAGAATCTTGCCCCATTGCAGCATTCCAGATCCTTGCAGGTGTAAATGAAACCAACCTAAGACCGCCATCCACAGGTCCAGAGAAAATTGTCCTTTCTTAGCAGGTGCTCTTTGAAGGCTGGGATCACAGAAAGACTTCTTGCTGTCTTGCTTCCTAGTGACTACATACTTTGACTGTGATAGGTGATATTTTATATTATGAAGTTTCCTCTTTACATGAAGCCAGTGACTAATTTTTTAACAAGTTGATTCCTGAACAGTATAGTCCAGGGTTGGGGAAGCTGTGGCCCTCGAGGCCACATATGGCCCTCTAGGTCCTCACAGAACAAATTTATTTGGATTCAGTCAAAGGGCTGCACTTGAGGACCTAGAGGGCCACATGTGGCCTTGAGGCCATAGGTTCCCCAACCCTGATAGTCAGTGAAAAAACATTTATTAAGAACTTGTTATTTGCCAGAAACTGTGCTAAGTGCTACAAATGTAAACTAAAGCAAAAATACGATCTCTGTCTTCAGGGAGCCCATGTTCTAATGGAGAAGATTACATGAAAATACCTATATACCTAAGATTACATAGTGTAAGTGGATAGCTGGTTTACTCGGAAAAAAATCCGCAGATTATTCCAAACTTGGTTGAAACAAGAAACAATGTAGCTTATATTTTAACTGGAGCATCTCGACTTTTATCTGACAATGAAATTCTTTCCTCTCCATGCTGTCAGCAAGTGAATTTCCTTTGACTTTAGTCTATGTGGAACTTACCATTGACCAAATTTTATTTGCTTTCATTTCCCCATTTAAATTCTGCCAAAGCTGAAGTCGCCCATCTTACAGTTTTAGGAGGAGATATAACTGGGCTTGAACAAGTATGAGGGGAGCTGCAAATAAAATGGGGGCATTAGTCAGTCATTCAATAAGCCTTTGTTAAGTTCTACGATATACCAGGGACCATGCTAAGCACTAGTGATACAAGGAGCAGCGGGGGAGAAAAAATAAAAACACCTACGTACGAATAGGATATGTACAGGATAAGTTGAAAGTATCGATAGGGGGGAGAATCAATAGAGGCAAAGGGAAAAGACTAGAAGCAGGGAGACCAGTTACAAAACTCCTATACTTAATGTGAGGAACGATGAGGACCTGCATTATGGCAGAGTCCATGTCATTGGCTTAAATAGGACACTGCTGCCATCTAGCAGCCGAGGATATCTATGCCCATAGTAATTAAACGCTAATCAAAATCTAAGCTTATGTTGTACACATACTAGCTAAAGTTCATGGGTATTTCTTCATTTATAAGTGTGACATTTGATTATTTACCTCGATATTGTCTTTAGCCATATATAATGTTTGGCATATGGGATTGAGAGGCGGCATGGAGCTGTGGACTGATAGCTTAGTTTGGAGCCAGAGGAATCTGGATTCAGATTCCAACTCTGTGCCTTAATCTGTTGCCTCTCTGTCTTACCTCTGTTGCCTTGGGGATGCCTCTTAATATTTCTGAATCTTAGTCTCCTCGTTTGTGAAAATGAGTGGATTGGATTAGATGGCCTCTGAATCCCTTTCAATTCTTAAGCTACGTCTCTAGTCTGCAATGAAATAATTTATGTAAAGCATTTTGGAAACCTTAAAGTCCTATATAAAAACAAGCTTATTATGGTTATTGTACAAATATGGAGTAGAATGCATTGGTAAAACAAAACAAAACAAAAAACCCTGATTTTGTGATGCTTATCCTTTATCACATTCTTTGGTTGTTGTGTTTGAAACATTTAAATTTGACCTATGCAAGTCTTATGTGGGTGGGCCTTTTCTACCTTGTGAGGTCAAAGCTGAATGGCTGAAGGTGACCTTAATAGAATCTTCAACAATTGTGGCACAGATTGTCAACAAATGGGTAAAGCACATTGTTTGAAGGGAACAATTAAGTGTTTTTATGGTCTCCACCAAAGCTATGACAGGATTGATTCAGAGTTGAATATGTCTCTAGAAACAGTCAGACTCCAGTCCAGGTAAATACTGAAACCCATCCAGGAGACTTGGCCTCACAGATGAATCTTGGATCTCTACCTCCCTGCTTCATTGTGAAGTATTTATGGTCTTAGAGTTATGCTCAAACCCCCAAATAGTGTATTCTCTAGCAAAAGAATAGGAACCATAAATCAAATAGCAAAGCTTTTAATTAGAATGGAAGTAAACTCTCTGTCCCTAAAGGAATACAGTCCGTCACTCGGGAGAGAAATGCTCTCAGATAACTCTTGCTCCAAGGGACGCTTTTCATAACCGAAATACTTTTCATGGCTCCAACTCCAGTCTTGGTCCTATTGCTCTTCCAATCTGTCCTCACAATTGCTGTTACTTCCCTGGCCTTAAAGTAATAATTTGTTCTCTTTTGTTCGACTGCCTCTCAGGCTAATCCAGACATTTTCAGATCTTTTTTTAAGTCAGTCTCATATCCATACGAGGACAGTCTAGAAAAAAGCCTCTCAAAACAAGACTTCCCCTCCTCCAACAACTTTGTGCCTCATTGCTGGGAATTCCCCCAGACAGACTTGGTATGTAGGTTAGTGGGAATAAATTCCTTTTAACCCTCATCATGGCCCTTGTTCGAGGCATCGTTTTATCCCGCTACTCCCCGAAGCTATCTCTTCTCTTTTCATTGCCAAACTCCTATAGAAGATTCTCTCTATGACTTGCTTCCACTTCCACACAAAGACTCCTCAACTCCTTGCAATCCCACTTCTAATTCCACCATTTAACAAAAACTTTCTTTTTGAAGTTCCTACCAATCTCTTAATTGCTAAGTCCAATGGCTTTTTTTTTCTAATTTGCATCCTTTGCTTCTCAATAATGTTGGATATTACTGAACCCCATTCTCCTAAATGTGCTTTCCTGTCTGAGTTTTTCATTTTGCTGTTCTTTCCAGTTTCTCCTCTTATGTATCTGACGCATCATTCTCATTCTCTTCTGTCCTATCCCCATGTGTAGTTATACCTTAGTGCTCTGTTCTGGACTATCTTTCCTTCTCCCTCCCCTTTCTTTTTCGAAGACCTCGTTAGCTCCCATTGGTTCAAGTATCTTCTCTGCAGATGATTCCTAAGTCTATCCCTCATTTCTTTCCTGAACTCTAGTGCAGTATTACCAACCTCAGTCTAGGCATACCATCTGGATGTTCTTCCTGATGGCATTCATCCTGAAACCTAGCCCTCTTTCTATATTCTCTTTCTATGTTGAGGATACCACCATCCTTTCATGGGTCTGCAACTTCAGAGTTATTCTCAACACTTCACTCTCCCTTCCCCTAATATCTAAACAGTTTCCAGGTATTATAAATTCTACCTTCACAAAATCTCTCACAGAGGTTCCCTTCTCTCCACCTACATAGTGCCTGTCTTGGTTCAGGCCCGGATCACCTCATTTCTGGACTATCTCCTCATTGGTCTGCCTGATTCCAGGCTTTTCCCCTTTCTGATCCATCCTCCATACAACTGTCAAATTGAAATTCCTAAAATATAGATATGACCCTGCTCAAGAAACTCTAATAGCTCTCTCTTTACTTTAAGAAAAAATGTAAAGTCCTCTATTTGTCATCTAAAGTCCTTCACTGTCTGGTTCCAACCCACCTTTTGAGGCCTAATGTACCTTACTCTCCTTCACACATTCTACATTCCAGGATAGTTTCCATGCTTGACTTTATATCTCCCGACTCTGTGTCTTTGCATAGGCTGTCCCCTATGCCCAAAATGTACTTCTTTGTCACCTCTACCTCAGTAAATTCCTAGCATTCTTTCAAGACTGGGTTTAGGGCCTCCTACAGGAAGACTCTCAAGAATTCCCAACTGCTAGCACATTCCCTTCTCCTTTTCCTGCCCTGCCCTCAGCCTCCTCTTCCCCATCCCGATTACTTTGTATTTTCTTTGTGTGTATGTTACATTTGCTTATCTGTATACATGTTGTTTCTTTCTGCTAGAATGTAAGTTACTTGAGGGCAAGGATTATATCATAGATCCTTAGCTAATACTTATTGAATTGAATTGAGCCCTGGACAAGGAAAATTAACTGTGGCTTCAACAAACCTCAAGGAGTCACTTAGCAACACCACAAAGGACTGGGCAGGGCAGGGCTGGTGACCTTTGGCCTCCATTCCTGCACTTATAGTCCTATCACTCTCCTCTTTCCACTGTCCCAGAAGCAAAACTTTTTCAGTCCCTGCAAATCACATGTGGTACACAAGGACATAATGTAGCTGTACATCAAAATCCCAAGATACAGAAAGATCCATCACAGAGAATCTGTGTAAATACATCTCATCACACATTTGGGTGACAAAGTACACTTTAAATACACGCTGTATGATAGTGGGCCCTATTGGACAGTTTGTAAAACTATTTCATCCATTACCCTTGGAGGATCTTATGTCAGCCTGGTTACAAAGTCAGTAATCCTGAAGTGACCTGCTGTCAGTTCTGTCCCTTCAGTACCCTACCTACCCTGGACCCTTGGATAACCCAGACTGACTATCACTGTCTCCAAGCCCTAAGGAGTCAGGTTCTGTAGATGACCTCAGATCCTCTGGACCTCCATAAATGGAGTAGTAAGGAAGAAAGGCTCAGCTCAGAATTGAGCCTTCTCATCTATCTGGATATAAGAACACCTAATCTTTTGTGACATGATTATTCTATCCTATAAGGAAGAATTATGGCTTTTTAGTGATGTGTGGGAAGTATCTTTATTACACAGGTTTTTTTTTTCCTTCTAATGCCTACGTTTTGTAGTCAAATTCTAGTCTGTGCCCTTAGAAATAAAAATCCTGATATGAATTCATGATTGTAGACTTACAGAGCAGCTGTTTCTTATGCCTTTCTGTTACTCTCAACTCGCCATTATAAACTCCTTAAATCCAGGGATTGTATCTTCTCCTTTGAGTCCTTAGCAACTCCCACAGTGCCTTATAATCAGTTATAGGGCCTAAATAGCTGTTTGATGATAATGGACAGAAAATATTAAAGTGCATAAGATTTTTGCAATCTTTTAGGCTGTTGGTAACCTCAAAACCCATGTCTTTTTTTTTTTCCCTATTCGGTGCTTAAATTCTAAATTAAATTTCTTTATTTGCCACAAGTAATCCCTGGACCTCCTGCTTGGATGGCTCTTTCAAGCAGGCTCAATTGTCCTTTGAGAATGTTGGACTGGATCTTTATTCTCTGTATTCTTTCTTCCCACGAAAAGTTATTTTTAGCAGGTAATTAGCCCTCACAACTCCTGGTCTCTATTTGAAGGGGGTTTTTGAGCAGTAGGTTTCAAGCAGGAGGGGAGGTTATTTGTCTTTAATTGCTTGCCTACTTAATGAAGAGTATGTTTCATTGTGCTTGGGCCCCCAAGCTCTTAAAAACTTAGGACAATTCTTTAAAATCTAATGACTCTGCTCAGGGACTGTAAAGTAATGAGGCTGAGTCGGGTGGCTTGTGGGTGTCAGGCTTCATATTTAGTAGTCCCAGCACATGCATTTTTAGGAACAAAGGAAGTTTCAGAGGCTAATGGTTATAGTGGGGGGGGGGGGAATGAAGGTTGGTTCTCTAAAAAAAAGACTTGAAAATCAATGGGAACTAGAATCTGAATTGTAAGCAAATGAAAGAAAGCAGGTGAGAAAATCCAAAAGGCAGAAATATTCAGGATGAATTGAGGAATAGAGGCTGGGGAACCAACATAATGCAGAGAATGGTACCTCACTTTCCAAGTTGTAAGGTGTATAAATTTTAATGATCACGAACTTCTTTCTGAAATAAAGGCCTATCGTTTTATCACCAGACTTCTTCTGGTGAAATTTATGGCTCTGAGTCACAGAATACTATAGTCTCTGAAGCATTAATGATCACCCATGGGGCAATGGAGGGAGGCCCATGGTGGGTGTGAGAAGGCTGCACCACATTACAAACAAAGATTATAAGGAGATAAAAATGGTGTAAAGTACCTTATCAAAGGAATGTATAAATAATAAAGAAGGGCTGGTCATATGGCGAAGACAAAGGTAACTGGCAGACATCCTGTCTGCTGATTCCTATCCTTAGCTATTTAGGAGACAAAGTAGGTTGAAAAAAATTATTTGAAATTCAAGAGATATTTGTTAAATACCTCCGATGTGCAAAACACTCCAGGGATACCAACATGATTCTCTTATTTTGGATTTTAATTCCCTGTTTACCATTTTTACTCTGTCCTTTTCAAGTCTCAAGAACTTTTTTTTTTTTTCATAGAGGAGAGAAGCATCATTTCATAGCTTTTTTTTTTCCTAATTGGAATTGTTTTGGTTGAGTCTTCAATTCAATTTCATTGAATTTAGTTCAACAAATATTTATTAAGTGGTTATTGTGTGCCAGGCACGGTGCCGAATGAAAGACCAAGACAAAAATGAAAATGTCCCCGCCCTGAACAACCAAATGAAAAATATAAGCATGTACACAGATAAGTAAGTAGACATCTTTAGCCTCTTCAGAATTTCATCCCAACCTCTCTTTAATCAGTTTCTGTAGAAATTTGTACCATAAGATCCTACTGATATTTTCTCTGATCTCTTTGAAATCTGATCAAGGGGACATGAGACATGCATGGCCAACTTTTCTTTATCACAATTCTAAGACGAACTACCGCTGACTTTCCCCCGAGGCTCTCCTAATTTCTACTTTACCAGCAAATTCTTCCTTACTGGGCAGAACCAGGGGCAGAAAAATAGTTCTCCTTGTCACTTTGGTAACCTTTTAAAAAATGAAATGATCGTTTCATGAAATGATCACCAGGTAAATTAAAACATTTCCAGCTGTTATGCTTTTGGTAAAAATAGAGCTCCGACAGATGTGAAAATTTACACTTTATCATACCATCATTAATTTATAGCCTCTGTGCCAGGTTTATCATGTTTCCCAAACTCCTTCTCTTTCTATCCAGGTGGTCTGCAGTATTCTCCCGTGATGACATGCCACTTCTCTTTCTCTTGCTGCTAATCCTCACAAAAATGCACTCACCCCTTAGAGGGCACCCTTGTGATGATGAGACTCTCTGAACCCTGACTGCTCATTAGATGACAGATACAAAACTCATCACTAGACCCATACCTGAAAGCCTTCCTCATTGGACAGCATCAGGGTCTTGTGACTTTTAGCTCAGGTACATTAGGGACTAGGGGAGGGCTCAGAGAATGTCGAGGATGCTTCATTTTCCCCTATCGCTTTGTCATTATCTATGTCTAACACCCCAGACATCCTGCAGCACAGTCTGACATGGAAAGCAACCTCCGGGACGCACATAACATAGGGGAAGTCATCCCAGAGCTATTGGTGTTGTTGTTGTTACTGCTGCTATTACTGTTGTTGAGTTGTGACACCATTTGGGGTTTTCTTGGCAAAGATACTGCAGTGGTTTGCCATTTTCTTGTCCAGCTCATTTTACAGATAAGGAAACTGAGGCAAACAGGATTATGTGACTTGCCCCAGGTCGCACAGCTAGTAACTGTCTGAATCCAGATTTGAACTAAGGAAAATGAGTCCTCCTGACTCCGGGACCACTCTGTCCAATGAGTCACCTAGCTACCTTTAGCTATTGAGTTAGAATTAGAAAATTCTGCTTAGTTTTTTGTCAGGCTGCCTCCCTTCAAACCAGTTGGAGGATTCTACCCAGCAAAACCAAAAAGAAACTATGTGGGACAGGGGCAACCAGTTCTCTTCAGGCCTGATAATGCTTGTAGTTGGCATGCAAATAAACCTGGTTGCAAGAATAAAAGAACTAGGTGCCAAGATTCCCAACTTTCTTCTGAATTTCTTCTTTTATTATGCATAATTTTAGGCAAGAAAATCACTTGTCTTTGTTTCCCTATACCATATTGAAAAGTGTAGAGGATGAGAAGAGGCAAAAGGCTATTGGACCAGATAAGGTACTGCATTTCTTCCCAACTCTAAATTCTATCATTCATATTTATTTCAAATGACATTTTTATCTGCAGCCATTTTCTAGATAGCTTGATTTGTACGACACACATATGAACACACCAAAAAAAAAAAAGGCATGAAAATTCCAAATGGACAGATTTACGTCCGTTTGTCAGTGGAATAAGGAAGACTGACTTTGTTGGTTTGGCAGAATATCCAAGGTACTTATTCAACCATTATCATTGTACTCAATATTCTGTTGATAATTTTCTGTTCTTTGCCTCTTCTTAATTCTAATTTTGAATAAACTATTTATGTGGAACTGGGGGGTTTCAAGACAAACAGAACGGTTATTATTTAAGTTGTGATCCAGTGTGAATGGGCTGTTATATCCTCTTGGATCTTCCTATTGAGCATAAGATTGAATTATTTCTACTCTCTTTCAAAACCTTGTCCCATGGGATCTCAGTGCTGAATCATTCTCTCCCGGATGTGCTGGGCAGTTTATAGCCATCCTTTATGAAATACTGTTGATGTCTTCCATTTATATATATATATATATGTATATATATATATATATATATCGCTAAACAAGCAGTATCTTCCTACTTCTTCAGGAAAGACTATAGGCCCTGGGGTTGGAGAATGAAATCAAAAGCATCGGAGTTGGTGGGAGATGAGAGAACAATTAGAGAAAGAGAAATAAATTTAGCTCAGAAAAAAAATGAAACTGGCCAGAAGAGAGACTTCTTGGGAAGCTAAGGAGTGGGAGGGCTCAACTTTGACCAAGAGTGGGAAAACACACCTTTTTTTGGAGAGTCAAGCAAAAGGACCCTGCTCTTAAAATCATTTGATCAAAAGAATCCAGGCAGAAAAGTGTCTCCTAAACTGGGATCTGTGTATGTTCTAGGTACTGTTATTGACAAGTGGCTTGTATTTAATTCATGAAACTAGTCTAGTGAGCGTAATCTTTGCCCACCTCCTCTCCCAACACACCCATAATATTGTATTGGACAGACAGTACAAATGAATAGTGATTTGGGCTTGGAATTATAGGAGAAGAAGAGAGCGAACTGGCCGAAAGGAAGGAACGGTGCATCTTTTAAACACTTTCTTCTGGTGCTTGGGAAGCGCATCATATTGCAATCTTTGAAGAATCAAAATGGCGGATCACTCAAAGGATAATAGGAAGACCGATATTAGGTATAAATAGACGACAGCATAAAACCAATGACCGAGAAACCACATACAAGAAGAGGTAAAAGATACAATGAAAGCGATGCGGTGGGAAAAGAGGGGGGCTAGTTATAGGATGAGGGCTAGAGATAACGGGTAGACAGACATACTGTGTGCCACATTGGTACCCATTAAGAGACCTAAATAGATGCCTCTAATATGTTGGCCAGACCTCCTAGAAGGGATTTTAGAGAGGTGAATGAGATAAGGTCTTCAATTCACCATTAGAAGGTGTCTCACATTGATGAGATGCGCTGGAATAGTTATTTCTGGTATTAAGTTCTTTGCTGACCCTGCTTTTGATCCCCTCCCCCATATGTGCCTGTTCAACTTTTTTTCTAGATCCCTTGACTAGTGTCTTCTCATTCATTAAAGAGCACAAATGAGAAAAGCCATTACATTGGGCCAAGTGTGTATAACAGTGTATATGCAGGGGGCAGAGCCAGATGGCAGCTAGAAAGCAGGGACATGCCTAAAGCTCTCCCCCAGGACCCTCTAAACACCTATAAAAAACGGCTCTGAACAAATTCTAGAACCGCACAACCCATGAAATAGCAGAGAGCTGCCGGGCTCCAGCCCCAGAAAGCCTGGATGGTCGCTGGGTAAGGTCTATAGCTTGGAGCTGGGAGCGGAGTGGAGCAGAATCCAGCATGGGCTGCTCCCAGACTAACTAGGCCGGGACCTGGGCACAATAGGCCCTAGCACCCTGAATCAGTGAGCCTTGGCAGTTACCAGGCTTCTCAACACACAAATACCAAAGACAACAGAGAAGGTTACTAGGAAAAAACTGCAGGGACAGGGTGAAAGGAGTTCCCTGTTCAGCCACTGCCCTGGGGGCAGTGGAGATGGTGCAGCTACAGAACTACAGCTGCAGTTGCTTCTGACCCCAGCCCCACCTGGTGGGAGGAATTAAGTGGCAGATCAGAGCAGGACTGCAGAGCTTGCTCAGATCTGAGTAGCAGCCTGGGTTTGCAGTTCTTGGGGGAGGAGGAGCACTGGTGTGGCAGAGCTTGCTGTGTAGAAAAAGCTCTGGAAACAACAGTGCAGCCCCTCAAGCTTGGGACAAAGTACTCTATACTCTACAAACAGTCATAACCCAACAAAAAGCTCAAGGGTCAAGTAGTTGACTGGGAACATGGCCAGGCAGTGAAAACAGACTCAGATTCAGACTCAGACTTTGGAATCTTTCTTTGGTGACAAAGAAGACCAAAACATACAGCCACAAGAAGTCAACAAAGTCAAAGAGCCTACATCAAAAGCCTCCAATGAAAACATGAACTGGTCTCAGGCCATGGAAGAGCTTGAAAAGAATTTGGAAAAGCAAGTTAGAGAAGTAGAGGAGAAATTGGGAAGAGAAATGAGAGTGATGTGGGAAAACCATGAAAAACAAGTCAATGACTTCCTAAAGGAGACCCAAAAAAATACTGAAGAAAATAACACCTTAAAA
>CM053623.1:50798549-50822126 GCA_028646595.1 Phalanger gymnotis | reverse complement strand
GCCATCTTGGCTCCGCCCCTGTCGCCATCTTGGCTCCGCCCCCGACACTTATTTTTAAATGCTTTGGAATCTGTAATGTTCCATGACAGAGCAACAACAGAATAGTACTGACAAAAACGGGTGATTTTTAAAGGAAACGTGGTATAACTGCAAGAACTTTCCAATTTCTCAAAGGTAATACAGCTTGCTTTCCTATTCAGTCACAGGCACAAGTCACTGTCTATTTGCAGTGTCAGAGATATATAGTACATACTGATGAACAAAAGCTATAGGTGGTCCATCTAATTGCATATCATAGCCAATTAGTTTATAAAGAGACTTAGATTTCAAGCTAAGGCCTTTGGACTTTATTTTTAAGCAATGGGGAACAACTGAAAGTTTCTGAGCATGACAGTGACATGATTAAAAATGTCCATTGAGAAGCTAATTCTGGTAGGATAGATTAGAGAAGAGGGAGTCAGGATGTGAAGAAAGTAGTTGAAGCAATTGTGACACTCAAATAAAGAAATAATAGACAAAGCAGTAATCAGAGATTATGAAGGTGTATTGTGGAGGAGAAATATTCAAGAACTATTGCTGAGGCGTAATTAAAAATATAATAATGGCATCGCCATCCCCTCAAGTATACAGATTTGAAACAAAATTTGATTCTTTCCCCATAATCACCTACCCACCTCCATCTGCTGTTTTGTCAATTGTTGATCATACCACATTTCTGACGCCTCTCTTCCCCAACTAACCCTAACACCTGTTTCCTTCATTATAAAGTATATTTTATTTTATACGTTTAAATATATCTGAGACTAGTTCCATAGGCTTGACTAGACCGTCAAAAGGATCCATGACACAAAAACTGTTAAGAATCTCTGTCTAGACTAATAGTAATGAAAACTTGTACCAGTATTGTTGAAGAGAGGTAGTGAGAAGTGGCAAGAGAAATTTGACAGATGAGGTTAGGATAGTACTGCCTAAGCTGTTGCCCTTCTATAGCAACATTAGAAACATTTGGATATTGATGTAATTACTACCAAATTATATTTTTTTTATCACAGGAAACCTACAAAAGTAGGAAAACATAACCTATAATCACAAAATCCATACCTAAAGGTACCACACAACAGGTCAACCCTGTCTTTTGGAATTAGAATTCTTTCCCATTATCAAAGCAGTAAAATAATTTTTACTTCCTATATCTCATAAACAAGTCTAGAGCAAGACCAGAGTCACTAGTCAAGTCAAGAAGCATTTGCTAAGCATTTATTATGTGCCAGGCACTAGGCTAAGTGCTGAGGATATAAACACAAGCAAAAAGAAAGATAGCCCCTGGCCTCAAGGAGTTTAAATTTTAATACAGAAAACCATACATAAACGAGTTGAAAAAGGAGGGGAGGAGTGTTGTGACAAGTCCAGACAGGAAAGCTGATGAAGCATGGTGGCCAAATCGGGAGAATGAAATGTCACTGATCTGGACCATTCCTCAAAATAGAGGTCATTAAGAGGAACTCACCAATGGGAGTACTAGTTGGGTTCCACTTTAATAAGTGCCTAAAAGTTATTTTTAAGTAGTAAGACTGAATACCCAATTACAACAATGAATTCCTTGGTTACATAATGATATATAAAACTGTGATTTATTACAAACTCGCATAGTGGTTCAAACAATCAAAATTTTTCAAAAATGCAATGGAACTTGCTTTTCCATTAGAGTACTAAACCAAAACATAAATAAAAGGAATACTAAAAGGACAAGGAATTTCAGAAGAGGGCTAATTCCTAAGGTCAAATGTATTTCAGATAATAAAAATGAATTTTTATAATACTTAATCTAACAACCATAATTCCAGCAAAATCTTTGCCTGACACATAAGACCTTCAACAGAACAGTTATCCAAATTTAAAGAAAAAAAAGTCAAGAATAGAAAAATGGCATAAAGCATTTAAAAAAAATAACAATACAGATATTATTAAAAAAAATTAACTGCCAAAAACAACATTAAATTGGGAGGGGGGGCACACTGAGATGTGAAATTATTAACTTTCCACTCTGAAAGTTACCTCAGTTGTTCAGCAAAAAGACTGAGAATTACATTTATACTCCTTAACATGAGGCACACAAAAAGCATAGCCAACATTAATTCCACCCAGCTAAACACATGTCATTAGTCATAAAGGCAAGACAGGAGGCAGATGGCTCAGAGAAAGTCATCATCATTTTTTTAAAAATGTGTGTATACTAGTGACAATGGGTCAGTGATATTTATCTATGAAGGGCATAAACAAATTCAGAATTCATTTTTAAAGATAATTTTCAACTTAAACTTACCTTATTAAAAGCCAGTAAAAAAAAGTTTTACAAAAGATTAATATAAAGTCAGTACCAATTTACAAAAATTTAACACTTGGTCCACTACTGATCTCTTCTATGTAAAAAGAGAGCTGCTAAATTATATTTTTTTGAAAAAAACTAACCTGCCAAATTTAGAAGACAAGGTTAAAAACTTTCTCAGTTGTAATATAGTTTTATTTCATTAAACATAGGAATGCAAATTACAAAAATTACAAGCTAAAGGCATTTGAGTCCACAAACCTATCTTCAGTGCTTTTGTTTTTCTTTTTCTACAAATCTAACAATTTAATGTTTATCTAATGTTAAACAATCTAAATGCTTATCTACATAAACAATATTCTTTATTACAGAGTTATTAATTGCTGTAAGATTCACATACCTGTCTCACTTCCAGATCCTGCTGATAAAGCTGGCATGATTTATTCTGCAGTTTATACCAAAAGATGAAATTCTTTCCACTCACAAGGAAGCAGTTAATTTCAGTTAAACTGCTTGTGGCTACGGTGTCTAAAAATAATCTTCCAATTTGTAAGCCTTCCCTAGAAAGGGCAGAAACAAATTTTGTAAAATTTAAAGAGCATTGTTAAACTATAAAACCATGTAGTAAAATTCTTATTTCAAATTAACAGAATGAAGAGATCACAATTCATGAGAAATGCTCTCTTAGTGGCAACATTCAATTGATACATTTTTAGTAGGCGTTAGATTTTCAATTTTAAAAACAAAATATGAAAGCCTTTTATGGAAAAATTAATTAAATTAAAATTTTAAGTATTTTCCTGCAGGGGAAAGGCAGAAGAAAGTAGTTAGGAGTTCAGGTGACAGGTGTGAGGGCTAGATGAAAGACTTGAATTAATTCTTTGACCAAATGCTAAAATACTATTGTATGTCTTTCCTTCAGTTACCATGAATTCCAAAAGGTCACATTTCTAGAAGTAGAAAAGATAGACAATATAGTCAGTGGCTTATACTTGATTTTTATAAATTAGCGCCCTTTTCATATAATTAATAAGTTATTAAGTTGAAGATTTATTTAACTTATGTTTTTAGTCTACTGTTATCCCCTCCCTTAATATTTAAAACATTTAAAATAAGTAGATTAAATTATAAAATATATTTTTAAAGTAACTTAAAAAACTCTTTATACAGGGAGTCCTAAAAGTCAGAGCGCTGGCTTAAAACTGTATTAAAACTTTTGGGACATGCTGTATCATAAATTTCATTATTAACCTTTATATAATCACCACAAAAGTCGCTTAAATAGGTAAAAAGAATGTAAAAGTTTTAAGGATTCTAAATTAAGACTGACACTGACCTAACATTTAAGAGTTACCAGGTGGTTCAAATTAGATCGCCATATCCCAATAATGGATAAAAAAAAAAAATCAGGCAACTGTTGTCTGTGTGTGGGTGTGTGTGTGTGTGGGTGTGTGTACACACACTTAAATATTCTTATCATATTTATCACAAAATCCAAATTAGTTTCCCTTCTATCTGTAAAGTTCAGGTTAAAGGTTTATTTTTAATGTAAGTTTATATTACTAAAAGCAGGTTAAAAAAAAAAGTTTTACAAAAAAAAAGACTACTATAAACATGTTAAACATTTTACTAAAATTTAGCATTTGGTCCACCACTGCACTCTTCCATACTTCTCAGTTAATTATATTACAAAATAATTTGTCTACCAAATTTAGAGAACAGGGTAAAAACTTTTCCAATTTTAAGTTTCTAATTTAGCTCTATTGAGAAATGGGAGGAGAGAGGGAAAGACAGGCATCATTTAAATGTTTGTCAAAGTGAAAGGTTAGTTTAGCAAAATCTACCATGGAATAAATTGTCAAATAACTGCAATATTTTTATTTTATCACATTACAAAAACTGGTATAATATACAGACACCAAAGTACAATGCATATAAAATGGGGACCAGGGAGACAAGTGCTTGGCAGAACGTGAGCTTCATGAACTTAGACATCCTTTTTCAAAATGAGAAGAAACAGCAAAATAGACTTTATTAAATGGATGAATTTCTTAACATGTTCTCCAGGTTGATAATTAAAAAGCAATACTATCTTCACACCACAGTTAATTCTATTGGCATAAAAATATAAAATGACAAATAATCCATTTTAAGAAGGATTTTCTTAAAACGGAGAGTTAGAGACAAAGTAACACATTCAACTCAGCCAAAGATATGCAATGCATTGGATAAGAAGTAAGATTTGTTGTAGTGAAGTTTTTAAAAAGACAAAGTGCTCTAAGTCAGACAGACAAACAGCCAATCTCCATTTGGAAGACAGTTTCAGAGTCAACCTCCACTCACCTTCTCAAGTTCAAGTTATTATTAGTCATATACATTATTAGCCTTCCTTTTATACAGAAACCTAAGGTTTTACCAAATGAAATAAAATGATCTGATACAAGCGGCTTTTTCCAAAAAATGTTTTATTCCATTATAATAACTAATTAAGATGGTAAGTTTCAATAAGAAAAATTTTCTGAGCTGCAGTTTGGCTGATCCACGTGAACTCCACATATTAAAAGGTCATTCTTTTTTTAATTCCAAAAATGCCATTCTTTTTTTAAATTTCAAAGTAAATCACTCAATATTAATATTTCCAAAGTCTTAATAGTTAAGCATAGTTATTCCTCCCAGAACCTTCATATACATTAATGAAAAAGAAATAGCCTGATGAAATCCTTAACAAGCGAAATTCTTAATATTTTGCTGGAAAAAGGTAAAAGGAAGGGGGAGGTAACTTGCAAATTATACTACATTTTTGCAGTGATTACGCTATTTTCTTTGGCTAAATTTATCGAAAATGCTTTGGAATTTGTCAGAATCTAGCCCTAAGTATTACTGACTGCTGTATGGAATCGATTTGCTAAAACACAGAAATACCAGCTGTTACAGTACGTCCTGAGAGGGATTACTGAATATTCTTAAATTGAAGTTCAATCCATCTCTCCATAAAAAGTAGACCCAAATGCCAGGAATGTAACAGCAGTATCAAGTGCACCTGAGGCATTTACAATACCCAATAGGACTTTTAGAATCAGCCTTTAAAAAGGCTTATTTTTGAAAATTCATTATTCCAGTTGTACCTTGCTTCTATATATCACACTGTATCAGATTTTTCTGGAATCTGTCATTTGGAAACAGTGAAATATGTGAAGGTCTAAGATTCGATGTTAAATTTCCACAAGGCCCCGAGTAACCTCCCAGACTCCTGTAGTACTTCTGACATCTAGTGGTCAAACAGAGGAGATACATGTATTTTATCATATTTTTTGTTTAAAAAAAAAAACTGGTTGAGTTCACATGTCAAAGCCTCATCACTTTATACACAAAAAACAAAAAATCCATAAAGTGTTACATGACATACATGAGAAAACTAAGTGCTAGCAATTTCTAAACAGTGTTTCATTTTCTTCATTTACATTTTAAAGCATGCACTTAGTTTAGAACACAAAAACTTACGTACCAGCAATGTCCACTATAAACACAGTAATTTATCATTAAACTGTCCAAAATTCTGAGACAAGCGAGTGACTATGACCAGTAAGCCAATTAAACAATGAAAACTAGGGCATCAAATTTTCGAGATCTAGTAGAAGAAAGTAAAGTTAATTTGAAAATGACTTAAAAAGACTAATTTTTAAAAATTTTCTATATTTTACGTACATGTAGATCTGCTACATAAACCAGAGTGCTAAAGTCCAATTAAAACCATATTAGCTGCTACAATCATCAGAAGAGCATCTATGAATATCTGAACTAAAAACTTCTATCAAAAGGACAATTTTTCACAAAACAATATTGGGTTTCAATAAGGGGTAAACTTAGAGGTAAACTTTCTTAAAATAATACAATGCTTACTGCACTCCATCAATAAGAATGTTAATCTACAATCTAGAAATCTATGAAATCAAGAAATACTAGCATCTAGAAATACCATATGGCAAAATTTACTTTCAAAAAGTTTAAAAAAGAACTAGATTAAGGAGATACAAATTCCCTAATCATAAAGAGATATGTTTTCTGTCACAAAATTCAAAAAAGTAGAAATTCCAATTATCTATCTCCAAATTCATATTTATCAAGCATTAATAATATTTGTTGGATAAGTTGTCAAAAGATATGAACACATAGTTTTCAAAAGAATATCAATAATCACATGTAAAAAGTGCTCTAAATCACTAATAACTTGAGAAATGTCAATTTAAACAACTTTAGGGCTCCACCTCATACCTATCAGACTGGCAAACATGATAAAAGGGGAAAATAACAAACGATGCAGGGGCTATGATGTTGGTGAAACTCTGAACTGGACCTGCCATTCTGGAACGCAAGCTGGAATTATGTGCAAAATGGGCATACCCTTTGACCAGTTATACGCTTATTCCCCAAAGAAATCAAAGAAAGAGGAAAAGGACCTATATGTACAAAAATATTTACAGTTATTTCTCAGTAGTTAAAAATTTGGAAATTAAGCAAGTGTCCTCACACTGGAGTACGGCTAAACAAATTGTGGTACATACTTGCAATTATTATTACACCATAAGAAATTATGAAATACACAATTTTAGAAGAAATTGAGATCTCTATGAACTCATGTGGAGCAAAAGTGAGCAAAAATCAGAGAATAATTTATATGATAACATTAAAGGGAAAAAACCTTTGAAAGACTTTAGAATATCGATCAATGAAATGATAAACCTCAAATCCAAAAGAATAAAGATGAAACATGACACTTATGGAAATCACAAGACTTCCTCATATATTCCTTAATTCTTCATCATGAAATCGCACATCACATTAGATTTCAGTGTACCTCTAATGAACAGACCACTCTTCAAAGTCTAGCCTTAATTAGAGCCCATAAGTTTTGGTTTTTGGTTTGTTTTTTTTTTCTTAGAGGGGAGGGCAGGGCAATTGGGGTTAAGTGACTTGCCCAAGGTCACACAGCTAGTAGGTGTGTCAAGTGTCTGAGGCTACATTTGAACTCAGATCCTCCTGATTCCAAAGCTAGAGCTCTACCTAGCTGCCCCTGAGCCCATAGGTTTTTAATGAGGTTTAAATAGGTGAGCTCCCAAGATATTGCCGAATATTCATTTTTATCCCTTAGATTAATTTCTTAACCTTCCATGAAATGTGATCTGGTACAAGGTCATGTTGCAGTATCTAAATTCATTTGGGAATTTCTATAATTTCTCTTACTTGTTTGGCAACTCCTTTCTCAGTCTCCTTTGCTGGATCTTCATCCAGAAACATGCCTGTTAACTGTGAGTATCCCTCAAGGCTCTGTCTTGAGCCTTCTTCCCTGCTCCCTTTACCTCCTGGTACCTGCTGGCTAACCTTGGCTTCAAATCTCAGCTCAAACTCATCTTCTACAGGAAGCCTTTCCTAACGCCTCTTAATTCTCGTGCCTTCCCTGTTGATTATTTCCAATTTATCCTGCGTTTAACTTGCTTGTACATCAAGTTCTTTGAATGCTGTCTTCCCCATTACACTGTTATTTCTTTGAGACATTCTTTTACCTTTTTTTCTGAATCCCTAGCAGTTAGCACACTGTCTGGCACATAGGAGGCACTACATAAATGTTTACTGACCGACATCAAAATTATATGAACAAGAATCACTACCCAGTTGATAAATGGTCAAAGAATATGAACAGGCTGTTTTCTAAGGAAGAAAACAGCTACTGCCAAACACTAACAATATGAGAAATGAGAATTAAAGTAACTCTGAAACTAAACCTCATACCCATCAGATTGATGAAATAAAAACCGTGACAAATGCCAGAAAGGCTATGGGAAAACAGGCACATTAATATATAGTTGGTGGAACTGTGGTCCAGTAATTCTGGAAAACAATCTTGAACTCCCCAAATGCCCAAAAAGTTATTACTCTGTGTATAGCCTTTGACTGAGCAATATTACTACTAGACCTGTATCCACAGAGTCAAAGAGGAAACTTACTATGGCTTTCCTCCTTTTCCTATCCTGACTTCATGGTGAACAGCTAGAGGTCTCTGCAATTGTCCCCCAATCCTGGAATACAATACCCTTAAGGGCAGGATTCTTTTTGCTTGTATTTTTAACCCCAGTACTTTTAGCACAGTGCCAGGCACATAACTGCTTGTTAAAGCAGGATGATTTCAGAAAAACCTGGAAAGATGTACATAAACTGATACAAAGTGAAGTGAGCAGAACCAGGAGAATGCTGTACACAGTGATAGCAACACTATACGATGAAGACCTGAATGACTTAGCTATTCTCAGCAATACAATGATCTGGTACAAGGTCATGGACCCATGATGAAACATGCTTTCTGCCTCCAGAGAAAGAGCTAATAGTGTCTGAATACAGACTGAAGCATACTATTTTCACTCTTTCATTCTTTTTTTGTTGTTCGAGTCTTGTACAAAATGACTAATACGGAAATTTTTTACATAACTGCACATGTATAACCTCTATCAGATTGCTTACCATCAAGGGGAAAGAGAGAAAGACGAAGGGAACTCAAAACTTTTAAAAAATACATTAAAATTTGTTTTTATGTGTAATGGGAAGGAAAATATTATTTTTTAAAATGCTTGCTAATTACTGAAAATGCTACTAAATAATGTACATCTTCCCTGCTTATAAGGTTCCAAGGAGTCACACTGTCACATCTTATTTCTTATGAGGTAGGATAATAGAAGACAGATAAAGAGATTTCTATCAATATACTTTAATCCTTTCGAGTATTATAAAGTAATTGATTTAATCTACAAAATTATAAATTCTTAAGTACATTGTCAAATACTCCTTTTAAATTCAAGTAAAAGTAGCAGATTCCCTAAAATTGAAGGGGAACATAAATTAGCTATTATTAAGATCCAATATTTTCTCATTGTTCATTTAACCAAACTGAAAAAGTCATATGCCTTAAAGTAATATACCTGCTAATTGTGGGGAGAGAGAAACCTTCATTTTGCTGTTTTTGGTTTGAGGAAAGAATGACAAAAATACAGCTGAAGTCAGAAAATTTTAAAAGAAGAGTAAGAAAACCCATACTAAAATATTCATTATGTGTATATACTTAAAGGGAAATATGCTCAACCAACAGGCTTAATACTGTATCCAATTGTATGCTTAGAGGTTGATGGACCTGTCAAAAGTATTATTAAAGAACAATAGAATTAAACAGAAAAGAGTAGAATCGAGGTAGGGGTGGGGAGTGGGGGTGTTCATCTATATATTCTAATCACACTAGGCTGAAACCTATCTAATTTTTTTCCACGTTCTATCAATGGACACTGACCCAAAAATAAAATAAAATAAATGAGCTTCAGGTTAGTAACCTTCTACTAATGAATTTCTCCAAATATAGTTAGATTGGTCTTCAAAAAGTAGACACACAGTTTATCACAGGGTCCATACTTAAAGACACTTATGTGTTATATTGGCATAGCCTTAAAGAACCCTCCACAACACAAGGAGTCACTTGATCAGGATGGTAGAAGAGTAAAAAGGGTCGAAAGGAATTAAATGATCATTGTTCCAAAATTCATCTATAAAAAGTAATTTAACTCTTGGTATTCTCAACACCTGATCTACCAACAGCAACAAAGACAGTGTTGGAGGAACTGAACAACATCCACAAGAAGTATTATTTCATTTACTACTTGATCATTCTACTCTATAGTACTCAAAATAAGCATAAACATACTATCAGGAAGATAATTGTTGTTTTTGGATCTAGTTGCTAAGGATGAAGTAGAAAATGTATAGAAAGAGCTTCACAGGATTGTAAATTTAGAGATGGAAAGGACCACCAAAATAACCAGTCTATCTCCCTTTTGTTTTACAGATGAGGAAGACAAGGGCCAGTAAGATGATATAACCTCCATAAGATCACACAAATAAGTGGCAAAAGGTAGGATCTGAGCCCAAGATCTCTGACTGCATAAGCAAAACTCTTTCCACTCTACTGGCCCAGAATCCTAACCTAAGAGCCTTTGGAAGAGCACTGCTTCCAGTGCTGCCTGGTCACTGCTTCCAAAGCCACAGCTACAGACGACCCAGAAAAAAACTCTTGCCACCAAAGTCTTTGGCATTACCAATGGCTCGATATAAAAAATTCACATGATCTTATCAGTGGAGATGATATAAAAGAATGGGCCTTACCATCTGCTTTGCAACTTTATCTTAAGGATCATGTAGCCTTTCCATCTGACTTGCAATGAAAACCTTCCATATATACTGTCTCCTCCAGTAGAATGTAAGCTCATTGAGAGCACAGACCACCTTGACTTTTATATTTGTATGTCCAGCCCTTAGCAAAGTACTTTGCACAGATTAAATGCATGTAAATAGATGCTTTATTCATTCATCCACCATACCACATCAACCTCCAATGTAAAAAAAAAAATGTAATATTCAGTAACTTTAAATGCAAAAATGAGTAAAGGGAGGACAGAGAAAACTATATTGGAAAATGTGTTGTGGGATCAAGAAAAATCTCAATAGCCACACCATAAAAACTATCAATAAGAGAGTCACAAGGTACTAAAAGTAATATGAAACATCATCATGAAAAGCAGAATAGGCTATATATTTACAGAAAGTCAAAAGGCAAAGAGGAAACAATATAATATTTGTTAATAGCTTCAGTAATTAGCAGGATACAAAATAAATCCATAAAAATCAAAAGTACTTCTACAAAGCAGGAGGCAGACATAGAAAGGGAAGTTCCATTCAAAATAATCAAAAGGTATATAAAATATCTAGGAGTCAATACACCAAAACACACTCAAGACCTATATAAATACAATAACAAAACACTCACTGAAGAAATAAAGGACTAAAGTAACTGAAAGGATGGTTGCTCATGCTCCAGGCAGAGTCAGGTCAACATGATAATAATAATACTACCTAACTAATC
Organism: Phalanger gymnotis; assembly: GCA_028646595.1. Taxonomy (NCBI): domain Eukaryota; kingdom Metazoa; phylum Chordata; class Mammalia; order Diprotodontia; family Phalangeridae; genus Phalanger; species Phalanger gymnotis. The sequence continues at coordinate 50,810,847 of CM053623.1, read as the reverse complement.
TACAGATTTAGTACTGCCAATAGAATGTTTTACAAAGCTAAAACAATATAAAAGAAAATTTACTTGGAGGAAACAAATGTAAAGGTGGAATAGAGAATAGCACTTGCAGACTTCAAACTAAGCTAGAAAGTTATAATTATCAAAATTACTAAGGGTGCTAGTTTTAAAACGAGCAAAATCAATGGACCAGGTTAAATAAGAAAAGAAATAACTGAATTCAATAAATTAATTTATGATAAATCCAAAAACATAAAATTGCCTAGGATAGAATTATATACTTATTTAATAAGAACTGCTAGGAAAACTGGGAAGCTATTAGTTACAGTAACAATTATTTCAAAATCAAGTCGGACTGTTTGGAACAAGGCCAAAATAAATTCCAAATAGGGAAAGAAAAAGAATAAAGATAACACTAAGCCACTAGAAAAGATCCAACCAAACCTAACAAGTTTTTGTTCTGAAAGGCGGCCGAAGGCCCAAAAACACTGATTTTATTGCCATTTGAGAAGTTAAACATGAAACATTCAACATAAAAAGACTGAAAAGACCTATAGGAAACTTTAACAAGTATTTGATCTCCTAATCAAACAAAAGGGTTGGACAGCTGAGGACAACACTGGTCATTTGCAAAACATTACAGATGATAAATAGAGGGGAGAAAATATAAGTTTATTCCATTATTTCCCTGAAAGAAATTACAGAGAATGATTGAAAATAATAAGCATTGTTGCCTCACAAAACAAAGAAAAGCAATTAAGGATAAAAACAAATATGCTAAAAACTTGACATAAGAACTAGTTAAACAAGATCATCCGGAGAATATTTATAATTGAAAAAGGAATCAGAACAATGAACAAGTTAAAAAAAAAAGGCCTGCTGACACTTTTCTAGATATCTACCTTAATCGATAAAGCTAGCATATCGTTAGCAGTGGGCATGGGATGGCTATAATTAAGTCGGACTCTTTCAGTATGTTGATTAGCTTTGTTAAACTTTTTTTCATTCAACTAAAATTTTTTCTACAAATTCCAAAAAGTGGTTGATATTTGGTCGTCCTCATAAGGCGTTACTGGACCTTAATGAGTAGGGAGGGTGACATGTTTTAGGAAAAATCAATTTGCAGCCTGTAAAGAGGAGGCAACACAGTAGCAAGAAACTTGAAGCATGAAGACCAAATAAAAAGCTATTGCAGTAGTTCAGGCAGGAGATGAAAAGGGAATTAACTAGTGCAGGAATCAAGATGTCCTAGCAGAGAACTGGGCAGGGTCAAGAGAGTAGAGGTCATGGTGTGGACCTCCAGCATAATTTAAAACTCTACATATATTATTAGATTTATTCGTTATGTGCTTAAAATAATTACAGTGATAACTTTTGCCCTCCCAAAAATTATAATCATTAAATAGAAAATTTTATTCTACCTACAAATATGAAAAATCTAAATATAAAATTATAAAAACTAATTATAAAATTATAAATATTTTATATAGGAATTCTGTAAAAAATAAAAATTCAGCAAGATTTCATGTACTTATTGCTATCTATAAGACTTCATATTAAATCTTTATTTTACAAATTATGTTCAATATAAATAACATTGTTAATGAAATAAGTTTCAACTTGGAGGATATTTAACATACTATAATAATCATATATAAACGTTTTTCTTATTTGAACAAGGATTTGCAATATTTGGCTCATACCAGACAAATAATAAATCTGATTCTGTATGAAATTTATTTTATATTTTGATTTAAAGAAAGAATAGAATGAAAATACCTACTCACAAATGTGTTAGAAATGGTAGAAGACTTTTACAAGCTCTCTTGCTGAGATGAAAATTCATTTTGTTATTTTTAGCCACCTAAATTGGTTACAATTGACAACTCTTGATTGGTCACAATCAAAGAAAATGAGTAAGAGAGTAAGAGTTAAAATATATTTACTTTTCTACCGGCTAATGACAAGTGCTGTATTAAATGACAAATGCTATTACTTAGCATCTGCACCAGGGAAGAGAAAAAGGAAAAAATTCATGCACTATATATATGTATGTATGTATGTATGTATGTATGTATGTATGTATGTATACATAGGAGAAAGAACCAGAGACAGATAGAAACAGAAAGAGAGAGAGAGAGAGAGAGAGATAGTCGACAACACCTATACTATACTAGCCAAAATATATTTTAGAACCATAAAATAGACACTAACAAGTTTGCAAAGGAAGTAATGGCAATATAGAAAAAACACAATGTTTTAGTGAAACAAAAAGAATAAATTAGGAAATATAAGAGGACAGCAAAAAGGATTTAGTTGACATTAGATAACATGAATTTTTTGTGGACTCAGCACAGAGTAAGACAAGATAGATAGTATGGAACACTGCCTTTGTATACTAAATTCACAGTGTCTTGTACATAATAGTTGTTTAATAAAATGACCATTGAACTGAAATGAACTAAGGATCTGCATAACCTGAAATGTGGAATGACAAAGGAGCAAGGAGTGCAATGGGTGAAAACAGGTCAGAGATGAACTGGTTAATTACAGGATCAAGACTGTGAAGAGAAGAAAGTAAAGCCCTAGCAAGTGGTGGGCCTGGAAAAATATAAAAGTACGAAGGAATGAGAAGATGGGGGGGGGGGGGCGATGGAATAGGTTTAAGGGGAATGAGGGAGCAGATGGAGAAATGAAAGGAAAAGAATTTATGATTAGAGACAGGAATTTAAGTGTTCTGTACCATGGAAGTGGCACCATTTAGGGGTAATAATGAGGCCTAAGTAACTTAGAATCATATTAATGTGAGAAAAATAGTAGAATGAAAATTAAAGAACCGATATTGAGGTTTATGAACTGGCAAGCTAGGGTCTATAATATTGGTGCAAACATTTCCTTGAAGTGAAGGATAACAATGTAGATTGAATCCGAAAGTAGACTGAGACAAGTACTTGAGAAAGAAAGGGGATGGCCTAGGGACCAGCAGAGTAAAAATGATTGATCTAATAAGATAATACAGATGAATGGAGTAAATGATAAAGAAGGAGAAAAATTATTGGGAAATGGGGAGGGGGATCCAGAAGAGGAAATGAGGAGCAAGGAGTATAACAACACCTCTAAACTTGTGAGACATGTGAGAAGGAGCAGCTCTCACTAAAGAGCATCTTCCAGAGAAAGCCAGAGAAGAACAAGAAAAAAAAACCCATCCAGAAACAGAGGAATATACAAAGACTAAAATCATGAAAATAAAAACAAAATGCAAAGGCAGCTGAAGCCTGATTAATTGCAACTACATCCTGGAACGTAGGTAATGAAACATACTTCCTTTCTCTTAGTAAAGATTCAGATTGTTAACTGTGGTTTTTAAACATTTTTTTGTCACAAAGAAATACTAAGTAGGAGGAGGGAATATACTGAGAAATTATTGCAATGTTTTTAAAAAGTTTTAAAATAAAAACTTTCTAAATGATATTTTATTTTTCCCCAGTTACATGTAAAGAAAAATTTTATCATTCATTTTTTTTAAATTGAATTCCAAATTCTCTCCCTCCCTCTCTTTCTCTCTCTTTCCATGAGACAGTAAGCAATTTGATACAGGTTATCATGTGTGATTATGAAAAACATAAAAAATAAAAACTTTTAAAATAAAAACTCTTTCAAATAAAAAAAATTATTAAAATGCAAGGCAGGAAGTGATGGGATCAAAATAGAGATCTCATAGACCCTTCTCCAAAGGGTCCATGGATAGATTCATGAACTTTGACAAGAAAAAAAAATTATCTTTATTTTCATTTACTTTTAATTGACATTTAGTACTTCTTTCAATTATGAATGTATACTGCCACAGCAGTTTAGCAGTAGCTATCTGTAACTTTGTCACCTATAAAAATCACACATCTTCATATTGCACTAAAGTTAATACAGATATCTTTAAACAGCAATTATCTTGAGATTGCTCTAGTAATTAGTCCCCTTAACTTGCCTAGATTTTTAAAAGTATTGTCTTAGTACTTAATGCATTAATAAAAAAGCACATATGTCACTCTAGTAAATTTGATTTTTTAAATATTTTGATACCTGTTTTAATATTATGTTTCCTTTGTAATCTGTTTTATTTTATTCCATTAAAAACATTCTTCTGAGAACAAGTCCACAGGCTTCAAATTGCCAAAAGAGTCGATGATAGACAAAAAAAGTTGAGACCCATCCCCCCACATACATGTACACACATGTATGTATGTATGTATACATATACACTAATTTCTTTCTCTCTTCAAAGCATCTTTCTTTAAAAGCCTACCAAACCTACACATACATACAAGTTAATGAGGCACATAAACATTAGAATACTTTATAGCCAATTCAAATAATAAGGGGAAAAGAAAATAAAAACATATGTACTATTCTGTTTGTAAATTTGGCACTAGGCAATACTTTTCAGGATCAGCAGAGGGTGCCATTGTTTTGTTAAACTACAGAAAATGTTTTTTTAAAAAACAAGAAAGTGAAAGACATGAAAATGTTTACACTAATGAAAAATTACTAGATGCCTCTTCTTTTTGTTGTTTTATATTTCACTACAAGATATGGTAGGAGCAATATCCTAATATCACCCCCTCCCCCACTCACCCTCACAAACGCAAAATTTTTTTTTTTCTTTAAATGGTATTGACCATCCTCAAAAATCCTTGTTGGCTCAAATCTCGGACTAAAGGCTCAGGCTGTAGGCATCACTTCCTAGTCACCTGAGTAGAAAGCAATCACAAGAAGTTGAGGGAGTCTTTAATGCTTGGTTGACAGATCATGATGGGAAATTTATGCAAGAATGCTTCACTCAGCTGAATCAACTTTGAGGTGTCCTTAATGCCTATCCTTTCTGGATAGTTTTCCTTTTACTTCGGCCATGTAAATCCCCTTTTGTTGACTACTGAATGATTTCCCAATGTCAGATTTGTTCCAATACTGAACCTAAACTACAAGAAGACAGGCCTGAGTTAGGTCCAGTCCAGAATATAAGGGATGGCTTTCTAAGAGGGAGATGGGCATGTATCTATCATTTGTATCTACAAATGTAGATACAAAACCACAGTGGTTTTATAATATACCTGAGACTGCCTATATGAGCACCCATTAAACTTCTTCAATCATAACAAGCTATAATACAAACATCAAAGTTTCTTGGTATGAAAGCCTCACTGGCTGTGCTATCCAGGTTTCAAAGTAATAAAAAAAAAAATACAACACAGAAATGCTAAGCAACATTTTGCTTGCCAAGTATAAAATTTAAAGGTGCTTGTTTTAATTTGGAATCATAAATTTCTGTAAGATCTACTGACTGCCTATACCCCACAAAATTTCCAAATAACCTAGATAAAGAAGTCCTGAAACTAACTGAGCAAAACATCTCACCAAAATAAAATGAAACTCAAGATGACTGATTAAATGGCTTTTAACTAGGATCCATCACGGAATATACTCTGTATCAGGTAGGAGTCATATTGAACAAAGCATTCCAGGAACCATATCAAAGTTCTTAATATTGCTTCAAAGCAGATGGCTGAAAAGAACATACTATAAAAGCATAAGGAACAACAGGTCACCAAGTAACAAAGCCAAAAAAACGTTTTTAAATGTTTAATTAAACACGTAACACAAACGACACTCAAAAAACACTAAATCATTATGACATTCTATTACAGTATTTCTATTACACTAATGAAGCAACACAGACAATGTGACAATGGATTCTTTATATCTAAAAACAGTACAAAGATCGTGTATTTCTAATAATAATTGAAATTTATGTAACACTTTAAAGTTTACAAAAAACTTGACATTGTCTCACATCCAGTAGCATGTAAAATAGATCTTCGTTTTACACAGGAGGAAATCAAGGCTTGAAGAAGTGAAGGAACATGTTCGCAGTCCCACTGTTCATTAGTGTCAGAGCTGGAGTTGGACCCCCAACACCTCTGGGGCCCAAATCCACCACCCTGTCCCACAGATTTTCCACCACACCGCCTCTTTCTGCTAAGTGACTCACTGGCTCTGCACATTTCAATCTAATGCACTCACTGGAGGGGAATCAAAATTTAACAATCTAATCTCACTGTTACCACACTAAAGCTAAAAGATCTAAAATGTCTATAAAGCCCCCCAGTCTTTCATGTTTTCAAAATAGTGAAATGAAACAAGTGAACAAGTCAGCAAGTGTTCACTTTCTATATTTGCCAATACATTTTTGCCACTCTGTGCCAACTCTTTTCCTACATCCAATCAAGTCTGAACAAAAGCTTGATGTTACTATTTGCAAAAACCTCACCTACCAAATGTCAACTGAGAAATAAAGCAGAAGGTAAGATGCATTTACACATCTTGCAGAAAAATATCACAAGTATTTACTAAATGCCTACTATGTACTCAACAATTATTCCAGCATTGGTGCACTTTCATTCTCCTCAGCTTAATGGTCAAGGCAATGGAGTTGGAATATGCCTTGCTCCCCAAGGTCACTTCCAGGTTCTCTCCTTACCTCCATCACTGAGTAACCTCTCTACCCTTGAAGTTCATGGCATTTCCATCTACCACCCAACAAAATCCTGGTACCTGCTGTCCACAGACTCCCAAATCACTCCCACTCCTTCCTCAATGAGTTCAGCTGTTATTGTTCAGTTATTTTTCCATCAGGTCTGACTCTTCAAGATCCCATTTGGGTTTTTGGCTTTTTGTTTTTTTGGCAAAGATATTGGAGTGATTTCCATTTCCTTCGCTGGCTTACTTTACAGATGAGGAAACTGAGGCAAGCAGCGCAAGGTGACTTGCCCAGGGTCACACAGCTAGTAAATGTCTGAGGTCAGATTTGAACTCAGGAAGATGAGTTCCATCCAAAGGCCACCTAGCTGCCTTAATCATTTAGTACCTGGCTAAAAACTTACCTTCCTCCCCAATTCCAGCCCTAGTACTAGGGGACTCCAATATACATCTTGACTCTCCCTCAAATCCTCTAACCACTCAGTTTTACAACCTATTCACTTCCCATGAGCTACTTCTCCAACCCATCTCACCCACAAATTACCACCTCCAGGCTCACAAATTCCAAAGCCTCCCTATCCAACCATATCTACTGGTTTTTCACCTCTCCTTCTGCCTTCCCTTAAAAAAACAAAAACTACTCCCTATCTTCACTTTGGTATCCAAATCCTTGAGCTCTCAGTTCTCTCCCAGGACATCTCTCCTATACTAGCCACCCTCCCTCTATTTTTCCCCATCTTGACCCCCAAGTGAACCAATTCAACTCTATACTATCATCCTCTCTTGGAACACTAGCCCCCTTATCATCCCACTGAAAACTGCTCTCTCCAGAGTAACCAATGATTTCTTAGTCGCTAGATCCAATGGCCTTTTCTCAATCTTCATTCTCTAGTGCTTAACACAGTGCCTGGCACATATGAGGCACTTAATAAATGTTTACTGTTTGATTCACTGATTCTCCTTGACCTCTCTGCAGCCTTTGACACTACTGATCACCCTTCCCTCCTTGGCAATCTGAGTTTCCATGACACCATTCTCTCCTGATTCTCTTACTACCTATATGACCTCTCTTTTTCAGTCTCCTTTGATGAGTCCTCTTCCAGATCAGGCCTTCTAATCATAGGTGCCCCTCAAGGTTCTGTCCTAGACCCTCTTCTCTTCTAGTTATCAACTACTTCACTTGGTGATCTTATCAGCTCCCATCATTTTAATTACTATCTCACATCTTCAACTGCCTTTCAGATATCTCATAATGGATGTCCAGTAGACACCTTAAACTCAATATGTCCAAAACAGAACTCATCATCTTTCTCCCTAAACCCTCCCCACTTCCTACTTTCCCTATTACTATAGGAGTGTATGGGGTGTTCAGGGAGGACTAGGATCTCCGGTGTGAGGGCTTGCTGAATCATTTTCATGGCTTACTCAACCACCTTTGGTGTTCACCTGTCCCCCAACCCTCACCTGTGGCTCTAAGAAGCTATAGCATACACAGCGGCCACAGCCCAGTAAAACTATCTCAGCAGACAGGCTAAACCAAGTTGAGAGTAACCAACCAACTTCAAACCCATTGGTGATTTAGGGGGATGTCTACCCCAAGCATGTGAAGACTTCCCCCAATAGAGTGGGCAGATGAGAACAATTAGTTCTAATGGCCATGAAGGTGCCTGAAGCAGGTACTGTGGAGTGCTTGGAGCTTGGTCAGACATTGAAGAAGCCAATGTCATCTACTACAACCTGGGCTGCTGCCACTGACTTTTGTCTTGCCACCACAACTGTGTAATGGCAAGCAAGGTGCAACTTTTTGTTTTGTTCTTTTTTCTTTTGTAGTTCTAGTTCTTCTCAGCACTAAGGTAATCAAGTGCCTTTGACTGAGACTTGCCTTTGTTTGAAACAAGAGTCTTTGATTAATTAAGAGTCTTTGATGACCTGCTTAAGTCACAAGAAAGCCTAAGTCACATGAGTTCAAGTCCCATGGTTGTGACCCCCTCTGTGGGCTGACCCTGAAGAAGTGTATATATACTCCGAGGTTAGCATTTTGCTTGGGGGCTCACTCACTCATGGGAAGTGTTCCTGTGATTTGACTAGATGAGACTCTGGGTAGCTGTTAAGGAGCACCCCCCCCACTTTGAAAACCCAGATGTTGATGCTTCTCTCTCCAGTAATTATGTATGCATTGTTATGGACAGACAGAAGCCCTGTCTGCTGATTTGTGTTATTTGCTCTGCTTATATAATTTCTGCCTGTAATTTCTGCTTGTGTTTTCTCTGAAATTCAGGGTGCTGACTTTTTCCCCTGAACTAAGTGAATGATATATGTATGTTCAATTAAAGTTAGATTGTAAACCCCTTAAAGTTGCTTTCCTTAGAAAAGCGGATCAAAGAACTTGTGCTAGCAGCCCTCCTGTGTGCTAGAGTTATTGGCCTTACACAGCCACAGTAGCTGCAAGCAGTACTGTTGTTAAAAACTGCAGAAGAGAGAGTGAATGCAACTCTGCCTCGCTTACATCAAATTCATCAACAAGGCAAGACATCACCCCATGATGTCACTGGTCCTCTTCAAAAACAAAAGATGAACAAGAACAGAGGGTAACACCATCATCCTAGTCTCTCAGGATCAAAACCTAGAAGTCATCCTTGACTCCTCACCATCTCACCCCTCATATATCTAATCTGTTGGTAAGGACTGTCAATTCTACCAATGCGACATCTCTAGGATATACCTACTTCTCTCCTCTGACACTGCCATTACTCTAATGCAGGCCCTCATCATCTCACACCTGGATTATTGCAATAGTCTGCTGGTGGGTCTGCTTGCCTCAACTCTCTCTTTACCCCTATCCACCCTCCATTCAGCCACCAAAATGATTTTCTTAAAGCTCAGGTTTCAAACATATTATTCCCCCACTCAATAAACTCCAGTGACTCCCTATTGCCTCCAGTATCAAATATAAAATCCTTGGCCTGGAACTCAAAGCCCTTTATAATGTATCCCCCTCCTAACTTTCCAGTCTTTTTAATATATTACTCCCTATCAAATAATCTTTGATACAGAGACACTGGCTTCCTTGTTATTACATGAATGAAACACTCCATCTTTCAGCTCCCAGCATTTTCTCTGGCTCTCTCCTATGACTAGAATGTTCTCCCACTTCTGACTATTGACCTCCTTAGCTGTTTTTTAAGTCCCAACAAAAATTCCATCTTTTGCAGGAAGCCTTCCCCAACCCCTCTTAATTCTAGTTCCTTCGCTCTGTTAATCATTTCCTATTTATCCTGTATATAGATTGTTTGTATATATTTGTTTATATGTTGTTCCCCCCATTAGGTTATGAGCCCTTCAGGAGTTTTTGTATCCTTAGCACTTAGCATATTGCTTGGCACATTGCTGATCCTTACTAAATGTTTATTGATTGAATGAGTTTAAGAAATGAATGCCTGATTGTTGTTCATCCTTGTTTTCAAAGAGGACCAATGACATCATGGGTGTGGCTGCTATTCCTGCTACAGCTTCTTGGAGCCACAGGGGAGAGTTGGGTGATAGGTAGACAAGGCAAATGAGCAGCCCTAAAAAGGACTCAGGAAGACTACACACCAGAGGTGCTAGTTCTATGAGTAACAAAATAAGTAAACCAGTAAAAAAAAAAATGAAATAAAACAATCCATCATATATTAAGTTCTTGTGGCACTGGGAAAGTCCTAATTTTAACCCGAATAAGAAAATAACACTGGTGTTAATCCATGTACAAAGTATGAGTTATCACTCTCCTCCCCAGTGTACTGAAATCTAAAACCTAATGGAAAGCTAGCCTACTTCAAGGCAAGTTCCAGGGGTGTCTGATCAGGGTTAAAAAAAAAAAAAGATTATCTGCTTCATTCAAGGGATTTAATGCATGCTGAAGTACTGAGTACTGAGGCAGAACTTTAGATTTATTGAAGGCTAGTCAGAACTACCCTAGAATGAAAGCCATAAAAGCCTCCAAATCCAAGAGGAAAACTAACTCACAATGGCAAGAATAGTAGTTTGGGAATAAACTGGCTAAAACTATATTAATAAGAAAAGGGTGATCACCTATCTACAGGCCAGTTTTTCCCTGGACACAAGCCAGCAAGGAAAAAGACTTCTTAAAGAGGAAGGAGTAGAAATTGTCAAGGAGATAAAAGGGTTTGGGAAAAGTAGAGATTAAAAATGTTAATAGGAGTGAAAAGGGATTTGAAGAAGACATGAAGGACCCAAGACAGAACAAAAAGAGGAGAAAAAAGGTGGGGAGAGTGACAACTGCATGATTACATATTCTTACAGATAGCTGCTATAACAGCTACTAGCAAGAATGACAGAAGACTGAAGAACTTGCTTCCTTAAAGCAAGGAGAATACACTATTGCAATGACACATAGAGAACAGGATGCAACTTCCTGTCAAAATCAAGTAATTTTTATTAATGTTCAGAGTACAGGCAAGTGTCCCTCTTAGAAAAGGGTAAAGGTACTCAAAAACTGTTTCTCCATTCACCAGGTAATAAGGGGAAATTAAGGATTCCTTTAAAAAGTGAAAGAAGTATTTCAAGGTAAAAACAAAGTATAAGAATCTAAAGACAGTGAGGAATGTCAGATGGTTAGAAGGCACAAAAAAGCAAAAAAATAAAATTGGAGCTATAAGATAGTCAATAGCACTCACTATGTTCTAAGCATTTTGCTAAGTTCTAGAGATACGAATAAAGGCAAAAACATGGCCTCTGCCTTCAAAGAGCTCATATTCCAATGGAGGAGAAAATAAGCAAATAAATATCTAAATACAACACAAAATACAAGAAAATGAGAGGTGATGTCAGAGGGAAGGCACTAGCAGTGTGGGGAAAACAGGAAAGGTTATCTGCAGAAAGTGGGATCTGAGTTGTGTTTTGAAGGAGTCCAGAGAAACCAAGAGACAGAGATAAGGCAAAGGAACATTCCAAGCATTAAGGAAAGCCAATTATGTTGTGGCATGCATGAGGAACAACAAGTAGGACAGTATAGTTGTATGGCATATTATGTTAGGGGGACAAAGGCATAAGAAGACTGGAAAGGTAGAAAGAGTCCAGGTGGTGAGGTGCTTTAAAAGCTAAACAAAAGGGCAGAGCCCAGATGGTGGCTGGAAAGCAGGCACTTGCCTAAAGTTCTCCCCCAGGTCCCTCCAAACATGTGTAAAAAATGGCTCTGGACAAATTCTAGAACTGCAGAAGCCATGAAACAGCAGAGGGAAGCTGGGCTCCAGGCCAGGACAGTCTGGATGGTCACTGGGTAATGTGTATTGCACGGAGCTGGGAGCAGAACAGAGCACAGCATGGGCTGCGCCCAGAACAACCACACTGGGAGCCGGGCGTGACAGGACGTAGAGCCCTGAATCAGTAAGCTCTGGCAGTTACCAGACTTCTCAACCCACAAACAACAAAGACAACAGAGAAAGTTAGTGGGAAAAAACTGCTGGGACAGAGTGAAAGGAGTTCACAGTGGGCCACCGCCCCAGGGGCAGAGGAGGTGATGCAGCTCTAAGGCTCCTTCCAGAGCTCCAGCTGCAGTTGCTTCTGGCCCCAGGCCCACCTGGTGGGAGGAAATAAGCAGCAGATCAGAGTGGGACTGTAGAGCCTTCTTAGATCTGAGTCATGCTCTAGGTTGGCAGTTGTTGGGGGAAGAGGAGCACTGGTGTGGCAGAGCTTACTCTGTAGAAATAGTTGTGAAAACAGCAGCGCAGCCCCTCAAGCTTAGCACAAAGTACTCTCTGCTCTACAAGCA